>CM041032.1:19126561-19726561 GCA_023078785.2 Hyles euphorbiae | reverse complement strand
AAGATCAACTTGTACTTGAAACTCATTCATATCTATATTAAGAAATTCCGCAAAAACCATACACATTTACATCGTAATGTAAAATAAATAAAATTGAGAAATCTCTTTCTCCCGCCCACGTCATTGCTGTAGGTCATACAGATGCACGTGATTGTGCAGACACGTGGAGGTGTAAGTAGGAGGAGGGGGGGGGCAAGGGTGCACGAATATAAATAAATGCGACATTTGTTGGTGAACTTCTCGGCGGAGTGCGAGCAATGGAAGCGATTAGCATTTCCCTGACATTTGCTTCGAAGGCCGCTCACTGTTCTGTTGAGTTACGACGGAAAAATGTATTGCATTTATATAACGAAGCTGTTTACGCGTCAGCGCGGGTTTGTGTTTATGTGAAGATACGTACTTTTTTAAATTGGTATGGTGGAAAAACAGTATTGACACGGGATATGAAGTGTAGTTAATGTATTGACTAGCAAGAAGCCACTATCATTAAACCATTTATCTCCCACGGTAAAATCATACTGAATAACGGCCGATGCCAATAATCAATCGAAAAAATTAGATTGAAGTCAATCTAGATTGTTTTCTACTTTTCGATTGGTCTCTTGTCATGTTGCCATAGTTTTTTCACTACTGAGATTGATTATTCGCAATATAGTATCAGAAAAAAGATTAAGCTGTCAATCTCAAACGGCAAATTTTGGATTGGGATTGTTTATTGGCAGCGACTGTTATTCGATACTGGACACACAAAGCCTGATCTCTGAACGTAATGCTTGTGTGGGACTGTGGCTTCACACTCTTTTGCCTTAAATTTTCATCTCTTAGCTGTGAATATTTTATTTCGTTTTAAATTTTATGAATTGCTTTTTTTTCTAGGTGTTTCTGAGACCAAAGTCTCTTGTATTTCCTGATACCTATGACACGAGACTATATGTTTGTGTGGGGTCAGGACTACATATGTATGTGACTGTTGAGTGCTATTTATTTTCATTTAATTAAAACAGCATATTAAACGAGACAATGCAAATTCTTATCCACGATGGTGTTATATTAACAAACAAATAACTTCAACTATGGTTATATCACATAACGATACGACACAAGGCATGTCACATCGGGCTTGGGAATACACAGTATCACGTCAATTTGAGTGTTGTTTATTATTAATTCACAACAAACAGTTTCCAAATTTAGTGACAGTGTCATAACACTAATATCAAGTGGAATTTAAGCCGTAACATTAGTCGCGACACGAGACGCCCGAATTCAATTACTGGAATTAATTAACGCCAATGATGCGGCCGATCTAACTGCTCCAACAACATTGATTGAAAATTCCACCGAACTTTATCCACTGTTGTGTCTTCAGGCACGGAGGCTTTTTGGGTAAACGTGGGAGAGAAAGGGTCACGTGGCAATGTCGAAGAAGGCTTATGTTCACGTGTATTTTGGCTTCTTTGAAAGTTCAGCCTTCTGCGGGTATCGATGCGGTTGCTTTGCCTGTTTCACGAGGCCTTTTAATTTTTTAAAGAATAGTCCAGTTCCCTGATAGAGTTCTTTCATTGTTAAAATTCACTGTTTAATCATCAACAGAAAATCATCCTAAGATACGTCTTGTTTGATAAATGAAACGGCCTTTGAGTATAGCTGGTGGTCGAATAGCTGTGTTCACCCAAACAGCGACTACCGCACATATTGCAATATTTTCCATAGTGACCTACCCAAGTATCACTTTTCAGGCTTAGCTGATATCTGGCGATTACTCGTAATGATATCTCACCAACGCGTATTTTATTTGAATCTTACTTCTTCTTATTTTTAGTTTTGCAAACTGCTTCATATACTTCTGAGTATATCGAGTGTGTTAATGTGGTATAACGGGATGTATAGCTAAACAAATTTAGAGACGCTTGATAGTTATTTACTTAGTGCATACATAACATAAACTCACACCTTTTTCCTAGAAGGGGTAGGCAGAGGTGTAATCAAGACATCCACGTTTCCGTCCCATGATGTGATAAGGGGCGAGCCTATAGTCATATCAGACACAAATGTCTGAATCGGGGCAAAAAATGAAAAAAAAAATCTAATATCACTCTGCCCGTCCCTGGATTCGAACCCGACACCTCAGCTTTGCAATCACACTGAACTACAACTGTGCAACCGAGGCAATCATTCAACGCCTAGACATAAACTCTATCTCCTAGACATATCGTAATATATTCCCACTAATATCACTAGGTGTTGGCACGAAGCGCCGAGGAGCTAGCACTAGTCCAAGTAGAGGCTTGTAAACTGCAAAGAGTTATGTGTGAGGGCGGTAAGCGGTAATAAACCTCTTGTGAGCGTCGCCAATATATCTGTCGGAGGCGTCGTGGCGCGTCGCTAGACGCGTGATGCAAGTGTCGTGACACCTTCTAATGACACGCACTTGGTGCTAATGGAGTTACAAATTCATTTAATGTGGTTGAGGGTTGTTTTATTTAGTACATTAAATTGTTAGACTAAATGACCTAATCATTCGCTATCGTAATCTCGATTGCAGAGGAGGCTCGTGCCCTGCCGAGGGAGTATATGGGCTGATACTGTAAATTGCTAGAGTATTGTAAGATTTTGATACGCAATCCTCGAGTATAGACTATATTCTCTCTTATACATTGAATGTCCTAATTTAGCGTAGCCAGATTAACTACTGCACAAATTGAGACTTAACGTCTTATATCTCAGGTTGGCGAGCGCAGTGGAATGTCAAGCATTGTTTTGTAAATCAAATGCTTTTGGTTTTGCTACTGTTCATGAGCTATCCTATCGCTAACCATCACGCGAACAGCATGCTCGTCATATATATTGCAAAAAAATCTAAGCAGTAATTAAAGTACTTACCGACGACAGTAAGGTTGTATCGGAAGCTGGTGGTCTGCGTGTTGCGGAAGTCGACGCGGCACCTGTACACGCCCTCGTCGCGGCGCTTGACGTCCCGCACGAGCAGCGCGGCGGGCGGCGGCGACGTGGCGAAGTGAGCGCGCGGACCGAACACCTCGGGCGCCGACCAATGCCGCGCCTCAGACAGGTGCTTGCCGCGGACGTCGAAACTGTAACAAGGGATAAATCAAATAACACCCAACAGTCACATACAAAATAACAATAAACATACTCATAAAAACAAAAACAAAATAACATAATAGTGGACAATAATTTATTTCCAACAACTCTTATTAATTTAACTTTCTGATTAATTTTGTTGCTGGTTAAGGACAAATTAGACATTCCTGGAGACGCCGAGCTTTAATGCTCGTAATAAGTTGTAATACGGTATGATTGCAAAGTTGAGGTCTTGGTTTCGAATTCCAGATCGGGCAAAGTTATATTAGATTTTTCTATACATTTTTGCCTAGATTCAGGAATTTGTTCCCGATATGGCGATAGGCTCGCCATCTACGGATAATATACGGAGAACCGTGGGTTGGTTGCACATCTGCTTACCCCTTCTGGGTAAAAAGCGTGAGTTTATGTATGTATGTATTATGTACGTTAGTTTGCTTTGCTAGACTTAACTAATGACTAATAAAAAAGAATTTGTGTACTATAGGAATTATATTTTTGTACTTCAAGTATAGATGCTATTATATATAGTTGTCTTATTATGTCAAGGCAATAAGGTAAGATATTATTATTTTAGTGCTTTAAAATAGGATAGCTTTTATCGTTGTTTAATGTCTACAATATTTTTTCAAAGAAATACGAGAATGTTATTGCTGGTGGCAGAAATAAATGTGTGCTATTAAGGGTTGTTTTGAGTTGTCGTTTTTGCGATTCATAGCATTTGTTAAGAACACCCACACGAGCCTAAAAATGGTCCAATGCTGTTATCAATCGGTCGGGGTTTGAGATCATAGTTCCAAGTTATATAAATATAAGTCTGATTCCAGATAAAAAGGTGCGCCAATATTATACCGAGGTGTGGGTGTCGCCATAAATTGTCTTCGTTTATTTGCTTACGAGTGTATAAATTTATCTTTACCCACTCTTGAAAGGGATACGGATAAACAACCCTTCGCAGTTCCTAGAGATAATACGAAAAGCACAAAAGGGAATACAAAAAAATATATTCTACAGGCAGCTGACAAACATCTCTCTCGGGCGACGCCTATAAAACAAATGAAGAAAATTGATAAACACGCGACAGCGGCAACAAACGACTGTTATCTCTAACTAGGGACGTATTCATACTCGGGTACATATATGTACGGTGATGACGGAACAGCGCGCCTTTGTTTCCGTTCCACGCACCGTTGTGTACCTAAAAACGTTCTAAAACAAATAGAAAGACAGGCCAAACATAGTTTAATCTCGCCGAACCTGGCCAGCCCGTGCAGCGGCCAATAAAATGCTCGATTCCCTGCAGGACCAAAACAAACAGGCCACACTTTTGTTTTCGGCCTGGAAAAAAAAATGTCGGCGAATATATTGTCAGCGGCAGGGCTCATATCGCGGCGGGCGATCGTTCCGCCGCAAACCGCACGTCACAGCGCAGCGCGCCCGCCTCTCTGCGGCCTTTTCAAAACTTTAACGGGAACGGGTTAGGCCGAGTGTGCATTTACAGCGCCACTACGCCCCTACGCCACGTAGCCGCGTAGCCACGTAGCGGCACCGGCGTAGCGTTACACAACACGCGTCATTGCTCGCATGGCGCATGCACGCTGGCTCGCTACTGTGACTAAATGGTCTGAAACAAACTAATAAAGTGGCTGCCGGAGAGATATTGTTGTGTATTAAATTTTACGACTCATTTGCCTTATGTCTGTGTTCTAACTGACAGAGTTACTGCAGCAGAGAGCCAGCGCAATATGCTAAACATTTCAGTTCAGTAATTTTTGGCAAATAGGTAAACTTGTATTTAATGTTATTCTGCATGTTGAAAAGCGTTGGATTCGACTATATATTTCAAACAATATATCCCGATATACCGTGCGACGTCTATCAATACGCTGTCACTCAATAATACGCCATTCAGCAGCTGTATGCCCGCCGCTTTATAGCGCAGTGGAACAGAAAAGTTGTGTGGTGTGCACGTTACATGATATTTCACGTGTTATCGGGTTGTCGCGCCGAGATACGCCGTGACGAGTGGCGTCTCGTGTGCACTCCGCCTATTGTGACTGACGGCCGCTGAGGCCTGTTAAGATTAATCTAAATGGAAGTTTTTGACTAACTTCGGGATTGATTTTTTACGCCACATCCCGTTTTTATGGGGAAAAGGGACCAAAAAACTAGTTTGATAGGGAGGATTTCCGTCGCATGTTGAGTGAAATTCAAGCCGTATCAAAGATTTTTATACGGATAGTAACAGTGAAGTTTACTTTTTATTTTTAGGATATGTGTGGTTTACTAAACGTGAAGCTATATTTAGAAGACTGCGTGTTTAATTTTAGGACTTCGGTAAAGTTTATATCATTAACAAATTAGTATTTTTAGCCGGTAGTCCGGTTTGTAATAATAATATATAAGTAGCACTTTTGTTGTGAGATTACGATTGATTTTGACGAGTTTGCTGCTTTGCTAACCAAAAATTAATCTGATTCTACTGTGTAGGCATAAAATACTGTAATTACAACAAATGAGAGTTTAATAAATTAGTCAGTCAGTTTAAAACAAAAACGTAAACAATTTCAAATATTAAATTTGATCGGGAACATTTTCAACAGTTCATCTGGATTAAATATTATAAGATCCTTTGCGACCATGCACAATATTTATTAACAATCGCACTGGGACCAAAACTGGGAAAATATTTTGATTGTGAAAGGTTTATTGTGTATAGGAATTTTACATTTGATTCTCACCTGCCGAATGATTTCTATTTAATTTGACAAGAATGTAAGATTTAGGACCATGTAGACCTGGGTTCACAGATAAGATGATTGTAATTTCCAGACGGTGAATAATCCATTCTTCCTTCGATATTTCTCCTTTCATTTAGACAAACCGCCAAAACACCTACGATTTAAGTATTCTTCATATTCATGGGCGGTGGTTGTCAGTTACAAACAGTTGAATTGGTTGCACGACTGTTGGACCAATGTGATAAACATATCCGGACGAATTCGGGGAAGATCTTTTGTGTATAACGCGAAATGAGATGAAAAGTATTAGAGGTAATCCGTTTTATCCAATAGAGCGCCACTTTTCTATTAAAAAGGAAAGTAAGTCGGCTAATGCTGGTAAACTGCCGCTGTCTTTGTAAGCTGTTTGAACGCAAATGAGTGATAAAACGCTTTTATTTCGGGTAACTTTATTGTTGACAACTTTTTTACTAGAATGAGCGAGTATTTAGTTTATGATGTTTTTATAGAAGCGTGAATACTCGTTCAGTGCGTCTGCTTTTTCTGTGGTATAGAAATGGAGCTCGGCCGACTCGTTTAAACCGTATGTACACAAGCTTAACTACCCCTCAATTGCATTTATCAATATGATGGATTTTTAACTATAAATATAGATATCTTAAGATATGAATATATTCTGCATAATATACTTAATAACCATAAATAGTTAGCAAATAGTATTACGCTTTGTACACAATTAGCTAGTAACTAAACAGTTCTAATGTTGAAGAGATGTTTTCTAAATTCACGATTACAAAAAGAGTATAAAAAAGTTGGTATTGATTGATGAGATAGCGTTTCATTATTAAACAAATATTCCAGTAATATTTTTGAGTTCTGTAAAACAATTATTTAGGTCTAATAGTTATTTACATTTACGCGAATGTTACATATTGAAATAAAACTAATATTTACGGATGTTGAAATACGGAAGTTAAAAATGTAAAAAAATAGACCAAATCCGCGATAAAATCCTGGAATAATAGTTATTTCAATTCTTTACGTAGTTTTGTTTTTGTTCTGTTAAAAATAACAATGATTTTTTAATAATATTGTATTTAAATATATCCATGAGCAACGTAGGCGAGCGGCGGTGAGTGTGGCGGAAAAAGGCGATGAGTCAGAAGTGTCGGACCACATTAGCGGCTTGATGAAGCGCGCGCGTGACTCTAGGGGAAGGTTTTTGTGCTCTCGTAAGGATGAGGGCATTCCCCGCTGATCGAGTTGGGGTCAATGTTCTGAGAGCTGTTGTTTTTTTATAATATCACCATAACCGAACAAACTAAAGTTATATGTAATAAAATCATTAATTACCATTTAAGAAGTTCATAGGCACAGTGCCTCTTTTTTATATAATTTATCTATTGAATTTTTCATTACATTTTTTGTGTATGTTGCCTTGGATTCATTAAAATAAATTAGAAAACGAAATAAGCGCAGTGGCATCCAACATGCAGGGTCCGATACAATTGTAAATAACTATTGGGTTTTGTTCTGTCACAGTATACATCGCCCAAGAGTGGCGAGACGGTGCGTCGGTTGCTTCGATCACGAGACTACAGCTATAAGTAGTACGAATCGCAGTTGATCTCGTCACATCCACGCGCGTTTCATTGCAAGATCTCATCAGTATTCATCCCGCGCCGTGCTACAAAATGGCCAGCTTCGCCCTTCGGCAATTCGCCACATTCAGCCATTTAAAAACGACCTGCTAACTCTGACTGTAAATGCTTATTTTTATACAAAATATTGTCCCATATGTAGATGCGGGTTATGGCTTTTGATTACAACAGTAACTTTTCTTTAATACAAATATGTTCTGTACTTAACGATATAAGATTCCTAACAAAGATCCATAATTATAAAACTTAAAAAGTCTATTTATCACTGAGAAGACTTCGCCAAATTAACAAAAGCCGTTCCACTAGAATTGAGGAGCTATTTATATTAAAGCATAGAGCGTCTAGATTGTACATGAATTTCTTGGTACGTAACAATACAAATATCCATACAAACATAATGCTTTCAATAAAAATATTCATAACAATAACCATATAAAAAGAAAATCTTCAAACAAGCATTGTTATCTCACACAAACATCGATAAAGCCTGTTGTTTTGCAAATCAATAAGGCGTTCGCTTTGTCCCGCTATAACAAGCTTACGTGAACGCGTGACAGTTTAAATAATACGTAACGTATCTCAAACATGCGGATACGACGGGACGTGAGGCGAAACGCAAGTCGCTGCGTGTCAGCGTGTCGGCGTGTTAGCGTCGCGTCACGTCACGCCGCGTCACGCGCACTGTCGAGGGAAATATGTAGCTCTTGAACGTCGACTATTATTAAAAACAGGCGTAGAATACTTTATTTGGCCTGTCTGCGGTCATATTTCATTGATATTTGAAATTTGGGCGATGTAAAAAATTACTTTATTTGTTCAAAATGGTACATCTAGGGAATAATAAATTATCTCATTTATTCTCTGATTTAGTAGTATTTATATATTATTATATGAATATTAAAATGTAAATGCCCATTATATGCGTATACAGCTTTGGACAAAATTTATAATAACTATAACTAAGACTTAATGTTAAGCAAATAAAAATGTTTAAATAAATTTACGATAAAAAGGAAAAGAAACGTCTTTCCTAATTTGTATATGTAGTTAAAAGCTTATTTTTTTTATGTGATGCTGAGTAGCAATAGATTTATGTCATTATGTTCACAATAATTTTATTTTAGTCTTCCAACTGTGTCGAGACACTGGGCTTCTATATTTTTCCATATTGATATGAGAAATACATTAAGGCTAATTATTTCATTTGCACTATAGTTTACTCATAAAGATTTCAATCTTTTCACTCACTTCCAAAGTCTGTTCTTACCGTTTCTTACAACAAAGCCACACGGTATGATATTACTTGATTATATTATATTTCTTCATTATTAAAGAATAAGTCACATTGTTCGACATCTCAATGAAAAGACATACATTATATTCTAATCCGGATTCATTTATACGGCACATCTGTAGCGAAGCAGTGCATCGCGCGCGAATCTCTTTGTTGCACAAGTAAGCTATTCATTTCAAATCGTTTTATACGTTCATGAGCTCGTAGTTCCTAGGGTTCCATAATAAAAAACGGAACCTACATTACGTCACTTCCACGTATCATCTTTTAAGGAAATTTACAGCGTACTTGCCATTGATCGAGAATCCTAGTATCGAGAAGCAAGGTGAGTATAATATGAATAATTTCAAAAAATCCAATAAGTATCCGTTTTTTTTCTTATTATTTCATTCAAAATTTGAGTTTAGAACGAATTTGATTACAACCTTACATGGGCAACCTTATGATACTATGAATAGCTATTATACGGTACAGAACCCATTTTACATGAGTACGACTCTCACCCGGTATTTTCTCGTTTGTCACTCATAAAAATATTCACCGAGCGTATTTATGAATTTGTCCGTGTTCTGGTAATCAGCTTACCCGCTCTGCTGGCTGCGCGACGTAATATCTTCATCAGATCGCGCAAATTATTGACGATGTTCGCGAATAGGCCGCTCGTGCCGGCATTACTGCGGTTTGGGAGATAACACAAATTTTATGAAACGGATGTTCTTTATTGTGCCATTGTACCTGCGACGAGTTCTATACATCGTGTATTAATCTGGTTTACTCGCATGTTGGATCCTGAGCGGCTTACATTATTACTTCAATTTATACGACTCCCGCCTATATGCTCAGAGTGTTTGTATCTCTAAGAGTATTATTTGTAAAGGATTACCATCTGACTTTATATGTTTATCCATAGGCTCACGTCTGTATCAGCGGGGGTAGGTAGTTTCACAAAGCATATATATAATGCCTAGTTTATTTTAGTTCCAAAATATGATGAGAATGTGATACTTATGCCGAGAAATTGCACTAATTTGATTGCTTGTATGAGTAGAATACCAACTCAAGAATTCACCGTTCATATATCTATGAAGCGCCAATGGGGTTTACAATGTCCAATGTATTACTTAATTAAAAGCAAATCTGATTAAAAACATCCATATGTTAGATACTATATGTATATTATGTATTTCCATTAATAAGAAACATCATGGTCATTATGATGAATGAAATAAATATTATTACAATAACGGAAAAATCCTTATATTTTTTTATTAATAAGTTAACTCAACCTTTCTCAACACCTATTCCAAAATGCTATTACATCGATCCCATATTTTCTCCATAACTCGATTACTATCCATCGACTTACACGAATTACGTAAACATTGAGTGCGACTCTTCGCAAATTGTGACAGACAAGCACTCTGTCACAAGCAGTCCCGATATTAACACAACGACGCACCTGAGACATTCCATTCATCTGCACGTCAACACGTACGCGCGGCGTCAACAAATTCACATTACATTTTTATCTACAAAAACACCATTCGACCAGAGAAAAAAAAACACAAAAATATGCGCAGAAGGCATCGATCTTCTCAGAATACACTTTCATTATTCACGAAGCGGTTTTGCTGCGCCAGGTATGTAATGAGCCGTGGATAGGGGCACTCGACCCCCCATATGAAGCTTCAATAATCAGATTACACTGGTTTACTTAGTTTGTTGTGATAGAAATGTGATATTATTAAGTGGATTAACTATTGTTGTGAGACTGAGGTTAACTTATATTAATTGTGAAGTGTATTAACTAGATGTCTAAGATGTCCTTGATAGCGATATAATTAATGTTGTTGACAATTGGGCCATAAATTCAATACACTATTTAAAGAATATATTGAGGTACTTTACAGAAGGTGTTATTATACCGAAATTGTAAAGAGAAAATATAATTCATACTTTTACTACTTTAACTACTGCTTATAGAAGACTAGAAACTAAATAACTCTTTTAATATAATCACATATTGTGCCAATTAGTTCTAAATGTCAGATCCATCACGGGCTCCACTCACCTCAACCGGCCCTGATAGATGTAGTTCATTTTCATATTTGCAGAGCGCGGCCGGCGCGGCGTGCGTAGTTAAGGCGTAGGTATGGAGCGGAATTGCAAATTTAAACATGACTTCATCGCGCGCAGTCGTCACGGCTTCCCTCTCGACTCGTGCCAGATAAGTGCTTGTGTTTGTGTCGTGTGTTGTCTATGAGAATAAGGCTCGCGTATAAAAACAACATCAACTGCCGCTTCAATTTACTTGCCACCGTGTGGGGTGATTTTTTTTATGGAAAACTACCTATAAATATTGGGGAATAGGAGGACGGATTTTTATTTGAGTGTGAGGATGGCAATCGTGGCAGAAATGTATAAGAATAACCGGGTTTGTAGTTTACTGAGTAAACCCACTATATGGATAAAACTATATAAGCTCACTATACGGATATAAGTTCAGAGAATCTAAGTGTTTACTTATTTATTGGCAGTTTAAAATGGTGTGGAAGAGGTTAGATCTTCAGCAATTTATCAGTCTAAATAGCGATATCAAAGCTTTTACTTTGCCGGTTTTCTTCTTATGAGCCAATCCGTATATCTATAATTGAGATAGTCTTTCTTTATTTTTTATTATTCATAGGTATGTTCCGTGTACATGTTACCTAGCATATTAACCCTAACACTCACATAATTGTATCAACATGTTTCAAAACACAAAACCTTTTCAAAACATACGCTTGGCTAATGGCAGCAATTTGAATAACACGATAAAATGTATTCTTTGTGAAAACAAAAGCTCGATAATCGACGTAACATTTGTCATGTAATATGTATCGAGTGTTATCGAGTCGCAATATCTCGTGATGGAGCTGTTGGAAAGTGATTGTGGCACAAAGACGCGTTCGCTTTGTTATTTGTCCGCCCTTTGATTCATTATCCTCCGCTCCGCGCTCGCACAAATATTATATTTTTACCGTTTGCGTCGTGTATGGGGATTTCATGTGGAATTTTCATCCATTGATGTCTCGTACAATGGAATAAAGCTTTATCAAAACGGTGCATGGCTTACTTGATTGATGTAAGTTTGTAAAGGATTCTGAACGTAACGACATTTTTAATACAAAACATTGTGAATGGGATTACGATCTGTATATCTGGATGAAACACGTTATGGATATTTTTCGAGTTTTACTGTACTAAATTGCGATACGCTGGCATTTCCCTCCTAGATCTTTTTATTATTGCCTCAGTGGGTTAGTTGTTCTTTTGAACGATAAGAGAGCTGTGGTTTTAGGTTCTAATCCCGGGTCGGTTAAAGTGATGTTGCATTTTTCTTTTGATTGTCAGTCAGAAATTTGTGCCCAACATGGCGATAGGCTCGACCTCCTCGACTACATGGTGAGACGGAACATACAAGGCGAAATGTGGGTGTCTTGGCAGCACCTGTGTTTACTCTTTCTGGTAAAAGGTGAGTTTTTGTATTTATTTAAACTTAATAATGTTTAATCGTAGTTTGGCGGTAGATATAGACAATACGGAGACACCTACCAAGATGGTCCAAGGTAAACGAGAATACAAGTAACTAGGAAATTGCATAAATTTATTGGAAATATTTACATACCTAGCTCCGAAATGAATGCATATAGATGTATAACGACTTATGAAATGCGCAGAAAGCTAAAGTTGGTTCTACGTAGTCAGAAAACGTCATGCCAATTTAAATTCGAATAGTACGGGTAACTCGACGCTATCTACTAATCAAATCCTTCTCCCACCATATCAATCAAATCTCAGCTGATAGCAAGACGCTCGCAGTAAATCCGTGGAGCATACACGTAAAGACAGGGCAGTGCTCAGTGGCGCGGCACGGGGCCCGCCGCCCCCGCCCGCGCCGCTTCGCCCTGACCGCCCATGATTCATACCTGTCGCATCCGACGCGCGTCCGGAACGGGATTTACGGCTGGCGACACACTCGCCTACGTACACGGTACAACACTAAATATGTTAATGTTTTTACATTTACATTATTTGCTGTTGTGAATGTAAAAATGACAGATATGTCACGGCGCTTTGTGTGTCGGTTGAGTTGCAACTTTCATGCTATTGTAAATGCTTTGTTTTTTTTTTTGTATACTGCCTCATAAACCCGTTTAAATAGACTAAACAAATGATAGTTTAGTATACCCAGGGACAATATTCATAAAAATGGTATATTGCTTTAAGAAAATATATGCTATTAAATAAACAATAATACAGGAAATTAAATGCAATACGCAAAGTCCCCGAGCGAGTGATAGATCGCTTTATCGATACAAAAATACTTTCCAATCTCATTATCTATAAGGAAGCTCGTAATTTACCGAAAAAGTATTCACCGCGAGCCGAACTGGGTCGGCGATGTATCAATTTCAAATCTATCGTTAATCTTTTAAAAAGTTCGGAACACGCGCGGAGTCGTTCTGACGATTAACATCACGATTTCTTCGTGGAAAGTTGGTGAATCAGAGTGTTTCGCCCTCGCCCTGCTCCCCCCTCCCTCCTGCCTCCGCTCCTGCCGTCTCTCACGTTTGTTTAACTCGGCAAACTCCAGTTCGGTAAGCCGTTTCGCGCTTTTACACCTACTTAGCGACTGCTCCACGGGTTTGTGTCTATAACAATGAAGTAACAATGTTTTTGTTCACGCTATTTTTCATGAAAGTATTTTTTTCCTGGAGAAAGATTATTCATTTTACCTTTTTACTTATTGCAGAGTTTGTGGTCACGGTTGAGAGCGCTTGTTGAGGCGCGCTTGGCATCACTTGTTACCAAAATAGGAGCAATCGTTAAAGCTACAACTTGCTGGACGTGATTGGATAGTTAGAGCTTGTTGTTTCTTAGTAAGACTATATGCCAGTGACCATGAATTTGTTCGGAACAAGGGACCATGAGTATTATGGAGGAAGAAACAAAATTAGAAGACTTTAAAAGCCATTAAAATCCAAGTAACAATATGCGAAAATATTACAAAACGGAAGAAAAAGAACAATATTTTTCCGCCATCACACGATCAATAGCCTCATGCCATCGGATACGCCGATAAAATGTTACTGTCGCTTTTTGTCGCCGGATCCGCCGGTCTCGCCGGCGCTCCGGACTGGATGGTAATCCGTCGGCGCCGGACAATGTGCGAAGTGCGCCAAATGCCGCGTGAAAACGTACAAAAGGTAAAGGAAACGCAGGCGCGCAGGTTTTAATTGAGGGCTTTGGACGACTAATTGAGCTGATTATGTGTCTGCCCTGATTGAAACATGTTGCCCGGTAAACCCTGTCGAAGGGATTGGGACGGTAATTATGGCAGCCTAATCGAAACCGGTGGGAGACAATCATATCTTGCTATTGGATATCCTATCCGGAATGTCCAATGAAGTGAATAAGCACTTAGCCATGTAATTATAAAAGGAAACGTCAATCGAAATTAACATCCTTATACCCTATTTCACTTTCCCAGATGGAGCCACAATCAATCAAGACTCGTACACAAAGTTAAAACCCCAGCTTTGTCTTTAAGCATGTAAATTGAATATAATGCGAGCAATAAAGCATGTGATGTGAAGGCTCGATTCATTAGCGACAGCGACAAACATGAGGTGAGCGGGCGAGGGCGGGTGGGAGGAACTCAACTCCAACAAATAGCACTCGCGAGCGAGCTTTAACACTCGTCAAACACGTCATACTTGACGACCCGTGATGTGAGAGATAGCGGGTTTGAATATTTTAAATCTGTTATCCATATAGTTTTGGTTAGTACTTGTTAAATAGATGAGCTGATATCGTCAGTTGTATTATTTAAACATTATAGGCACTGCAACTGACCAACGACTAAAGTGATGGAAAATTATTATTTTGTCATTCAACAGCCGTAATTTCTAGAGAATAAGATGCATTAGCTGCGTTTTCAATTCAAGATAGTGATATAGAAATTGGAAAGCAAACGTATTATACTCCTAGGATCTGTTACAATATCACTAATTAAGCGGATAAAAACATTCAAATTGTTACAAAATTTCTATTAAATGAAGGGTCTCAGTTAAGACGGTCTATTGATGCTCTATATAAGAATAACAACAATTTAACTTTACAAGTGAATTTATAAGTACCATCAATCCATAACCGTTTATTATCAACCTACTAACTGATAAAGTAGGGTTAGTTTGAAAGTAAGTTTTCAAGCATGGTATAAAATTAATCGTTGTAACAGTAGAGTCCCATCGCTCATGACTCGACCCGCGTCGTGTGTCACTGTTAAATAATGTATGGAATAGGCTTCAATCGATCTTTGCCCGCGGCGGACCGCAGTCACACCGTCACACTGTATTGGATCGCGGTAACAACACCGTATTAAGTTTCTGTTTTGCTTTAGTTTGATTGCGTTTCCATGCTAAGCCTTTTGATGTAAATAACAGCCGTTTAGTGATATTTTGAGAGGTGATTTTCCATCCATCTATCCATGTTACCAAAATAGGAGCAATCTGCTATTTGCGAGAACGAACCCGAAAAATACTATAAGCGTAGGATTACTTTTCTGGACTTTTCTTTTCCCATGGACACATAGCCATTTATCATAGCTTTTTTAACTTAGATGTAGACGCTGAAATATTAGACAAGTCATAATACCAGATTACCTTAAGAATAACAATCAAACTTAAATTATTAAATAAGCGTTTTAAAATTTAAGATAGATTAAGTTAATGGTTGGACTATGTAGCCTATCCACTCTCAATGGAACCCTCGATTGTAGAGCAAGCCTGTGCCCTGCCCTGTTCCAGTGGGACGTATATGGGTTGATACAGAATTCAAATGTTGATAAATATATATAAAATGCAAGTCTTCCAAGTGTAGTGGGTGAATGTGTCAGTGTGTTGTTGCATTGTGTTCAGTACGGGTGTGTGCATACAACCGGCGGCGCACGTGCGCGCCCACAGATCTCGGTCACCGTGCACGCCTGCAGCTTATTCACTTTATATTTAGATTATATTTAGAAGAGTATGAAAGCCTCCGTGGTGCAGTCGGTTAGAGGCCGCCTGTAAAACGAGAGGCCGTAGGTTCGATCCCCGCACCGAGAGAAATGTTTGTGCGGCCCACAAATATTTCTTTCGGATCTGGTTGTTAATGAAACCGAAGTCTCTCGTAGTTCGTGATACACGCGACACAAGACCCGATCTTAGTGTGGGGCACTGGACTATGTATGTTACTGTTGGGTGTTATTTATTTATTTAGTTTGATTGGTCCTGACAAATGCTCTGTTTTTTTTTATTGCAATGAGTCGAGCATGTCGTTCGCCTGATGGTAAGCAATACGACCGCTCATGAACACTAGCAAAACCTAACAAGACCTTGAATTACAAAGCAATGCTTGGCATTCCACTACGCTCGCCATCCTGAGATATAAGATTTTAAGTCTCATTTTGTCTAGCAGTTACTCTGGCTACAATGTCCTTCAATCCGAAACACAACAGTTCATTTAAACTGTTGTTTGGCGGGAGTAATAGACATTGCGGTGTTTATCGGTTCTGTGAAAGTAAAATCAAAAGACCCAATATAAAAATAACGGGAACGGGAACGGATATCTCCAAACTTTACTTCTGTCTTTTCGTAGAAATAGATATTTGCGATATATGTATATCATGTTAATTATATTGTGAAATATCAGTACAATATTTGTAACTTATATTTACTATTTTCTCTAAGCTATTAATATATTCCATATATCCATAGCGTACGTTCTACACTATAGCAACACAGGACGCCGGGCGACGACCGGGCCGCGTCGAGCGCTCGTCGGCTCATTATTAATGCCTCACTTAACTTGTTCAATGTCACTCTAGGCTTATTTCGGAGCTCGGGAACGGTACCTAACTAAACTCTTTCCTTAAAACTCTTTATTGCTTCCAATTAAGTTAAAGATTCGCGATGTTCGCTGAATATGCGATTTATTTTAGGAACTAGTTAGGTAAGTTTTTTTTACTCACAGTGGCTGGACAATGACTATCAATATTCCCGGACTTCGATCAAAGGGTATATTACGAATTACTAGCTAGATGGAGTCAAGGAAGATATGAGTGTCAGTCGCCAAACTATTGAAGCTGCCAAGGATCTGGTGGAATGAAGGATTGGGATATCGGTCGGGATATCGCGAGGTAGAAGAAGAAGATGGCTGGACAATGACAACGTTGCTTGTATTGGTAAGTGCAGGATAGAAGGACTGTTTAGTTTGAGTATATGTTATGGGCCAAGTGATTAATCCGGCGTTATTCATAGTGCCCGGGCTATATGAATAATGCCCAATAAGAGCGGGCAATGTGATTATAACCAATCAATTTATCACATGGCCCGGGCACTATGAATAATGCTAAGTGCCTAATGGGCAGAGTGATATAAAGCGAATCAAAATCAAAACAATGAGCCGAAGTGGTAGAATTTAGAATAGGGCAGCACGATGGGGTAGGTTGGGAGGAGTAGAGGGGAAGGGGGAGTGTCGTACCTCCCCTGGTACCACTCCCATGAAAAGGTAACGCACTATTCTTGAGAAATATCTATTATAGCAACCTAGCCTTCAAACTTTTTCACTTGTTGTCAATACAAATTAGCTTCTGCATCGTCTCCGGCGCTACGGGAAGTTCAGCCCCTTCGCCCTTGCGTAACAAAAGATAGACACCCATGCTCACCTCCGCAGCTTCGGCTTGCTGGTCGCCTCCGGCGACCAGCCTCAGCCGCTACGGCTCGCACGGATGCCTATCCTTCGTTACAGCGGGCGGGGGCTGCTCTCCCTCCGCGCCTCCGGCTTTTTATATACACTCTAGGGTCAGTACCCAAAAGACTACGTGAAGTCGGGGTGTTCCAAGTCGGTTTTGGGACACAGTCGACCTAACTGATCCATAAAGTGGGTACACTAATTTTCTTCTGAAGATATAATATATAATGTTTCGGTCGTTAAAACATAACTAAATATAAGCAGATCAATTCAACCTTTCTAATTTATGGGTCTATCGGAGATGCGACAATGCGGCAGCACACCACGTAAAAAATCAACTATGAATCCCATTGCCCGATCATCATGTAGCCATATTCATAATGCCCGGACAATGTGATAAATAGGTGAGTTTAGATTGTAATTAATCACTTGGCCCGATATGGCTCGGCAATATTCATACTGCCCGGGCATTATCAATACTGCTCGCATTAATCACTTGGCCCATAACATATACAATATTCATTAAGTGAGTATGATAATTATGAAGTTTATCATAGTTTCACTATCACCCATACCCGAGAGGAATATTTGTTGGTCGTATAAACATTTGTCTCAATACGGGGATCAAACACGCCGCCTCTTGTTTCATGGGCGACGTTTAATTGACTGCGCAACGGAGACTGTCTACTTAATATAATAGTGAGTGGGTCCCCCATAAAATATCATGAGCGAATCAATATATAAATAACTGAAAGTACTAATTATACACCGAAAAAATATGAGAGCGAACCTTTGAATTGTAAAATATCGTGGAACCAAATTCAAAACAAAGACTAAAATATTCAATATTTCATACAAATAAAATTATGAAAGCCAAGAACAAAATCACATTCGTCATCACAAACTATGCCGCCCGCCCAAAACCGAGCACAAATGTAGGCATTGCCATTGCAAAATTTCATATTCAATGCGGTGTGTATAGAATGGAATACGGAGCGAGATTTAGTAAATCCTAAGCTTAGAACAGAAAAGTTCGCTTGGCTGATTCGCTCGAAACGATCAGATTGAGCGGAGTGTGCGGAGCGGCGGGCGACAGTGCAAAACTGTCCCGGAGCTACGTGCTGAGGCGCCCCTACTGCTTGTACTCGATTTCGAGTCGAACTCGTATTATTCCGAATTTAGACTAGAGGAGATATCTTGGGCAAAATTTTGTGTTTGAAAATTGCAGACCAAGTAGCGCAATTTTGTTTCTGTTTTTTGTTTTGTTTCTATGTTTGTTAAGTCTACACAATCACACAATTTACGCACGCTCGTCACGCGCAAAGGTTTTGTTCGCAAAGTCCGCTTAAATATAACACCTCGATTTTTCTGGCATTTTAATAAAATAATTAATACAAGCTTATGTTTTGATATGGATTATAAAGCAGTATACATGTCAATTATAAAAAAAACAATCTTAGTACCCTGTAATATTGACACGACGACGTCATAACAGGATTTAAAACTTAAAACGTAAATTTTGTTAGTTTTCAAGGGGTTGTTTCATAGTAAGTTTTTATATGGGCACAACAAAGTGACAAAAAGCATCCAATGGTAAGTGCAATGCAATCCAAATAAAGTATTTAGTAGTAAGAGATAATAATCTCATGCTGATCGTATAATTGTGTTAGTCTGGTCGAAACTGTTTTAATACAAATCGCGACATAATGTGCCTCTTTTCTAATTGGCACTGAATAACAATTCAGTTACTCGTAGTTTCACTTGTGAATTCAACGTAGTTGAATCTAAATATCAATGGTGGGCACGAGCCTTAACCTACTCGTATATTGCGTAAGGGGCGTTGGCCTTAGTCCACTTTACTCGCCAATCTGGGTTAGTAGACGGAGGGATTTATTAGAGACACGTTTATTCGGGTGATACAAGTCTCGCAGATTTTTTTTCTGATACGGGTTAATGATTGCGATTTCTGACAGCAACCGATATGACAGTCGTATACTACATGGTAGGCGAAGGGATTCTATATAAATGCAAATCTCGCTCTTCATGTTAGTTTAGTAATAATACTACACTAACTAGTATAATTAGAATTCTTTCAATTTTAGCATGAAAATAGAAGTGTATAAAAGCGGCTCAAACATTATTTTAGATTTATTTTTCACTGAAAATAATATAAATCTCAACTCTTAGAAGGTTTAAATTTCAAAGAAAACCTGAGCGCAAATTGATTGAATCACTCTACAATCGCCACAGGCAAAACGTATATAATTAGGTCGTACAATATAGCACAGCGGGAGGCAGCACGTGATCCAACGCTGTCCTCACGCGGGCCTCGTGTAATACCTTCGAGTTCCAGCAGTACTGGCCGCTTTGTTATAGCCACTCCACGCAACTGCAAACTGGCTGAAACAAATCTAGGCGCGACCGGGTTATCTCCCGGCGTCGGATATTTGTCCACGCACACGGCTTCATAACACGCTAACTGGATCCCAGCGCGCACCGCAAATTCAGGATATTAAGTTTTCAATAACTCTGGTTTCGTTGTTCCGTTTATAGCGCAAACTTCTGTGCTGGTCGCTCCGGATGGGGCAACTTCGACAGTTTCAGTTCCAGCTTTTGTTATAACAATCCTTGCGATATTATCGTCTCTGTTTAATTGTTTTTTGTTGGTTGTGTACGTATTTTACCAGGATATGGCACTCTGGAGAGCACTATTATCAGTTCTTCTTATCCATTTGTAGCCACCTCTTCCAAGATCACGCTTCACTTTGCCTGGGGTGATCTAAACTGCGTTTTCCAACCTGTCGCTTCCACTCTACAACATCTGCGCCAACGATTATCCGTTCTATTGCTTATTGGATTCCTCCAATGCAACTTCCTGATGCAAGAAACCTATATCCATAAAGATCTATTTTTAGAATCTCTTCATTTAAGAGCAACCCTTTACAGAAATGTTATAGATTAGAAAAATAGTCGTAAGAATAGGTTTTGTATTTCTTTTTTTGTTATATATTCCTTGTTACAAGCCCAAGTCACATTTGAGACTGGCTACGAAATGGGTTAAATCTATAATGATGGTCATCACTCAAAGATCTTTGCCAAATTTGGACTGTGTCGTTATTATTTGAGCTCTGACGCCATACCATATATGTTTCATACCATCACCATATTAATGCATTAAAGGCCGACAGAAAAGAATCACATTCACTCCTCGTTACGATACATGGCTCTGTTTTTGCTGGAGTGAACTGTCGAGGACGTGTTGCGGTGGAAATTAACATAATATTGGCGTGAGTGGATTAACCCGGCGTCCCGTCGCTCCCAGTGCTCCCTGGGCGACGCAATCAACAATCACCCGAGCCCGCCCGGGAATTGTCACGTGTCGCCCCGGGACAACACGCTGGACAGCGAGATGGGCTTTTAAATCAGTTTGTTCAATATATTTACTGAAACGCATAATGTCTTGACCGGTTTTGTTTTTGGTGAAAACGTTTTAAATGTAACCTCAATGTTTTCAATAGCTTTCAGAATGTGAATGGGTTTAATTTATAAATATTTATGTTGATTCAGAAAGAGTTCTTCTGTTCTAAAGAAATTATGTTTTCTGTAGGACGCATGCGGATGACGACAAAAAAATAGTTAATATATTCTTAGATACGAAGACCTACCTTTTATTAAAATACCCTAAACGTAAACCATCACAAATCTTTACCGCTCGTTTGCATTTTTGTTATAAAGTTGTTATGGATATATTTAGTCTGATAGTCAGTCACCAACATACAGATGGTATACGCGACCTATCAAACTATATTGAGTACTTAATTAAAACCAATCATGCACGTGACTTGAGACCTTTTAAAATCAAGAGATTCTTACACAATAACATAAAGCATGTATAGGGCACGGGCACAGGTCTCCTCTACAATCGAGAGTACGATTGAAAGTGGTTAGACCATAAAGTCCACCACTCCGACCTAGTGTGGGTTGACGGACTTCTATTTGTCATAGTAATTATTTATGAAACGCTATGGGACGCAGGTTTCTTCACGATTTTTTTCTTTACCTTATTAGTGTGTGGTCACTGAATCATGAAATAACATCTCAATTAATACCAAAGCGCACTCTACAATAAGTAAATACAAATAATTAATTATGCACTTAATACCCATCAAATAAAGCCCAAATACTCGAACACTAACCAATATCAGACAGAGAAAGGAGGCGCAAAAGGTCTTACGTGTCAGGCAGTTTAGACAGGTAGGTCTCAACGCGTTGCCTAAAGTCTAAACCCATCCCGAGCAATAACACTTAGGCTTTATGCGCACTAAAATAAAACTAAAGAGAAAGAGTGGGCTGTAAAATAGACAGTTTTGGCGAAACCCAGTAGCATTCGGGGAGTTTGGATATAAGGGATTACGTATTAGGGGGATTAGTGCAGTAGGGGCAATACGTAAACTCAGAGGTCTTAGCTATCAATCAATATATTGAATGGAGTTTTGGTGTTGAAAGACCGTTAAGACTTCGTATTTGTTGATATTTATGAAATGCCTGTTATTATTTGTATAAGACTGTTTCCTTCAATGCAATGAATGATTACTGTTGGGCAATGCATAAACAGTAAACATCGGAAACTATAAGTTAATATGTTTATAAGTGTCTATTCACAAACTGAATCCAAAACGCGATATGCATATACTACGTGTTTTTTTTTTCACTTTTACTGTACAGTACTTATATTTCTAAACCATATCAGGGGTGTTATCAATTAATAGCATCTATATAAAATCTTGTAATTCAGCTTGTTACCAGAATAAAATAATTACATCACCTGCCTCGCTATATTAACATTAAAACCCTATAACTCCCTATTATAACCTTAAAATATCCTGAATTCTCATCATTCGTATTCTCCAGAATTGCACACGCCACTCACGTGGTGGCAATCAGGTGTCTGTAGTCACGTGACACTCAGATTGGCCGGCGACCGACGACCGAGACTCGCCACTCGTTACCTCCGCTCTATTTCGTCACCCACCGTCATTCACTCGATCAGTTCTGACCTACAAGCTTTAAGGCTTGACGCACACTCGCTACCAAACCCTTTGTTAATTTCTAAGTTTTTTTATACACGATGAAAGTAGAGTGTAGAGTAAGGTAAAGGCAGAGGTAAATTGATGAATAATAATCTTATAGAAATGGATGCAAAACACAAGAGGATATGGTAATGGTAGAGCAGGTTAAAGGATCCTACAACATTGCTGATAGGAAGACTATAAAGTCAAGAAAAAAGTGTAAAAATATAAAGTTAGTTATATAAGATAGACATATTGTATGTATTGATTCGTTTTGAGAAAAGACAGAGATAAAGCTTAACTACTTTAACATTACCTTGTGTCATCTGAGTAATGCCGCGTAGCTGACGTATTCTGCCTTTTGTTTTGCCCTTGCCACATGGTTTCTTTTTTGTTACTACTTTTATAGGCAGACGAGCTGGGCCGCTAGCTCGTTTGCCTATAAACACGGGACCAGTACAACAAAATCGTTGCCTAGCTTAAGGAGAGTACTCACTTTCATGCATGACCTTAATTTTTTGGCCTCTTGGCTTATCTTTAAACCCTAATCCACAAACGATCCTTAAAAGCTTGAATATTTAACCAGTAAATAATAACAACTAAAACAACAAAGCTTTTGCGAATAGTTTTAAAACTTGGCAATGTTATTCGCTGGGTGCGCGACGACAGCGCCAACTAGCGGTTGCAACTACGGTGGCCTCCGAAATATCAAATGCCCGGCTGTCATTACGACGAGTTATTAACAAACGAACAATTTTAATTAAATATTGTAATTTACATTTATTCCAATAAATATTCTAAATCTATATAAGGTAAGTCTTTTTTATTTTTCGTCTAAAATGGCACAATCAATAGATTTCGCTTAGTACATTACGGATTTTTCATGGCTGTCGTCATGAGAAGTAAGTAAAGAAATAAGCAAATTTCATCGAATAATGCATTTCATATAAATAGCAGACGATTATTTATGAGTGCTTGTGCTCTCAATAATCCATCCTTTTATGTATTTTCAGTTAAACATGGCCAAATTAATCATAAAAACTGGATTCCGACCAATCACACATGACATCATTTTCCAACTACAAACAACATTGAAAGGAAAACAATTAGTTTTAGCTCAACACGTGCAAGATGTGAAAGAAATTAAATATGAAGATGCTATGATCCACACCATTGAAGCACATGTTATTCGACAAACTTCAGTGACATCAACGCCATACAAAACATCCTTGAATGTTAGCAGTTGTTTACTGTTTTTGCAATTTTTGATGTAGTACGTAATATATTACACCATTAGTAGGTGTTAACGAAATAATTATTTTTTTACAGATTGATTCTAGCCGTCATATTACGAGTGCCAAATGTGATTGTGTGTACAATCAGAGCTGCCTGTGGAAATTTGTAGAATTTTTTATCACTATTTCTGCCATTGTTTTTGCAATTAACTACGCAGCAAGCATCTTTATTTACTAAAAACGTAAATCTCGCTAGTAAAAAGTGACAGCGTCCGCCACCGATAGTTCCTTTTTTGGCCATGACGCGCGCTGCGATCGTTTCGTGGTTCCCCCACCTTATACTTCGCACCCAGCGAATAATGTGTGCCGTCAATTTGAAACTCCAAGCCTCTTTGGTGATTCAACCGAGCCTTTTAATCCCCTACACTTTAACTTGCGCCGTATTAAAATCGAATAACTTTTAATATACTATAAAACTGTGCATATGAATGAAGCAATTAACTTAGTAATTAGTTGTCTCGATTTATTTTATGCTACTTGTAAAGAGTTACTGTGAATTCAATTTATACTTCTATAATCTAGTTTTAAATTAATAAAATGGACTTCGCTTTTAGAAATATAATTTAATTTAATTTTGGTGCGCATTCACTATAAGTAAAGTGATTTCGCGGCTGAGTGTATATGATTCAATTACCTATTACGATGACGTATTTTATGAAGTTTCTGAATAAAGTTTAAAGAATGTGGGAAGAACAAGAAATGGGCATATATAAAATTACTTTCGATTTAATTTAAAATAGTTATGTGTATCTGTATAGCAATGTATATATAATTGTATGTATATATATATATTGTCTATAATGTATGTATGTGACTGTTGGGTGTTATTTATTTTATTTAATTGCCACAATTTTTCCACGCAAAATATTGTAAAGCATCCCAGTCGTAAGTGTGCGAATATCCTAGGTTTGGTGTGAGGCGCGGGTAAATTAGACCCCGCCGTGATTGGCTAGCGATGGTGAGCGATGATGCGACGCGCGTTTCTTGTCCATTGTCCAAATGAGCCGGCAAGTAATCATTCTGCCGGCCCTCGATCTAATTCTTTCACGTATCGATTGATTACTGTAGGTAGGGAGGACTGTTGACTTGTGACACTTTTAGGATTTTGAAAATTATTCTCTTGCAATTGGCGACTTAATATAGCAATATTCGTTGGTATAATATTTAATCTACTCAATAATATAAGCAACATTATATTCAATGTAAAAAATCCGTGATTTACAAGTAATAAATGTTAATTCTTCTTTATTGTGGGTTGTATATATTCTGCGAATTATTTCAATACCTATTGGATAACAGAAATGTTGGAGTTTTCGGATTTGAAAAATGTAAATTTCTTTAGAAATGGTTAAATGGTATATGTGTGATGGCGAAATCATTCTACTGCATACTTTATAAAACAGCCTGAATCAGCATGAACACAGAATAAAATCGGCACAAGAAAAACATAAAAATATTTTGACCGCAAAATCACAACCTGGCGTGACCTAAGTAGATCCCACACACTAGTAGGTCGTCGACACAAATACAAAAAATTAGGTTGCTTTAAAACATTAATTTTTATGCATGGAAATTGCATTGGCAATGCACCGTCGTAAAGTTGTTACAGCGTTCGCGAACACTCGCTAATATAAAAATATGGTTAAATTTATGTTCGCGGTTCGAGTTTGTTACCTAAATCGGGAGGAAACTTTCGAGATATCTTCAGTAGGGAGCGTTTGTGGAAGTTTAGCTCTCTCGAGTAATATAACATGTTTGTGATACTAATGAAATCAAACGAGTTATACACTCTCGTGTTATCTCAATATTTGTTAGGAGCTGTGATTTTTGTTTCATTTCTCTATGTTTTGGTTTCAAGAGGAATATGTTAATGATACGATGGTATCTATCGAAACGATGTATACGACTATTACATACATACACTTTGTGCATACACTTATACGTATATTCCAAAGATGCAGAAGTGTGTTGCATTATTGACCGAGGCAGGTGGTAATAACGAGTGGAGTTACCACTCACCGATCAGGTTAACAAACCCAGGATCCCATGCAAGTCATTAGAAGAACAAAACCAACTAAGTACTTGGCTCTTGGACATACATACGTCGCTCACTGTCTAACAATGCATCTCAATAATCACTCGACATGGTTGCAACGCCAGTTTGTACTGACGTCTAAAACCAGACAAACTCAACCCTGCCATTAACAAAGAGCGCGGAGACAGAGCCACCAACAGCGGGCCAAAGTTCCGCTGCAATTAGTTTCAACCGTCTCCAATTAAAGCAAGGAATCATAGCAAAAAGCTAGTGTAGCAATATCCATTAACATGCACTCTGGTTGCGACTGCGAGACCTCCCCCTCCCCTCTCCCCCCTCCCCACCGCATCCCCCGCCGCGGTTAGCCGTAATATTAACTTGTTAATTATTATTTGAATTTATAATTGAGCCATTTTGTTGTTGGCGACGTTTATGAGTTTTGTTTATGAGTTGTTCAGCCGGATCGGAATACGAGTGTTAAATACGTTCCCGGCTTTCAATTATAACGGACTGGAGAATAATTTTACTGTGCACTAAATGAGAGCGACGGTCTAGTTAATGGGTGAATTGTCGACATAAACATCTCTGATTCTAGTCTAGGTCAGGCGCTTTCGACTTTTTAAAGTTACGTGTGTTATTTTAACGATAATTAGTCTACACGAAACTGGTTCCGCTTTACATTCCGTGCATATACACATAGCTTACGCCGGTATTCTCAAATATTGGCAGAGGTGTCGCTTATACTATCCGTAGTATGCCGAAATTATTCCCGCTTCAAAATGTGATAAAGACTTCTGTCCATGTCTTGCATGACATTGCAGGCGAGTGGTTAAAAGATTTATCAATTCGGAAACTCATTTAACCGATCTGAGACCTAAATCAACGAATTATTGATATTTGTTACAGTAAAATATTTTAAAAATTATCCACAAGTACCCTAATATTAAAAACATACATTAACCTTTTTAACACCGCTGGAAACTATAACCATAAACTTAACAGCAAAAACTAGTGTAGCTTTCATAAAACCATCAAAGTTTCTTGTGTAAAAACTCTGCGATAAAAAATATATAAAAAATGCAAAGGCTTGCAGGCAGCGCACACCTCCGCCGTAAAACCGTATAAGTAAGGACGAAACGGATTGTTAAACGAACAAGCGAAGTTGTGGCCGATATTTCAGCGCCCGTTGGAGTTTTTACTTCGCCCCGTAATGTCCGCACACATCATGCCTGTACTGTACCTACTTTAATATGAGAGAACGGTGAGGCAAGTTTTGATAATGTCTGAGTTTTTTTTTTGTGTGACTGCATACTATTGTTTCATTCATCATTGCTTTTATATAATTTTTCATGGACAAAGATATGTGATACGATTCTTAATTTGATAAGGATAATATAATTAACACGTTGACTGCATCGATTATTTAAATAGATTTCCAGTTTATTGGATATTTTTTATATTATACATCTACATTATTGGCTATATTTTTCTAAATTATAATGAACTATTGCCAAAAAAAATTCGGTATATCGTAACTGCAAAATACCCTTAATATATGAGATAACAATTAATTAGCCCTCCACTTACATACC
Organism: Hyles euphorbiae; assembly: GCA_023078785.2. NCBI lineage: Eukaryota > Metazoa > Arthropoda > Insecta > Lepidoptera > Sphingidae > Hyles > Hyles euphorbiae. The sequence goes on along the minus strand of CM041032.1, from coordinate 19,698,997 downwards.
GCCAGTATATCCGTGAGCCGGCGCCGATGCTGCGGGGTGGCGTATAACGCACCTAACGCGGCTTAACTCACTGCACAGCCTCTCGGCAACTTTCTCTTTGTGCATAAAATTACTTAAGGTTCCCATTTAATGTGATCACAGCAAGTCAGTATCCGACTAACCCTGTTTCCGCGACGTACAGCGCTCGCTTTGTGTTTACTTAGTTAGATGGAATCTTATCGTGGCTTAATTTTATTGCTCCACTTAGGGATGATATTTTGTAAAATTATTAGAAAGTTTCGTGACACGAGTCTCAGGTTTTAGGTTAATGATAGCATTGTACCGAGGTTTCGTTTTGAGCTCGTGATTTTCTTTTAAGTTTTGGCGTTATTTCTTTGTGGTGTAACTTTGTCAAGTTATATGGTTCATTTTTTAATGACGACTTCTTTTGATATTATGCTAGAAGAATCCATGCATTACGATTCAATTCTGTGCTGTCGTGACTAGTTTAATTCAATTCAACCTCATATATTAAGGGGATGGTTCGTGCACAGCCACAGCGACGTATCAAAGGATATTTAGGTAGACACAGGTACAAATTAAAATTCATAGGTACTTATGTTAACATGGTGTTACGTTGGATTTTGTTATGTACAGCAACGACTCGCCTTATTGGCATGCAATTGCTTAACTAAGTATAATATTTAAAAAGATGTAAAATATCTGCACTCCTAATAATTTAGACTGTAGGTTCCATTTTTTATCAGTAGTGGCAACTTTATACATATAAACATGTATTGTACGCCGAACTAAAATGGTCGTTAGGTTAAATTAATATTATATATATTTTAGCCGAATTAATCTGTCCATTGGCGAGGACTGACAAAAAATAGCATAAACAAGGATTAGTTACGTTTACAATATGGGGGGTTTAACGAGAGAGGATTCTAAATCGAATTTTTCACAATTCATAACAAAAGCCGTCCTGAATAAATTAACCAGGGATTACAATATTTTATATATTATATGTTTTATTTTCATCTACAATGTAACTCTATGATCATGAATGACATTATTTATGAAACGATTATAAACTAGCTGCACTAGTAGATGAAAGACGTCATAAGAAAAATGCTAGAAATGGAATTTGATGACATTTCTACTAAAATCAAAATGCGTCATTAACATGCGTACTAAGATATTAAGATATATTGGTTACAAAGGTACAAGCCCTACAAGCCAGTGAACAGATAAGTTTCATTAACCATGTTTACTGAGGTATGCTGATATTATAATACTTTAACATGAACTTAATGAAACGTTTTTTCTGGTTGCAAAAATTAACTACCATATTCAACACAGTACTTGTTAAGTCTACATGTCATCTTTGAACTTCATGAAATCACATACAAAAGTAAGACACGAGACATCACGTATAGACAGAGAGCCCTCCAAGTTGCCCTACTGTTCGTCCGTACAAGGCGCGCGTCATACAGCAAGCGCGGAACACCGATTGTTACTTACGAGTTTTGCACCAAAAAGTTTGCTCGCCGCTTCAACTGGAACTTCATGCACTCGCATTCCGCTCTGTATTCCGACGTATTTTTCTTTTATATCCACTAAACTTTCTCTAATGAAGTTGCTTCATGGTAACACGTACCGTGTTTGTAATGAACTGTCAACGCGCCACGCTTTTTGTCACTTCCTTACAAATGATTCGCTTTGCGAAGTTTAATGCGTTCTTGTTCTGTGTAGGGAGTGAGCAAAAATAGTACTTTTATTTTTAAAATATAAATAGTTACTCTGTATCATAACACCTACAATTTTTTTTTAGTTTTGATAAGTTATAAAAAGCTTGATTAGTTATTTCATTTTGATTGAATTGGCATTGACCGCTTAAATTTTTTATGTGATTTTTTGCGTGAACTCATAAATTTGATTAGTTTTTCAGGCGTGTTGATGGATTACGTATCGTGCTATTGTGACAACAGGCGCTGTTATACGAGTATATCCAGAGACTGAAATTATTTTTGTTTTCTTTGACTTTTCTCAAAATATACTATAATTTCAGGGAATAGAAACGTGAACTACTCATACAACGAGTATTTATAGTTACCATAGGCCCGTGTTCACTAAATAGATTAACTTAGTATGACCGGATAAGTCAGCCGTCTATAAGACGGATCCTAATAACAAAGGAATGTTTAATTATTAATGTTAACCCAAAATTAAAACTGAAGGCTGAGAATAGGCATTTTCATATTTTGATAAAAGAAATAGTTTGTATAATTGGTATGGTTTTACAACATTAAAAAAATAAATTAGCATTTTTCATCTCGGACAGACAGTATAATGAATTTTTAAAACATAAATTAACTTATTATTTAATTAAATGATCTGCCAAACACAGCGTTTTAAAACTCAACAAAAATATCCTTTCGTTTAAAACATTATCGAAACCCAACGAAACGGTAAACACACACCAAACTAAAAATATTTGTCTAAATCGATCGGCACATAAAACTGCTAACATCCTTTAGATCCCTTACTCGAAGCACAAGTAGCCCGCCTCGGGAGACATCCGATACAGCGGCCGTACACCTACAGTTCTTTTGAGACATCCATCCTTCAGTGCTTGCTCGTTTGCGCGCCGCCTTATCGGCCCGTTTGATGTCATCGATTCGGCCTGAACAAAAATAGTCATAAAATTTTCCCCTTTTGTTTATGTTTTCGTATCCGAGAATGTGGGGCTTAGATTGAATAAAGATTATCTGGGTTGAGGCTGCAGAGTATTTTAGTGAGCTTGCATCGACTATACTGTACGGGGATATATATATTGATGGCTTTCAATTTTGAATGGCTTCAGTAATATCTAAAATATGATGAAATATTGTTTTCTCATTGTTCTAACGGCAGTGTTTGAACTGTGAATCAGTGATATGATGGACGCACATTTGATGAAAATATTGCATACTATTCAAGAGCCCTATAGTAATGAAAATATTTTTGTATATATTTGTTGAATACTAGAACATTCCATCGGACATAAATTTTATCTCATACAAAAATATTATTCACCAGAGCGAGACGAAACATTTAACGTTCTACATAATGGTTACTACGTGTATTAGCAAAGCGGATAATGTTTACATTAATAAAATTAATTTCTCACCATATGATAACGAGTGACCGCGACTAATAAATGCGAAGCGCGGAGTTTACGTTACACCGCTCATTTTACACAGTTATAACTAATGTCGGACCTAATTTGTCGCGCAATGTGTGCGTGCTTGTGTCGCTTTGTAAAAGTAAACGCAATTTGCTATTTGTATTAAGGGTTGTGGTTTGAATGTGTTATGTAGATTTGATATTATAACGGCCGAGACATTGAAACTGATGGAATTTGTTAAAGTATATGTGATGTATTATACTCGCATGGGTGTATTACCATGGTTATATAAAGGTATATGGCGGACTTGTGGTGTCACACACAATTGAATTTAATCACGCAAGTGTGCCTGGGTACATTCTATTTCAAATAAATAATTAATAGAGCGGGATATCGGCTACTTGTACAATTGTGAGTGCCTACGCTGGCCTATTGCAGGTTGGCGAATTTTACATATCTACCTTAGACGTACCCACGAGCACTTCTTTGATCTTTAAAGCAAATTACTAATTATTTCGGTACATTAGGCACACAGCATTTTTATTGAACCGAAACTTTATCACTCACAAAGACGCCTCAAATTCCTATTGATTTTAATAGCCAACACGACAGCAAAAACGACTCGAGCGGTTAAGACACAAAATGAGCGTAAATCAAACGACACTATGTGGCTATCGGCGCGCAATAAAGTAACTTTACGGCGTCGCTAATAGACAGCGTGGCGGCGGACGCGACGGCCACGGCGAGGGGCGAAGGGGCGAAGGGGCGAAGTGGCGGAAGGGGCGAAATGTCCGCCACTAACGCCCCTTTATGATGGGCTCGCCGGTGTTTAGTGGTGATTAACTGGGCCAGTGGAAGCCGGCGCGAGAGTTATGTCATATCTTAAGTGCTCGTCGTGATACATGGACGGTTTTATTGATTTATTTATTGGTAAAGTATTTTAGTGGTGAACAAACACTCCTACATCCGTATTTGGGTTAAGTTTTCTTCATACATTTCTATTAAATATAATTTTATACTTTTGCATGAGTATCGTAGAAATGACCATCAGTACCATAAGAAATGATCCAGTCTCTGAACACCCGGAATATGAAGGAATGTGTAAGTCTCACATCCACTAAACTTTAGTCACTAAAGGATTGATGGCAGGACATAAATAAAACTACTTCTACTGGTTCTCGGGCTGGTTACTTTCACTCTACAGCAGCTTATACAATATACACGCAGTGCTCTAAAACGGTAACTCATTACTAATGCCCATTACTTCAATGTGTTTTGTGCTTTGCAAATCACCACTCACTGCAAAGCATGCAAACGGTGACTTGTTCCTTCAAATTCTATGAATATTTTCATTCCTTTTACAATTTACAGATCCAGGAACAAAACACAAACTTTTTACGAAACCAATTCCTAACTTAAGATTAATTACAGCGCAGCAAACAATACGCAAGCGGAGATTATTGCAGAGATACGGCGTGCCGAGAGGGACTACATTCGATTGTAAGTTATTGTAATTAGCGCGATTATGACAGGGAGCTAACTTCGCCAATATCGACGATATTTCCCCATCCCCAACACCCCCCTCCCTCCCCACTCCACTTACACCCGCGCAGTCCATCGTATGATTTATACTGTACTAACTGTGTGTTATGCTGGAGCTAGCAGCAGGATTGAGTGTGTTTTAATAAGGGTTTTATTGATTTAGATGGATTTGCTATGGGTAGGTGTTTATGTTATAGGAGTAAGGAGTAACGTGGTTAATTGGTGGAGGTCAAAGGGCAGCTAGGTCTATAAGGCCAACTGATGTGGATATCGTGCGTTGCCTTCTTTATTCTTTTTTTTCATTGCGTAGTAATGAAAAGTTTTTCTTTAGGACGCTGGTGCCATCCCTTTTAGCATTCTTAATGGACACAATATTGGTTATAACCATGCTCGTGCGATATTAATACTATGAAGAATTTAATTTGATAAATAAAATATGCTTGAAGTTTTATTATCTCTACATTGTTTCTAAAATACTGTTCTGAACAATGCGTTGTAAAGCATACAAATATTTACACTATTTTATTAGTCATATTACCTTTATATACTGCTGGCTCATAACTCGTATTTTCCTGGAAATTATCAATTGTGGGCAGTATAAACAATACTAGAAATGCTCAGCAAAATGCCTTCGACGAATCCTTACATCTACAACAACAAATATGCGCTCACACAAATGTTCCCATTCCAACATTAAACAGTATTAATTTGGGTTATAAAGCAGAACTTTGTCGATTTAGTAAGAACTATCGCGGCCGTGTAAGGATGTGTAAGGACGTGTGTCGTGGGCTCCCTTCTTAAGGGCTCCCGCGACTACCAATTAACAGAACGAGCACTTTGATTAAACTTTAATTGTGTGTATGCCCTAATTCCAATCCGGTGCGTAAACTTGACATAATCTTCGTTTCCTCCTCTGACATTTATGTTTAGCGTACTCTGAGTATTTTATAAGGTTTGGTTATTGGTGATAGTTCAGCTAATAGTAACAATAATTGCAATATGGATAATTTTGTTATTGGTCAGAAGCGACACAAAACAATGCAATTTCATATGCAATTATGATATCTCGTTACCACAACTACAATCACTAATCTGTATCTGTATCTGTATCAGCCCATATACGTCCCACTGCAAGGCACGGGCCTACTCTACAATCGAGAATACGATTGAGAGTGGTTAGGCCATATAGTCCACCACGCTGGCCTAGTGCGGGTTGGCGGACTTACATACCATAGAAATTCTTATGAATCGCTATGGTATGCAGGTTTCCTCACGATGTTTTCCTTCACCGTTTTAGTGCGTGGTGATTGACTATCAATACACACATGACTCCGAAAAGTCAATCACTAATAAGTCCAACAAATTTCCTTAAAATTCTACCGAACAATTCCCCATTATCATATTGATACAGACGTCCCAATCGGCTAGAATGAACCGACCCGTATTGATTTGATGGCAAACGTGCCCTTCATACAAATCGCAAACTTTAAACTTCCACATTATCTTTATTTAAGAAGTGGAAGCGGTGCATTTCCATAGTTTGCATAGTCGGAGGACCACTCTGTTTGTATCTCCGTTGATTGTTTTTCAATGGATATTGAAGAGAATTATAGAATTTGTAACATCCCGCTCTGTGGATGCTGATTGTAATTAATGTTTAATCTGATGAATTAATGAAGATGCTTGCGATAAGAAGCTGTGTTTTTTTTTTATTTTGATCATATATTTGTAATCTGTAGATGTAAATAATATAATGTAAATAATAATATAATAATATAATGGTTGTCTGGAAGAAATCGCGTTAAGCGATAAGACCGCCAATTGTCACCTTTATTTAACGCGTTGTCATATTTTTTCTTTTTATCTTATTACTGTATGTGGTGTTCAATAAAGAATTTATAAATAAATAAATAAATAAATAAATAAATAAATAGAACAATAAAAACTGCTATTGATCTTGAAGCTTGTTGTCCTTTCGAAAATTGTATATTGTTTGCGTTCATATTTACCTATGAATTTGACTACATTTGTGATCCGTATCAACAATCGCGAGGCGTCCTGCTATAAATGCACAACGGGTTTTAGTAGACTGGCTTACTTATACTCATCTGCTATAAATCGTTCTGATTTGCCTCCGATGAGTCACCAGTGTAATAATGACTCTCCATAAAAGGAGTATATACATACATATGAATAATAAATAACGAGAAAAACTCGCCACAATAACTACATCGAACACAAAACTCCAGAAAGATCCGTACTACTGGCACAGAAACAAAGTGCCCGCGCTGGCAGCATGACGGGCTCATCCGACCGCGCTGATAATTTTAATTCTCACCGAGCGAACAGTTTTATTGGCTGTAACTGGGCGACAGTAACTTTGTCGGCCGGCACGGTGACTATATTCTCTGAATGTTTGCTTTCATCCTTCCGTTTTAGGAGGAATGTGGGTTAGTTGAGTCGTTTGATAGATTTTAGATTTTTATTTTTTATACTGGTTCGTTTGAGTCAGATAAGAGTATCAACTGGTTACGTTTAATTCTGACCTTCACGTATCATGTGCTTATGGGTGCTTCGTTTAAAAAGTTCGTTAGGGCAAAAATTGCAAAGGTTGTACACTTAAATCCAAATATAATAACAATAACGTAGAGATACAAGCTTTGAATCATACGATTTTGATTGCAGAATATGTATTTTTTAAACCATGTATTTCTAAACAAGATTAATTGATCATATTTTATGTAACACTGTCATAAAATAAGCCTTCATTTAAATTAGATTGTGAATCTATGTTTAAGCCCAAATACGTCCCACTGCAGGGCACGGGCCTACTCTACAATCGTAAGTACGATTAAGAGTGGTTAGGCCATATAGTCCACCACGCTGGCCTAGTGCGGGTTGGCAGACTTACATACCATAGAAATTTATATAAATCGCTTTGGTATGCAGGTTTCCTCACGATGTTTTCCTTCACCGTTTTGGTGCGTGGTCATTGACTATCAATACACACATGACTCCGAAAAGTCAGAGGTGTGCTCTGGGATTCGAACCCGCGACCACCGTGAACATGTTGGCAGCCGCGTCTAGTCCGTTTACCAACAGGCCACCACGCACTGTGTATCTATTAGAATTAGATTGTGTATAAGAAGATTCTTATCAAATCAATGACGTCACTTTCCTTACTCAATTCTTTTACTAAGGTCAGGTCCACAGATAATGATAGTCCTATCAATGCCATGACTTTAAACATAATAACATAGGTTGCATCCACACCCTCGCAAGAAGTTGTGAAGTGAGCCCGCACGGCGCATACCAATCGACTTGCAAACTCCTCTGTGACGTCTCAAGTCAGCCAAGTTTTTTCATACCTCATAATATCCGGCAAGACGACAAGTTGAAATTGAATATCGGAAGTGATCGGCGCCGTCAGGAAATTAATTTGGTCAAACGGTATCGGGATGCGTCGACGGTTTACTACCGAAATATTTTAATCGTGTGCTGATATTGGGATTTATTTGAGGGTGCGTCAAAATTTTGGGCTAGTTTTAAAAAGCTGAATACCTAGTTTGAGTCATAAATTATTTTAAACAAATCAAATGAAATCGTATAAATTATAAACAATTATAGATGCCAACTTGATCAAAAACTGGCACCATCACAAATAGAGCGAGGTTATATCCTATCTCATTCCCTCCTCCTATTTCCCTTTCATCCATTTCTCCTTCTATTCATTCTGAAAATATAAATATACCCACGTTTCCCCACAAGTTTATAATAATATATTCGTGGGCGGCATTCATGTTGTGGTATTTTTTATTAAACACCTTGATCAAGTCTTTGCAGCAAAGTATAATTTTATATCGTTAAAAATAAATACAGGTCGGAGCATTTATAGCGCAATTATATTTAGCTTCACTAGGTCGCTTGCAAAAAGCTAACTTCCTGGAAAAACTCTTTTGAACTTTATTTTCTGATCCGATCGTTCAGAATCTAGGTTCTTTGAAATATATCCGTCAGATAAACTTATAATGGTAGCGGTGAGGCTGACATATTAAACTAATTAGTTTGCGAATTAATTGCGGGCCGGGCGTAATAATCTGGGTTGTTATATCGTTAATAGACAATCTTGTTACGGGCGGATACTATGACATACTTGTATGTGATCGTTTGGTATATTTATTGGTGTACGTAATAGCTTAATTGTAGCGTCCACACACTGGGCTTTATGATTATCCTTGGATGGATTTTCAAGTCGAAGCACATCCTTCCATTCTTTTTGTTTTCAACATGAGCCCGTTGCAGTCCATTACAGCTCATAGTCATTTCCCAAAGTACGCTACAATCCCGACTCTGCTACTTTATGCCATCTCGTCTTTTTTGTATGCAAAACCTGACTGTGTTAATAGACAGATGTGATTTCACCATTAATGAAGGTTTTATCTATGATTGACGCAACCTGTAATGGAATATCATTGAACAAACCAATTAATTAAATTTAATTGATCAGTCAACGTAACCATTTTGACTTCATATACGAGTAGAAGCTACGTGCTTACATCTCATCTTCGTAGAGCCGAGCCATTAATAGAACTCATAAACAAATCACAAGTGGCGAACCAGCATATAAGGATGGATCACATCCTCTCTCCTCCCCAACCCGCCCTTCTGCCTCCATATTCCAGACGCCGGCATTAAACGGGACAGTTTCGTAACGTAGCACCTGATGGGCTCCAATGAGCTTCGGAACTGGAAAGTGATTTAAATGGCGCTGCGTTTGACATGCTAAGCAGGTTTAGCATGAGCCGACGCCTTTAAACAGCGTTAAAATTACCTCATTAACTTTATTAGCTTAGCTTGACTATCATAGGATACAGCGTGCCTCGGCAAAAGAGATAAAAAGCCAGGTGGAGGCAGGCTTGATTTATTTAAGAGTCACTTAGTATGGTATAAGTATTTAAGCAAAGCTGATGCCTATAAAGTGTGAGGTGGACTGTTGTTAAATGAACCAGATATAGCTGCGATCATGTTCAGGGTGTTCGCAGGTTCACGTCCAACGGTACACATTTTACTTTTCGGAGTCACGTGTATATTGGAAGTCAATCACCATGCATTATAACAGCGAAGGAAAACATCTTGAAGAATCCTGCACAGTGTATAACGTAGTGATTTGTAAAAAAAAATATGGCATGTATAGTCCGCTAACCTGCCCTAGGCCAGCGTGATGGACTATATGGCCTAACCACCCCCAATTGTAGTCTCGATTGAAGAGGAGGCCCGGGCCTGATGGGCTGATACAGAAATGCTTACCAAGTCTACGGAGATTGGACAATTGGGTCAAACGAAACCGAAATGAAACCATAGCATTTGGTTAGATTGGTGAGACAATTTCTAGTTCTACACTTCATAACGCCAGTTTTAATTCTCCACGTTTAAATGTTAATAACACACCCTATCATCATCATATCAGCCATAGGACGTCCACTGCTGAACAAAGGTTTTCCCCCAAGGATCTCCACAACGACTTGTAAACACACCGATCGGTAGATGTCAAAACAACAACTTAAGTTGGACCCAAAACAAGCCACGGAGTCTTATTCGCTGGATATACTCAGAACTGGGTCGCGTCGTGTAGTTCCAGTGGTAGTGTAAGCCCACTGAGTTTGTTTCGCCGGGTCTTCTCAGGAAGGGCCGCGTTGGATCCGGTGGTAACAATAAACCGCTACGCACCGTTGTAATAATATTCATGGTCCACTAATTAATTTAATTTAATTTAATTTGACTAACATTACAACATATTGTATTTAAAATAAAATTAATTTAAAATAAATAAATTTCATAAATAAATTAATTCAACAAAGAAATTAAAATAAGTAATACTAAGTATAAGAAATATATTGTATATAGAGATTAAGTTCTATGTATATTGACTTGTCATAAGAGCTTTTAAATTGCCTACGTGACCAATAAATACATTTCATTTCATTCCAACAAAACAAAACAAGTAAAAGCTACTGTTTGAAGAGACAAAATGAACCTAGACATAACATCAACTAGAAAAAAATCTTCAACAGCACGGATTCTTATTATTCCCCGTACTCCGATATTCCATAAGACAACGCAACCAAAATTCCCAGCGACCACATTTTTTCATATTATTGTGAGGATGTATGGCGGCGCACGCCATTCGTATCAATCGGGAGGCGCGGCATAAATCTCGGCGCGTCGATGCGCCATAAAGGATCGTTTACGAGCTCCGCGCGCCTCACAACTCTATTCACCTACTTAAGACGTGACTGGTTATTGTTTACGCATTGTAAGGCCATTTGTTAAGGAATTCTCAGTTCTAATAGTAGGTAATACAGAAGTGGTGGCGGACTGATGGTAGGTCTCTCATAATATGTGAGGGGCCACCTGGTAGAAAGAAGGTCAGCCGGAAGGCCGGGCGGAGGTAACAAAAAAAAATACACCCAACAGTCACATACATAGTCCAAAACGTTGTCCGTCCGGCTACGCGTGGCGCTGATTTGGGATTTTGGTTGTAACAAAAAACCTTTATAGCTTATTATCTATAATACCTAGAGTAAAGACAAATACTAACAAAAATTGCTAGAAGACTACAGATTAAATCTATATCTTTTTTAAGATCTGAAAATTTAATTTAACGTATTAAAAATAGGTGTAAATATTGAATTTGGAGAAAACATAACATTTACATTATATTTACATCACAACGAAAAATTATTATTTATTTTACCAATTAAACAATGTCACAATAAACTAGACGTTTTTTCCTTTAAAACGATGCATGGATCGTTATGTTTCATTAATCCTAACTAGTTAAATAAATCGAAACAAAACACCTTTCTTCATAATTTTGTCGCGATGGTCCCGAGATAAACATTCGTTTTTATTCGTCGAGGCTTGTTACACCACCATCTCGTCATTGTTATTATAAAGTAGTTCGTCAGTTATCGACTACACAACTTAAACACGCAAAAAGTACACGCAATTTGTTGATGGAGGTCGGTTTTGTGAAATATGTCGCTATGGATATAAAAGTATCCTTGGACGTACAACGCTCCTTTTTTTTTGGATACTAAAGTATCCATGGACGTGTGAGTGGCTAACGCCCTGACCAGAAACAAATGTAAAACCTGTGGTTCACACAAGTATGTATTTGTTTCGGTGCAAGGATCGAATCCCGCCGCCTCTCGTTTCACTGCCGACTTCCAACCAACTACGCCACGGAGGCTGGTACTACTGCAATATCTATTTATCTCGCCAAACAGCGTGTAAATGCACTGTTATTCGCCAGTTTGAAGGACTTTGTAGCCGGAGTAACTGCTGGATATAGTGAGACTTTACATGTTATGACTCAGGATGGCGAGTAAAGTAGAATGCCAAGCATTGCTTTGTAATTCATGGTGATGTTTGGTTTTGCTAAGGTCCATAAGCGGTCGTATTGCTTACAATCAGGAAATGCATAAAAAGCGCCAATCATTGCAATAAAAAAAAGATGATGGATTCCTGATTTTTTAAAAGTTGTACGGCAAGGTAACTTTTTTGGTAGAGACATGTTGTAGAATGTAGACTGTAGAATGTAGATGCCAAAGTATTCTTTACCGCTTATTTGAATAGTGTATTGTGAATAGAATTCATTTTTCTTTGAAATATAGACAAACAGCTTTAAACCGTGTTTCAATCAATACATAAAATAGATGGAATACTGAGAAATGTATTTACAATAATAAGAGGTTTCCTCGAAACGCTGAGTAGCGGAAGTAAAAACAGGTTCGTAAAGAATTTCTTAGTATTTAATATCTTTGGACCTTTATGAATTATAGTATCTTCCTTGTAGATACTAAATCAAAGTATCACTATCACACCTTCACATACTCAAAAAATGTCAACTCAAGTTATACAACCATTTTTCAACAAAAATATTATTATACACAATTTTCTTAATAAGTTTTGGACAAAGCCAGCGGCCTCCGCGTTATTGTCGCGTTAACAAACTGTAACAACGTTAAATTAAAATTAAAGAAATTAAAAAGATAACAAACTTTTCCGACAGCAACAGATATAATTAAATTGTTAATTTTTGTTTGTTCGTCACGGCGGTGCTCTTATTATCTGATTAAACAAACAAGATTAAGTCGAGAAGTATTTTCCGCCACTCGACTGAAATTTGGACGCAAAACGATTTGCACCTCTCGTTTTTTTTTGCGAGGGAATTCAGTTTCATAAGAAAAATCAGATATTTTTTTGGTGTTGTTTATTTAATATAATTTAAATAAAGTTTATTTTACAGGGTATTTATTGAGTATTATTGAAGAAAGGTGATAAATTTACTGATATTGGTCTTTCGTTACGTGTATACAATTTAAATTTTTCAGAACCGCTACAACAAAAAAATGTGCTTAGCTATAGCTCGATGGAAAGTGCTGTTTTAGTAACCATTAATGAGCATTGCAAGCATTGCAACTAAAGATAATAGATAAGGGATTTAAACCCATTCATATACTTTTAGGCAAAACAGCAATAAAAAGTCACACTTAATGCCAAAGGAATTGTCTAACAGTCATAAAACCCGAACCGCCAACAATTTTTCAAGAGTCTATTTCATAATTAATTCACCATACGCTTCATATGTGGTAAAAGTCATGCGACAGCTACTTTTTCCATCAGTCACAACTTCGCAGCCGAGGCAATTGTTCGCAGCGCGGTTTCTACTCTGCAGTTTACGCTTATTGTCTACAATCACGACACACTGCGCCTTTTTTTATAAAACACAAAACAAATAAAACTGTCACTTCACAGACAGTATTATGACGTAACATGATGGTTTCATTTTAGTTGGCTTTCATTGAAATTGTTGTTAGTATGCATTGTATAATATCATTAGCATTTTCATGCTGTAATACTTTCGTTTTGTATGCATGTTGAAGGGAAATGAAATGTGATTTAATTTACTTCAAAGAAATTGAATTTTGAATAAAATTATAGACTGCAACTCGTAATTTGTTAGTGACATTTATAATATGTTGTTTTTTAAAATGGTGGGACTATGTTGTAGGTACTTTTGGACTATTGTAAAAATAGGGTAGCCTATATAAAATGGTACTATTAAATGAGAAAGGTATTTTCTGTACACCACATCACAATTTAATTTTAAGTCAGACCGTTTCATCCAAATCCGCCTAAGACCTTATCAAGCCCAAACAAACATTCACCAAAGCCGCCTCTGTGACACAGAGCCGGTAACTTCATTTTTATCTCAACAATTGCTAATTTACAAATGTCCCGTGCTGGCTCGTCAAGTAAATCGCGGACAAATCCGAGATGAGTCCCGGGACTGCAAACAAAGCAAGTGGCGCGATCCCGGGACGCTGCGGATTTCTTCATGCCATCGCTGTATTCAAATAAAAATCTAATTAGGAAAGCGTTTGTTAGTTTGTTTAGGACGCTGGTTTTTTTGAGCTGATTAAGTTGTGTTCGTGGGGATTTCGCTAAATCTGCCATGATTTAGGTGAAATCAGATGTCGGACTTTTTAATTTTGTTACGGAGTTTGTGTTTTCTGAATTAATGTTTTAATTAGTGGCTCTTTTTTTAGATATATAATTATATTTTTGGAAGTTATCGTTTGATGATAAAATGTTGCAGATAGATTTTAACTTTTCCTTATTGATTGTGTGCTTGAGAAAAATGAAAGATGAAATTATAGAGAAAAATTATATTTTTAAGCGGAAGCTTCTAGTTCAATGACAAATGAATTATAAGTCTATTATCTGCGTGTATTGGATGTGACCAATAACATCTTGAGTGGGATGAGCACATAAGTCACTTGTTGTTAATTGATCCTATCGTAATTGAATATCTACAATGTGTGGGTCATGGGTGCATTTTTCTTAAAACGGGTGGGGAAACGAACTGGAAAAGGAAAGGAAGATAAACTAAGCCAATACCCGTTGCATTGGCCTTCAAATAATCTTATTTACTTACAGGACCACCGCAGCGAACCAGCAATACAACTTTTTATGTGAGACAGTGTTAATCATGGTTGAGCTGACCCGTTCTTAAATAAGCCTAAGTCATTTGTTTTGCTACTAAACTCTCGAACTCAAACCCAGCAATATAATCATCATCCATCTATCAGCCAAAGTCAGTCCACTGCTGAACATATTCATCTCCAATGATTTCCCCTGTGATCTGTCGGTGGTAGCCTGTATCGTCTGACTACCTTATGGATGGACATCCTACGCCGCGCTTTCCGCTACGTGGCCTCCATTCGAGAACTATTTAGCCCCATCGACTGTTAGCGATATCAACAGATCTCAAACGAAAACACCAATTACAATACATAGATCGCGAACTTCATCACGGGACAATTGAAACTCCATACATAAGCAATCCCATTAGAGCGCGGGATAGGAACCAGCGCGAACCTCGAGCAGCCAGCACTAATGGCGGGACGTGTTCCGCCTACCAACACTACAACTGTCACGGATTATGATCGACCGCCGCTTTTTACGATTCAATTCGGCGGAGGCTCGTAAAAGTAATGGAACTTTTTTGTTTTTAAATATTTTACTTCCAATATACTCGGCTTCACACGTTCCTCTGGAGGTATAAAATTTTTATTGGAACTATAAGTTCACCTTACTAGATGTCATGCATGTATTGCGGAGTGTGTGATATTCCACATGTGTTTTTATGGTAATCTCAAAAGTAACTTTTTGTTTATAAGATACGAAAAGAGACGAAGTCGCGACGTACTTGATGGCAAGTGACTGTTGTGATATTATATTTGTAAATGAGGGGTAGTTACAAGTTTAGTTACAACATCATCAAAAGAGGTACTTTGTAGAACTACCTTGTACTACTGTAGCAACTCGTAGTTCGATAGGAGCGAAAATATACGTAATGTGTCAGTCTTGCTGTAGCCTATTTTTCAGTTAGTTGGAGTGTCGGAAACTTACTGCCGCTTTTTGTTGTTTTTTTTTTTTACCTTTTCTGCCTCTTTCATTTTAAGACGCCTGCAAAGCGTCCACGTTTCAAATATTAAGAGTTGGCAACAATCAATTATTATTAAGTAACCTATTTCGTCGTTTAACAATCCTATGCAGTCAAAAGGAAGTTATATATAACACGTTTCTCGCTGTTTGTGTTTGTTTATGGTACTGGCGGGCGAGTCAGGCATACCATTTGCCTGGTACGCAATATAACAGCTCATTGACAGAAGACAAACTAAACAACACCATGGATTACAAAGCAATGCTTGGTATTCTACTGCGCTTGCCATCTTGGAACATAAGAAGTTAAGTTCCACTATGTCCAATAGTTACTCTGGCTATAATTTCCTTCCGAAATTATTTACCCGAGCTAAATAACCTTAAATAAGAAATAATACTCTTAATTTTGCCATTCATGTAGAGCTCTGATGATCTGAAGATATCAACATAAAATAACAATTTTCATCGACAATTTTAGTTAAATTCATGCAAACGCAATACAAAGAAAAAGGTCATGCCAATCAACAAGCTAGTTCTTTTACCAATCAGCCGCTTAAGTAGCTTGATTAAAAATCATAATTCAGCCCTGTTCAATACAATTTAATATGATTTTATTGCAGCTCGACAAAGTGCGAGAGGCATACGATCAAGGCCATACTGAGTCTCGGCGCGCCTTCCGTATTCTGTCGCGATACACGGACAGGGACTAAGCGCTTACGTTCCCTGTTGTAATTATAACAGAATGTATCACAGCGCAGAATTTAATATCGCTCTGAAACCAATCTCAATACATATTTGCATTTGCCATATTGCATTTGCCATATCAATGCTCAGAGCCTGCCCAGTCATTATAGTGACCTTTTGGAAACCTTCACTGACGCAAACATTCATGCTATCCTGATTTCAGAGAGTTGGCTGAAGCCTCACCTTCCCTCTACGCATTATCCACTTCCCGGCTTTCTTCTTATTCGCAACGACCGCCTCAATAAAAGAGGAGGGGGCGTTGCTATTTACTTACGTAGTAACTTTCCCTACAAACGTATAGCCTCTTCCAGCCCCACCGATTCTGCCTCTGCAGAATATCTTTTTCTAGAAGTTTGTGTTAAGGGAGCCAAAATCATACTTGGCGTTGTCTATTGCCCACCTTCTGTCGATTACTTCTCCAGTATCGAATCGGTACTGGAAACCTTGGGGTCAAATTATGCACATCTTATCGTCATGGGAGATTTCAACACCGATTTCCTTGCCTATCAATCCACTCGTTCCCAAAAACTCTGTGACATCCTACAGTCTGTCAGCCTAAAAATGCTACCTCTGCAAGCTACTCACCACAACATAGAAGGTAATGACACCTGGTTAGATCTTATCCTTACTTCCAACCCTTCCTTTGTCTCCTCTCATGGCCAATATCCTGCTCCTGGATTTTCCCGCCACGACCTTATCTTTGTATCCTATATCCTGAAACCCCCCAAATCCCCTCCTAAGGTCGTGCTCAAGCGTTGTTTTGGGCGCATGGACGTCAACAAGCTGATTAAAGACGCTTCTCTGATTGACTGGGTCAACCTGATGGCAGCCACTACAGTTGACCAAAAAGTTGACATTTTCAACTCCATTGTCAGTGGATTATACGACATCCATGCTCCAATAAAAAGGACGAAACTGAAGCGTCCTCCTGCTCTGTGGATGACCACGAGTGTTCGGACGGCGATGAGACGTCGGGATCGGGCATTTTTAAAGTTCAGACACAATCGCTCTGAGGATAACTGGGCTCTTTATAGGGTTGCAAGGAATCGGTGTAACCAGGTGATACGGAATACTAAACGCCGGTATATTCTTGATAATATTTCCTCCTCTTCATCTACTAATATCTGGAGTTTTCTTAAAACACTGGGCATTAGCAAACAAAAATCTCTAGATATTCAGGGGACCATCGACCTGGATGACGTTAATCGTCATTTTTCAAAAAGTAATCCGTTGGATCACCAAGTGGTATTTGGTACTCTGAATTATCTAGCTGATCTTCCTCGCCCTAACATCGATCCCTTTCACTTTTCTCCAGTTGCAACCGATGAGATAAAAAAGATTATCCTGAGTATCAAGTCCCATGCGGTCGGATGTGACCAAATTAGTCGCCGTATGACTATTCCGACACTAGATTACCTCCTTCCCGCCATAACTCACCTTGTTAATTCCTCTTTCTGCACTGGTGTCTTTCCGTCTTTATGGCGGAAAGCCCATGTCATTCCACTCCCCAAAATCCCTAACCCATCACTTGTCTCCCATTTCCGTCCTATTTCTATTCTTCCTTTCCTATCCAAGGTGCTTGAGACTTGTGCACACAGGCAGCTGGCCAGGTATGTGTACCACAATAACCTTTTAAGCCCACTACAATCCGGGTTCAGGCCTGGTCATAGCACGGTTTCCGCTCTCGTCAAAGTGACTGACGATATAAGGGTGGGCATGGAAGACACCAAAGTAACCGTACTGGTTTTGGTAGATTTCTCGAACGCCTTTAATACCGTTAGTCACGACATCCTGTTGTCCATCCTCTCCTATCTTAAGATCTCACCGGAAGCGCTGGAATGGTTCTCTAGTTATCTTCGAGGGCGTCAGCAATCGGTGCACCTTGGCGAGATTTCGTCAATATGGTGCGACCTGGATGCTGGTGTCCCTCAAGGCGGTATACTCTCTTCACTTTTATTTTCTATATTCATTAATCTCTTAACCCATAACCTTCAATGTACGTATCATCTATACGCCGACGATCTGCAACTTTATACCCAAGCCAATATCAATTGCCTTCATTCCGCGTTTGACACGATCAACAGAGATCTCACCCACATCAAGAACTGGTCTGATGAGTTTGGACTCACATTAAACCCCTCTAAATGTCAGGCGATTATTGTGGGTAGCCAGCGACTGGTGAGTAGGATTGACATAGCAACTCTCCCAGAGCTAGTTTACAATGGGTCTGTCATTCCACTATCTCCTAGCGTCAAAGACCTTGGGCTACATATTGACTCCACCATGAACTGGCGTACCCAGGTAACCTACGTCTGCCGTCGAGTGACCGATACCCTTCGTTCTCTATATCGTCTGAAGAATTTTCTTCCCTCGCAAACCAAACAGATGCTTGTGCAAACCTTAATCTTCCCCTTAATCGACTATGGCGATGTGTGCTATTTTGATCTGAATGCAGATCTTCTCAACAAACTTGACCGACTTCTTAATAACTGCATTCGTTTCATTTTTAATCTTCGCAAGTATGACCATGTGTCGTCTTGCCGTTCCCAACTAAAGTGGTTGCCCATTCGTCAGCGTCGTAGTCTACGCGCACTCACTCTTTTGCATTCTCTTCTTGTATCTCCTTCTCCCCCATCCTACTTAATTTCTTTATTTCAGTATCTCGGTTGCAACCACAATAGAAACCTTCGGTCTACCTACAATTTACTTCTCCAGTGTCCTCCCCATACTACTGATTTCTTACATTATTCTTTCTCTATACAGTCGATACTTCTTTGGAATGCGCTTCCCCTCGAAATCAGGCTATGCAGAAACCGTTACGCGTTTAAAGTGAAGGTCCGGGAACTTCTACTCAAACAAATTGCAGAATCGTCAAATTAACTTTCACCACTTTTTAAATATGTATGTAAGTATGTATCTATATTATATGGGTATATATTTGAAAACATTGAATATATATCGCTGCTTTAAAACTAAAGTGCCATAAATCAAAATTTAGTTTTGTTCAGGAGGCCAGATTGAAAATTTTTATTTAGTTTTTTTGAATTTTTGGTCAAAATGCCAAAAGGGCGTATGTGTAAATAAGTCATTTATAAGTCGATTTTGACTAGTGTCTTTGTGCAATATGAAAATAAAGGTGATTTTAGCCCCATTTTTTGAATAAAAGTAATTTTGGACAATTTTGTTTTGTGGCCCTTTCGTTTTTAAGTAGCGATATGTAAACTTATATTTATGTATATGCATAATATTAATTTAAATATATATATATAAATATATATTTGCACTTCGTTATACTGTTAACACCTACTTTGTACAATCTCTGCATCACCCAAAGGTTGACTGGTAGAGAATGCCTTAGGCATTAAGTCCGCCTTTATACAACATTATGTATAAAAAGATTAATAAATAAATAAATAAATATTTATATTAAATTTCGTATGATTTGAAGAGCCTTGCTCGCTGTTGTTATTAATTTTTTTTTACCGACAAATATTTGTTTGGTGAGGTGAGTTCGGGAAAGGAAGAGGTATTTTATTGTGTATTGAAATACTAAAAATGTTCGGATGGTATTAGGTCAGTTTGAAGTCAGTACGCAATATATTGTGGTGACAATCTAAATAGAAAGAAAAAATCGTTACAGTAAGGCATGAGATTTTATCCTTATTGACGTAATCTTATCTAAAAATGTTTATTTACCTATTATTATTCAAGCCTTTTGATAAACAGACAAAACAAAAGCCAGCTCTCGTTGACTTTGTTTAAAATTTCGTCAATAATCCAGCGAGCGAGCTCAAGTCCCCGCTCCTTCGGGAACACATTGCAATTAGCATTTGCTACGTGTTCTTGAATATGAATAACGAATTAAAGAGAACGTCGGAGCGGCCAAACTTCCACTTTATTATCAGCCCTATAAAAGTTTACGACGCGTCTCTCAAGATGCCTTATCATATAGACTTAGGCAGTTTGAGTTGAATGTTTGAAAGATTTCGTGGATATTCGCTTCGTTTGATAGTTTTCGTTTCGATAAGGGATAAAGTTTGCTGATTGGGATTATTACGCTCGTTTTTGGTGTTGGTGATTTAGCCTAGACGTGATACTGTAGTTGGGGAAACGAAAAGTGAATTATTGGTTGTAATATCCACGCCTTTATCGGCAGTTCTCTCTCTTTTCATGCCACTGCTGAACATGGGCCCATTCGAAGGATGTCCATATCGCCCTGTTAAAAGCTGTTCTGAACCTTAGCTGGGTAGTTCGAATAACAAATATATAATTATTGATAACATAAAAAAATGTTTTGGTGCAGTTTCATTTAGAGTTATATTATCCGCTTTCCTTTTATTCTCTTCCTTAATGTTAAGTCAATTATAATAGTATTTACGAAATAAAGTGCTCTGTAATATTCATCTCATCTACCGTCACAAAAACCGTGAAACCACTACATTGAAGAATTCTGTATCAGCCCATATACGTCCCACTGCAGAGCACGGGCCTACTCTACAATCGAGAATACAATTGAGAGTGGTTAGGCCATATAGTCCACCACGCTGGCCTAGTGCGGGTTGGCAGACTTACATACCATAGAAATTCTTATGAATCGCTATGGTATGCAGGTTTCCTCACGACGTTTTCCTTCACCGTTTTAGTGCGTGGTGATTGACTATCAATACACACATGACTCCGAAAAGTCAGAGGTGTGCCCTGGGATTCGAACCCGCGACCACCGTGAATATGTTGGCAGCCGCGTCTAGTCCGTTTACCAACAGGCCACCACGTACTTTATATTGAAGAATGCAAATGCATATATTCAATTTTGAGTTAGACGGCCTAGTTCTATCAATTAATTTTATTTTTCTTTAACACTAGAAGGGCCGGGCTTCATGCTATATCTTCAAAGACCGCAGTGGTCAATTTGACGGTACTAGAGATTATGTGAGAATACGAAATTATTATATATTTTAAATTAAAATAAAACATAAATAATACAAATTTATTTTCTATTAATAGTAAACAATTTAGCATTAAAGTTCGTAATATTTGTAACAAGTAATAATTGTTTTTAGACTCTTTTGTACATTTTCCACAAACAGCTTTTTTACAGATAGTGCAGTATTCACATGTTTTATTTTTTTTTACAATTACTATTGATTTGACATTGCCGCCTCTTATTGTTTGTAGGACATGGTTCACTTGTTTCAGAAATAGTTCCTTGTCTCGAGT
The DNA here is from genome assembly GCA_023078785.2 of Hyles euphorbiae. Taxonomy (NCBI): domain Eukaryota; kingdom Metazoa; phylum Arthropoda; class Insecta; order Lepidoptera; family Sphingidae; genus Hyles; species Hyles euphorbiae. Next base: position 19,677,333 of record CM041032.1, on the reverse strand, counting down.
CGTAGTTGAAGTGGATTTTTTTTTTCACATACTTTTCACGTACTTCGCTCACTAGTGAAGGATAAAATCATGACGAGAAATTTTTATTCCTGTGACTTTTTGATATAGAATTCACGAGTTTATAGCTAAATCAAGTATATTGTAAAAAACACGAACAGGCCATCTCCGACTTCCAGCTCTTACGGTGTATTTGCGTGCCATTTGATCGATGATATCTACACCAAATTCATTTACATGCTTTTATGTAATAGAAAATACTGAAATTTTATTTTAATATCGATATTATATTTTAATGTCGGAAGCCTCCGTGGTGCAGTTGGTTAGATGCCGGCTTTTAAATGAGAGGCCAAGGATTCGATGACCACACAGAAACAAGTATTTGTGTGAACCATAGGCATTTCTTTCGAGTCTTTGTGAGACCGAAAAGTCTCTCGTAGTTCCTGATACCCACGACACAAAACTCGATCAGGGTCAGGATTGTGTAAGTGACTGTTGGATTTATTTATTTAATAATTGATTTTCAATAAGCGCGTGTTTAGTTAAAAAAAAACCATGCAAATCATTTAAACTGTGAAAAATATCTCTCGTTGATAATAACAAGCATGTTGCATTGTAAAATTCAACTGTTTCAGGCAGCATTTTTTTTATTAGTACCTTTGCTTACATTGTGGTGTAGAGTACTCTAATGGATCTACGAGATACCCCGCATCCTCTGTGCGAATTTATAATAATATTGTTATTTGTAGTAGATGAATCTACTTTGGAGTCTTCTGATGAAGAAGTGACCTGTTCCGGCTGAAATTCTGCATCACGGTTTTCACTAACACTGTCTATTATATCATCACTACTTTCATCACCTGACACATCTTCTTGTATATCCCGATATCGCAACAATTCTTGTTCTATTTCCGAATTTGAGAATTTGATTCGCCAATCATTTTTTTATAACAAGTTACGACTGCTCACCGAACGAAACCAATGTCTACTGTAAAATGTAAACAAGCTAGGCAGTAACAACTTACTCAGAATTAAATTCAACATAAATAAAAACAAAAGTACCCACATTAGTTTCAAAAATTCGTTGTTTACAATTCTTATCGCCGCCTTTATTTGTATACCGTCACATTGACGGTGCGCGGTCTTAGTAGGTATTTGTATTCGAAACTCATATACAACATATTTTTAATATTTTTTTTATATAGATTTAGCTTTTAACAATACCAAATTAGGAAAAGTCATAAAATATGAAAAGAAACAAAAACATAGTTTGTAAAGTATTTAACAATGAAATTGCCTTGCCGCCAATTTGACTGCCGTGGTCTTTCTAGTGTTAACTTATAAATTACTAGCGGCCCAGCCCAGCTTCGCCCGGGTACAAATAGATTTCTGTACAGTAATATTTACGTATTATACATATAAACCTTCCTCTTGAATCACTCTATCTATTAAAAAAAAACGCATCAAAATCCGTTGCATAGTTTTAAAGATTTAAGCATACAAAGGGACATAGGGACACAGGGACAGAGAAAGCGACTTTGTTTTATACTATGTAGTGATATCTACACGAATAATTCCTTGTATTCAGTGTATCGTAGTTATGTCATGTTATATGTATAAAGACGTAAATTCTACCAGCTCTTCATGTAGAAAAGCATCACGAAAGGTCCCAATGATTTCGATGAAGCGAAGACTCCGCGCCGCGCCGGTGGCTCGCCGGGACATATTTCACCGCGTTCGAACCCGGAACGCTCCATAAATTACCCAAGATTTAGGATTATGAAGGTCCGAATTTATCCGACATTAGAAAAGTTTGGCATGGATTTGAATTGTGGCCCGCTGTTAATGTAATAAGGGTATAAATTTAATATTTATTCGGCGTGTGGTGTTGAAATAGGAGTTCGCTTTATCTAGCGGCCCGGCACAGCTTCGCCCGGGTGAAAATAGATTTCTGTACAATAATATGTACGTATTATACATATAAACCTTCCTCTTGAATCACTCTATCTATTTAAAATAACCGCATCAAAATCGGTTGCGTAGTTTTAAAGATTTAAGCATACAAAGGGACATAGGAACACAGGGACAGAGAAAGCGACTTTGTTTTATACTATGTGGTGATATTATTTTATTTTTAACGTGACAGCTTTCTGCAGTGTTGGGAAGCTTGGTAAACTAAATAAAAAATTTTTTTAGAGCCATTCATGGTATATATGAGCAGGCTTCGTCTAAGCAGTACCACTATCTCACAGGAAACTGACATGAAACAACAGTTGGTTTCGTTCGATGAGTGAGATTGCCCTATGCTCAATACTCCTCTCCTCTTCCCATATTTTTCCTTCCCGCTTCCCTCCTGATTTGATGGCGACACCCATGATTCAAGCGTTGTGGATATTCATAGGTGGTAGTGATCACTACTTTCAGAACGGGTTGCTCGGTTGTCGGAACTTGACGATAGTAAAAAGACTTAAAATAAATAATTGAAGTCACTTTTTTAAATTAATTTTCTCTATTTCCATTTAGTTTTAAAATAATATTTTGTCTTCACGTTGTAACGAATGGCTTAAAATTTATTTCAAGTTAAGTTACTTACAATTTAATCAATGAAAAATTAAAATTCATTAAGATTGTAATTGTAAATTTCAAACTCAATATCTGGCCGCGCACCAAAACGTAGATCCAAAAAGCTTTGCTGAACAAGTCGGGAATGTACAAAGCAATTTAGTAACGAATTAAATGAAGCCGACGTGTATGGGATCCTCTTACCCGCTCACTCGGCACATTGTATCATTTTCAACTAAACGATTCTATTGTGGAGCGATGTATCGCAATTATTTTGTTGGCCGCCGTTCAAGCTGCGACGATATCGCATTATATTTTTATTAAAATGGCTTCTGTGTCCGCACGGGTGGGTTTTGTGCGCTGATTGGCTCTGTGAATTTGTTTGTAAAATATTGTGGTTGTATTGATCGGTTTTCGCTCTATTGGTGGGGCATGGGATGCGAATCAATCATGTTTTGGGATGAATTCCCAGATCCCGCAAATTTGTGCGGATTTTTTACATGAATTCCGCATATTTATAAATTTAATAGACGCAATAAATTGACTGTGAATTTTTGAACTTTTCAATTCACTTTCAGAAGACATACGCATCGTGGGATTTTAGGTTCAGAAAATATTATTTTGCAGAGGAACATTGCAAAGTTCTCCGAATGTGAGTATGGCGGCAAGTCATGAAAAAATTATCTCCTTGAAATTATCTATATATCGAAAATACAAATATCACGAAGGATATCCGGGACCCAATCATGCAGACAGTTGTAAGAATAATCATTAAGCCATTTTAGTTGTAAATAAAGTAAGCACATTCATTTTTCTACAAACTATGTGATTATTTTAATTATTGAAAAACACCTATAAAGTTTTAACAACACGTCAACAATATATAACATTATTGTATTAATAAATTTATAATGCGGTAACCAACAAAATTTTAATTTTTAATCAAAAAAGAAAATGATTCATTCATGTTGATTACTCGGCAGGTCCAGCAGTTTCACGATTGGCAAAACTATTGTCTCTGGCCTGGCTACGGTTGGATGGTTTTAATACCTCATTGTAACTATTGTAGAAGGAAAAATGATATCGATACAAATAACAATTGATATCCAATCTAAACTCTAACCTAACCCAACAATTTTACAGTAATTAAAAGTATTTATTTCTCTATATTGATTTTTCGGGACTGGGATTTTTATCCACCATGACGATAGGGTCGCCTACTATCACACGTTGTGACGGCAATAAGTTTGGCGAACAGTGGGTGACGTTAGTGCAATCTTGATGGATATTAGATCATATGATCACCCGCATTCAAGTCAAACACAAACCCAAAACCCCAAAAACCTAATGATCTTTAGAACAAATTGCCAACAGCAGCATATCCTGACAAATAAGACCTGGTGACTTAAAAAATAGCGTATTCCCAGCTTAAAGGCTGGCAACTCATCTCTATGCCCTTTGGTGTTGCAGATGTTTATTGGCGGCGGTGATTACTTACCATTAGGTGAACCGCATGTTCTCTCGCACCCAATAATATATGAAATGCTCGTCTATTTCTTCCGTCAAACAGTATAAGTCAAGCAGTTTAAATGCACTGTTGTGTTTCGGATTGAAGGACATTGTAGCCAGAGTAACTACTGGACATATTGAGACATAACATCTTATGTCTCAGGATGGCGAGCGCAGTGGAATTTGCAAGCATTGCTTTGTAATTCAAGGCGTTGTTTGGTTCTGCTACTGTTCATGAGCGGTCGTATCGCTTACCATCAGGCGAACGGCAGGCTCGTCTGGCCATTCACTACAAAAAAAAAGACATTGCATATGTAAGTTGATTTTCCCATATCGTATCCAACTTGAAAATTTCAACTTTATAATTCTCGTGATGTCGAAGTGTATCAATACCCGTAGTTTCTAGTTGGTTGTCTAAAAAGGCAAAGTTTGCTTGAAAACTTCAGAGCTAATTAGACGAAGTGCGTCATTAATACTTTCTGATATAAATTATACATAATTCTGTCGGGGGTGTGAATTATTTAATGGAACATCAGAAGGACGGTACGATCTATTAATCAATATTTTAAGATGGTGTACTTTCATTAGGGTTTTTTAAAGGTTTATATATTCATAATTTTCTAATAATGTTATGGTAATGTATCAGGATGCAAATGCGAGATTTTCATTTTGATTCCTAATTCGATACAGTCTGATATCTAAAATATCTAAGTTAATAATAAAGAGGAAATATTTGATTATTTGTTTGCACTGAATAAGCTCTGAAACTACTAAACTGATTTGAAAATATTTTTTTCACCATTGGAATCTTATATAACCCCTGACCAACATAATGATGGGAAGATTGGAGGATAACCCTAATCAGCGGAACCAGACGGGGCTGCTAGTGAATAAATACACATAATATGTTATTTACCTCAATACCTAAAGTATTAAAGATATAGTCTTAAGTAAAACACAATAGTAAAATATATTTAATGTCAACGTTATCAGAAGTTACTACCTAATTACATCATAATCTAATAACTCACGACCACTTAAAACGTAATGAATGTGCTTGTATTTCAAAGCTAGTTAATTTCACGCATGAAAAAATGTACGAGAGTCAAAATGTAAATGATATACGAGTATTCATGTACCTAATTTAACTTGGTCGGCGCTGTCAGGTGGAGAACTAAAATAAATTGCGGTGGTAGTCTATCGACGTACATGAGGCTCGTTGCGCGGGATATGTTACATTAATGTTGACATAGGCAAAATACATACATACATAAACTCACGCCTTTATCCCAGAAAGGGTGGGCATAGGCGCTACCAGGAAACCCACGATTCTCTTGGTGTATTCCATTCCAACTTTTAATAGAGGGCGAGCCTAACCCCGTAACGGGTATAAATTTCTGACTTCAGGCTTCCAATGAATACAACAATTATGTACCACTTAGCCCGACCCGGGATTCAAACACGAAATCTCGACGTAGTAATCGGAATGAAGTACAAATGCGCCACGGAAGCAAACATAGGCAAAATATACAAAATTGTCCGACGAAAATAGTCATTATATTGGAAATAATCATCAAGATATTCGTAGACAAGATTAAGCATACTCGTAAATAAATATCTCTCATAATATTATTGGTATTAAACAGTAAAAACTTTCATAAGTGGTAAGGTCGGGATTAAGTATGTGAGTGTTTGGTATGTTGATTTTATTTGTTTGTCTTCATGACATTATTAATGTTAATTGAGTGTTAAATTAATTATTTATTGGACTGTTTATTTCTATATCCTTTCCTTCTTTATTATCTTTCCGTCGCGTTTAATGCATGATAGTATAAGTGTGGCTAATTGATCTCTCTCTCTCTTCAGTTTCAGGAAATCCATTGCTAATTATTGGTCCCCATTAGTGTCATATAGTTATTTGAACAGTCCAGAAAACTGTGAGAATGCGATTTTCTAACAAGTCATGTGTCGTATGGGATTGGTAGAGACAAGCTTGTTATCGGATTCGTTCGTAAAGGAGTGAATGAAACAATTCTTAGAACATAAATCCACCAGCCTCGTCGAGCTAAACGAAACTATTTAAAAATGAACAGTGGCGCAGTGATTTCCAACCCAATGTAGGGTCTTTCAGCGAACACAATGGAGAGCTCTCTGCGGGCGTAGAGTCTGCGAAGGCGCTCTACAAGGTCCTACCTAGAGACGATACAATTCATTTCCTAGCGATATCCCGAGGCGCGGTTCGCAATAACGCTCTACTTTGTAATGAAATAATAATCGTGCCTCAGCTGCGGAGTCGAGCAGTTTATTTATCAAAAGACAATATTAGGATTTTGAAGGATTCGCTAAGGGAATTATTGCGACAATAATTCCCGAGGGAAGTGCTGTCGGTTTGTTTGTTTCAAAAATTGAATTAAGCTCGCTGTTTTTGTAGGGGATTAAGTTTGTTCTTATAATAAAGTAAGGATGAGCTGTGTCGGATAAACAAGTCTTTCAAGATATATCTTTTAAATTCTCCGCTCCGTTCTAAACTGTTTTGGGGAAATGTATGTTAGACAAAACGATGGAGCTAAGAGAAACGTAAAACGTTATGTTTTGAGGAGTTTGCAGCTCACTTGATTAGAGTGTTTTTGCTTTAATAATGCTTAAGAGTGATGTATCAAGATTCCAAAGAAATAATCTTTGAATGCGTATATTCTTAAATGCTTTGTAGAGTCTTGTAAGTTAATCACCCTTTGAAATACCAACAACTATACTGCCTTGAAATCATAATAATGGATAAAATAGAACTATGTTAAATAAAACAACTTAGTTTCGAATGATGCCACATGGAATTTAGACCAGAGTCGATAATTTTTAAAACCAATAAAAATAATAGTAGGATGAAACCCATTAGAAAAGGAGGGGGATAGTATAAAAATGAAAGGAAAAATAATTTACGGGCGATCTGAGGCCGGGAAGGGGATGGGGGTGGGTTTTTAAGGGTAAAAAACGGTTTTTCTCGATTTCCGGCAAAACTAAAAGTCCTATCGAAAAAAGTCAAATGGCAAAGTTGTAGGTAATAAAAAGATCTAAAACTTTTGTATTTACACTTTTTTCACAAAACCTCAAAGTGTATGTGAAAAATTCAAAAAACCAAGTTTTTGGTTTTTTATTTTTATCTTTTACAAAAAAAATATTTTTTTAACGAAATTTGGTGAAAACTTACCTTTTTATGTCCCAAATACGTTGTAATTTATTTGATTAAAAATATTTATTTTTTCGCCTTATTTTGAATTAATATCGAAAAAGCACCCTAATTTTCAATCGAAAATTTACCTGTCAAAATATCAGTTTTTTTCAAAAAAATTGGTATATTTTCTGTTCGTTGAAATCTCTACTTTCCGATGGTGAAAAAATATATGTATGTTACTATAGTAAATCTTCTCAGAAAATGCAAAGCAAAGCTGCTTTTTTTAATATATTTTTCTACCCTGGTCTAATTACTGTAAATTAATCAATAATAACTCACCTATGATATACAGATAACCCATATAAATTTTCAATAATACCCACATTTAATAGCAACAACGCCACACAGAGCAAACAAACGCAGTGATTAGTGACTCGTTGATCACCAATGTGCAATCAATATAATGAAGTTAACAGTTCATTACTAATCATCGCGGGCCGCGGCGACCCCACGACCCCACACCAACCCCACGGCCCCATCCCACCGACCCCACTCCCACCGTCACAATGTGCACTCGTTACCAGTATTCAATTATGGGAAACTATGGGTTGTGTACAAAGTGTGCCAGCGCTTACTATTTCTGAATGCGCGCCGATTGGCACAGCTTTGTGAGATCGTAAAAATGTTTGTGCATTAATTATGCTACGTGAATGGGTAATTTGATTTTGTTGTTGTGTTGTGTTTTTTTTAATAAGACTAGTATTTGTTTTTTTCATTTGGTAAAGTATAGATCTGTTAATAGCTGAACAGCTTAGAAATATAAAAAATACGTACACTTTACTAAGAACAACATTAGACTACCCCAGTTGTACAGATTACATATACGAGATCTGAAAAGGAGCATGATTCCAGGAACTAAACAAATCCTTTGTGTGTGCACTAGATCCTGACTCCGAGCGGAAAAATCTTCCATCACAAAGAACGATAAACGCATAAAAGTAGGGGGCAGACGATAACACAAATAACTCGTTGTTGGCTTGTTGGTGGGCGATCATAACTCAGTTTCCAACCGGCGGCACCCATTGTATTCGCCCCACTTTTTTCGGCTCCGGCTTTCGGGCCCGAAACATGATTGTTTAAAATCACGGAGCGTGCGCCCTCTGATAAGATTTATGTACTGTTTCTGACACTTAATTTCGTTCGTGCTTGCCACTTGACGTGAAGTCGGCAATTATTGTTTTCCCACGTTTTACGTGTGAAAATTAAAATGTATGGCGATTTGTGCGGCTGAGGTGTCTTTGTCGGTCGACTGATTGAATTTCGCGGGGGAATTGATGAAAATATTCAGACTAGCTCCATGTACGCAGATTAAATTTCAGTCGTATGAGAACTAAACATTTTCCATTTTTGTAAACATCGATGGTGCAGGAAGTTAAAAGTCTATTATGAAAGGAAAAGCTAAGGCAGATTTGATTTATGTCCTAACTTTATAAAAAAATAAAGTGATATAATCAAATATAATAAGTGCGTGGTGGCCTGTTGGTAAACGGACCAGACGCGGCTGCCAACATGTTCACGGTGGTCGCGGGTTCAAATCTCAGGGCACACCTTTGACTTTTCGGAGTCATGTGTGTATTGATAGTCAATCACCACGCACTAAAACGGTGAAGGAAAACATCGTGAGGAAACCTGCATACCATAGCGATTCATAAGAATTTATATGGTATGTAAGTCCGCCAACCCGCACTAGGCCAGCGTGGTGGACTATATGGCCTAACCACTCTCAATCGTACTCTCGATTGTAGAGTAGGCCCGTGCCCTGGAGTGGGACGTATATGGGCTGATCCAGAATCAAATATAAAGAAAATAGTACTACTTTTAAATAAATAAATAAATAAAATAAAATAAATACTTTTCGCGATACACCTATTGACAGTCAATTTTGAACGAGCTCCCAAATGATTGAGGGCACTGGTCTCCACACCAGCTACAATATACTTCACCATGCCATCATAAAAGAATATTAGACTTAGTAAAACAATTGTTAACAAGTTTATATTTAACAAACCTGATTGCAAGGAGCAACTGTATTAATTTATCAAAGTCTAACATTTTTTCAAGATATTTAATCTTTACAAATCAGCCTCTTGTTATTTTAAGTCAACGATATTTCATCCTCTTTATACAGCCAAATCCTAATTTAAATAACATCGTTACTCTATAAATCCACGATATTTCATTCGACAAAGAAACTAGCAGATTTGTAGAACGAATTCGCTATAGCTAATACAATTTAATAGGCAATTGTCTTTTGGAATTGAAATATAATAGGTCGGAGGTTCTGCCCTAGGTACACAGCCATTTTACTTTATAGAAATTGAGCTTGAGGCCGACACAATTTGTTACGCCGCGCCATAGCCTGCGCCAGTTTCACGCACAAAAACGTTTTAGAGATAATGGAATAGGCTGGATATAGATTTTAGGACAAACTGTAGCTGTTACGTCTAAATCTCTGGGGAGCTTGTACTTTGTTTTGTTGGTTCATTTATTTCAGGGTTCTATTCCGAAAAAATATTAATCTTCGTAGGATAACATTGTTGGGTGTATGATTCTATGTTCGTTATATTGGGAAGATGTAACAGTGAAGTAAACAACTTTGGAACCATTTGGCATCAGACTCCCAAAGATCAAGCTCTGTATGTACAAATGTACTAGGTTCAAACCCCGCGATAGCAACTCACGCTTATCTGGCGTTCCAAGACCCGTTAAAAATACAATAGCTACTAGGCCGACATAATAATTTTAATTTGTGGGACATAAATTACCTTGGGATTTTCGCCATCAAAAAAAAAAAAAACTGCAAGGATCGATTTGTATGAATTTCTATCCCATAGATTAGTATTAAATAGTTCTGTCCTATGTTAATTTCACCAACCCGAACTATGTCAGCGTGAAGGACTTTAAGGTCTATCTCTTCTAAATCGTACTCTCGATTGTGGAAGAGGCCCATGCCCTACATTGGAACGTATATGGACTCATGCAGATTTAGTATAGCCAGATATAGGTATGCAATCTTACATTTCATAGTCCACAATCCATTCAATTTATTGAAATGTTTTATAACAGTAGTTAATAATGAAACAATGTATTGTAGTGTTCGGCAACGGGAGATTATTGTGTCAAATTTCATCGAATTTCTGTAGAATAGAATGAGTTTGACAGGCGCGAACAGACAGCTTAGTAGGCGGATTCGTGAATTAAAAGAGATTTTATTGAAACTTATATAATTAACATTTTTCTGTGCTTAGGGTCTAATTAACTGATGTAAATTAATTACCGCTTTTAACTAAAATAATATTATCTAGCTTTCGTAAATCGTTGTTAGTATTTTAGTATAGAAAAGTGAATTGTAGGTATGGGGGGAAATATATGACAAGAATTTTTCACATGAGGTGGGAAAGTTATACTAAAACATTTCTCCTGATTCGATAAATCAGGGATTGAAAATAAAACAATAGCTCAACCTAGGCGTGAAAAAAATTGTTACACAAATCAACATCATCATTGTTAGTATATTGAAATATTTGCCACGAATCCGAACTGTACAGGCGCAAAGCAACGTTTACCCTCTCAGGGGAAAAACAACTTGGAGGTAAAAAATAAGCGAAGTCAGACATCCTTTGTGAATGTTTGATTTAGATTTTTTGAACGGATGTACGCAGCTCAAAGAGTCGGGATTAAAGCGAAGTGCTCAGTGTTCGCGGCAAACAGATCTGCCAAATTGTAATTACACATACAATTATGCCAGTGCAGTGTAGTGAGGTGGGGTTTGATGTATTTTTCTCAGGTATATATATATACATAGGTATATAGGTGTAAATGTTTACTGGTGGCAGATCTCTTATATAGAAGTGGCCGCCTGCGTAGGTACCACAGCAATGTTTATTTCTACCCCCATACAGCAGTCTGAATGCACTTTTATTTTCCAGTTTGATAGAAATTGTACCCAGAATAACTACTGGACACAATGAGATTTTATATTGTATCCGGATGGCGAGCGCAGTGGAATGTCAAACATTGCTTTCGTAATTAATGGTGTTGTTTGGTTTAGCTACCGTCCATGAGTCGTCGTATCGTTTACCATCAGGCGAACATGAAAAGGCGACATGTTTGTCTGACCATTCATTACAATACAAAATTACAAAAAAAATAACAAGGTGATATGAACGCGACGTTATTTTTAGTAAGTATTACATTTAGTAAAAATATAAGTAGTAGTTAAATATGCAGTTGCAAAACTATATTTTACCACCTGCTTCGTGTATTCAAAAATGTTACTTATCAAACAAAACGAATCACAAAATCTGTATCGTTATATCGAATATTACCTAAGAATTGTATTGTATATAAAACATTCTTTAGAATAACCTTACCACTTAATAATACAAAAGAAATCATAAGTTCGCAATACAAAATATTGTGTCGATTGTCTGCCATCATCCAATTATCAGCCATTATCCTCAATTCGTGTGCTAATATTTGGAAACAACACATCATTTAAATGTTAATATAATTAAACAACTCGACGGCGCTCCATTAAGTTGTACATCAAAAACAAATTAAGCTTCGTCTGACTAATTATTCCATAAAGAATATAAAAGCGTCTGTGTCAAAGGCTCTATTAGAGCTGAATTTTAAATTTGAGCAGAATTTCCTCTTTATTGGAACGCACAATACCGCTGCGAGTAAATATCTGCGCATAATGGCGACACGCCACGACAACCCATAGTGTTTTTGAGAGTTATATGAAATGAATTGCCTTTGTTATATTATTTTATAGTAGCTTTGGGCATATTTAATATTATAATATATTTTATCCAATTGAATAAAATACATATTATTAATTTCCTTGTACATTATATTATATTTTTCTTTCTCTGTTTTAAGCCACAGGAACTCCACTGCTGTACATAAGCTTCAAGGATCTCTACATAGACTTGTTAGAAGCGGCCTTTAACTAACGACCATGCTTGTACATTTATTTACGCATATATTACCAAAAAAAATATTAACAAATATGTTTAACCTAACTACACCTAAAGATGTAACGTTTTTATTAGGTATAACGAGTATTTGTGTAACAATATGAAGCCTATAATTAAACAACCGGCTTTGAATATTTCCGGAAAATTTCGTTTCGGGAAAGTCATATGGAATCAAAGAGCTCACCGAAACTGGATTAATGTCAACATGCCGTACATGTGGCGTGCACATTTCGCCGAATTTGTTTCCATTCCAAATGTGTTAAGTGACAAATTTATCGAAACGTCGGAGCCTCGTTTCAGTCCCGACAACCCATGTGTGATTTTTTCTGTGTCTATTTTGGACCATAGCTAATAATATACGCCTGCAAAAGTGCACGGTATTCGGTTTAAATCGAGAATTCGGTTGATAACTAAGTCTACGGTATTCTATTTATTGATTTTGGCTACAGTCGACCAAGCTTGCCTATTGGAGTTCGCAGACTATAGAATATCTTGTAAGCATATTTATTAAAAATCCCAGATTATTTAAGAACATATTTATGCATAGGTCCCACGAAACCGTATTTCCGTTTGGCCGTGCAATCACTTGTGAATGTCAGTCTCATTTTAATGTGTACATTAATAAAAATATAGAATGTTGAAAGAAACAACAGTCAAATGAAACTAAAATAATAAAGCACTTTCAAAAAAAAGTAATGAAAAAAATATGAACGAAACAATATAAAAAGTATGTATTAGTGGTAACTAATGAGGTATCACGATGCCTATCTTCGCTGTAAACTAATAACTTTAAAAATAACATTTGCATTTCTTTTTAACGAACGTACTTAAACTCCGAATAGACGGTACAAAGTTAATTCGTGGGGATTAATAACAATTTGTTTCTTGTAGCCGGAGAATAATTACTCAAGTTCCTTTGAACAAAATTATTCCTTGTCCAATATTTATGATTAATTAAACTAAGAATTTATATTTAGTTTTATTAGGGGAGAGTTTATCGAAAGATAGTCAAATTAAATAGGGATAAACATAATTGTTAAATTTAGTTTTATCAAATGTTGGCCCTACCGTTTGGGCCTCTACCAAGTCAATACTTGGAATATTATAATGATAATAAGTATCATGGCGCGACAGCGTGTTTAGGAATGTGTGATTGATATGCATGAACAATGAAATTTCGGGCCAATGCTATTATTTTAACCGGTTTGATAAATTATATCATACGTAGTGTATTCACTTTTTAGTATTGCCAAACGCGAAGAGCAATGGCGACTGTTGATCAAAACGAGCTGTTAGTTCGTGTGCTTAAGAAAGCCATACAAAAATCCTCTGTGGTCATTAAACTGACTTTAAACTTTTGGAACTAATTACCTTTCCAAATAACAACTTACATTTATTTATTTTTGTTGTAATAATTAAATTTGACCTGATTTGTGTTTTCCACTGTGGAATAGAAAATAGCTTATTTTGAATCTGGTGTTCTATTCCAATAATTGTTTTTGATACTATTGACATTCTATGTAAAAATCTCTCTTGAATAAAACGTCTTTTGCTTAAATCAGTTTATTCTCAATTCAATAATTTCATCAATTTTTTATTGCAGTGAACGGCGAGACGAGCATGCCGTTCGCCTGATGGTAAGCGATGCGACCGCTCATGAACAGTAGCAAAACTAAACAACATCTTAAATTACAAAGCAGTGCTTGGCATTCCACTGCGCTCGCCATCCTGAGATACAAGATGTTAAGTCTCAATATTATGTCCAGTAGTTACTCTGGCTACAATGTCCTTCAATCCGAACAACAGTGCATTGAAACTGCTGTTTGACGGGAGAAATAGACATTGCGGTGGTACCCATCCAGGCAACCTCTCACGTATGAGAGACCTACCAGTAAAACATATTTTAGAATCATTTTTACGCAATTTTTCTAAATAAAATACATATTTACACTAAAATAAAAACGAATAAAATAATATCACAGCTACGAAGCACCGTCACGTCGGGTGTACAGAGTATGAACGGCCTACCAATGTAGCTGTAAGGAGATTACCTCCAGCCGGCTTTTGCTAATTAATACATACCTAATTAAGCTGACGAGGGCTCGCTCAAAGCGACCCACCTGCCTTAGATAACGTGCACATTGACGCTGTCGTCATACAAACAGAATCTCATTTTCAACCATTCCAATTTTCTTGACTATGTGATGCCTGCGAGTTTTCTTGGAATTTAATTTTGTATATGGTGATTTTTATTAGCAATTTTTAGCTGCTATAAATGTAAGTCTAGAAAATTAGGAATTTACCTTAGAATAAAATAGATGAAAATGTAATTTGATGATTACAAAAAATAAAGTCCAAAAAGTGTTAATTTTCCAACAAGATGGCTATGATAATTACAAGAAAATATTTTTGTGCGGTGTAAATATTTTCAGTACACGGTTTTAATCGGTGCGTGAAATCTGCCAACCTGTACCAGACTAGTGGTCGTTAAAAGGCCTATTCCCGAAAGGGTTGACGTCAGTCACGTGGCCGCTTGAAAAAGCCAAATCATTCTAGAACAGGGAAAAATAAAGCCATGTTACGTCGATTTTACGATAGTTTGAGGTGAAAGAGACAAAATATACGTATATACTTTAACACATTTTTGGTGCGGAAGGCTTAAAAATTGTGAGTAGTTCACAATTCAAATAGTTTTTCATAATAAGTCATATTATGAAAAACTATTTGAATATAGTTATATCGACAGCGTGTACATTAGTAAAATCCTGTTGTCAAATATTAGTTTCATATATTTTAGCATACATTCATTTTTTGTATAAAAGAAATAATTATGCATTACTTCCATTATTACTTATAGTCCATAATCCTAAAAGATGACGTAAATGAAAAGTGTCCGATGTAAAAGGCACCTAATTGATTACATTCATCTGGCATTCGTTATCGGGGTCCCTTGTCTGGTCGGCTGTCACCGGCGGAAACGTGCCAATGGCGCCTTTGTTGCTGAGCCTAATTAGTCCTCAATGCTTTGGGTTACAATCCTGCGCGGACATTTTTATCTTTTTACAAATTGACAATACTCGTCCGTCTTGAATGAATGGGTCTTTTATTAAGGATTCTTGTGATCTGTTAGAAGTTTAGTAATTAGTATCTTTTAATATTACGCTATTTAGGACGAGGGAGAATTTTTTAGAGCCTGATTATGCATTTAATTTTAAAGAATAGAGCTTGTTAAGTTACAACAAAAATTCGGCAACTGAAATAACAGGTACATATCTAAAGCGGCTTTTAAATAAAAAATCTCCTTTTGTATCTGGATTATATTTTGTAATTTTATGAGATACATATTCCTTCAGATACCGTCCTATATTGGATCTTGTGTAACACGCGTGTGAACTCGTGGTAATAAATATTTTCGTGTAGGAAATTATTGTACACCCATCTGTCGTACTAGAACTCGAAACAATTAATTTACAATAAAACAAAACTTTTACAGCAACTGTTTACTGATTTATTATTTGGCGATAAATCATAACAATGTACGTATAATTTTACAATTTTTCACGTGCCAACCATTTTGGTGTGTTGCCAAAAATGTACGCGCCCACCGATACAGCGGTATATTTTAAAAAGTCTAAAAATTCATACATTCCTACAACGTATCATTTGTTATTTAAAATCGGTTCGCGAGGCGAAAACACTCGGCTTGTGAATTTATTATATAACTGTATGAGTGTGCACGGTGTTTACCTCGCCTCGCATTAAGTCGGTGGCGTGTTGTTTTCTTGCTTGTATACGTTGGTGAATCTTTTTTTCTGGCACGATAAAGGGATTACTGTTGGTTTGTTGGTTTTACTGTTGTGGCTGAAAGTCTTATCAAGCTAATATCTATCGATTTAAGATTGATAAGCCTCTCAGGTTGACAAATTTCCACCAATTATTTATTTATTTAATGAGCTCTAAATTGGACATAATATCATTATTTCTTGCGACGTACATAAAATGTTAAGCCTTAAGTCTCAGGATGAGGAGCGCGGTGGTATGTCAAACATTGCTTTTTAATTCATGGCATTGTTTGGTTCTGTCCCTGAGCTGTCATACTGCCTTCCATCAGGCGAGTGGCACGCTTGTCTCGCCATATAGGCCATTAAAAAAACTTAGAAGCGAGCTCTTAAATTTAGTAGTTAGTAGGTTAAAGTGGCAGTGGGTTGACCATATGTTTCGAAGAACCGATAAAATGGGGTGAAGGTTTCCTTGAGTGGAGACCGAGTCATGGCAAATGAATTGTAGGACACCCTTTAGCTAGGTGTAGAGTGACGATTTGCGAACAGTGGCTGGATGCGACAAGTCGAAGACAGGTAAAATGGAACTATTCGGAGGTCTTGCCCTGCAATTGACAATAAAATGCTAAAGATAATGAGCTTTGAACTAGATGTACAAACGCTGAAACGAAAAAGCGACATACTTGCCTGTGCCACTGTTATTGGTTTGTCATCATCACGTTGGGTGGAATTCACCAGTGAGAGTCAACTATTCTCTCTGTCAGATGCACGTGGTCACTCGTTTGTCATAGGATTTATTTTATGGATAATGTCACGGAAAGAGCAATCGATATAACCGGATGGAACCTAATGGTTACCCCTGCCTCGGAACATCAATAATAGAATCAACACACCTAGTTAGCGACCTTTCCAAGAAGGCAAAAGAAAGGTATGATGAATGGAGTATTGGGCTGTAGTATACTCACTTTACAAAACACGGCTGATTCGATGTTTCAAGGCGGTTTTTGCTACACTGAAAGATAATAGTGCGGCTCCACCATTTTTTAAATAAAAAGTTATAATACAGCTAGAATAAATAAAAGTTACAAAATTCGTTTTGTAAAACATAAAAGACGCGAGAAAGTACTAGTTTGTTTTCGGCTCACACGTATTCCGAGATATAAACGAAGGTCTATTTAAAATTTAGCTCACTCTCAGCGCAGACATGAAATTATAATTTATGGAAATACAAACTGAAATTCCTTTTTAGGTCACGGATTTGATTTTTGAGAAGAATTTTAGGCTGTTCGGTTGTTAGGCAAATGGAGTCGACAAAATGTATTTTTGTTTCAGATCTTATGTTTTTAATAAAAGGAATGAACGTGAGTGTGGTAACAGAGAAGGAAAGCGTGGAAGAGGATCGGATGGGAACTTACAAGCCAGTGGTTATAGTTTCAATCCTAGTTCAAATTATCGAAGCGTACTTCTTTTTGCTACTTATGGCGAGACGAGCTTGCCCTTCACCTGATGATAAGCGATGCGGCCGCTCATGAACATTAGCAAAACCAAACAAAACCTTGTATTACAAAGCAATACTTGGCTTTTCCCCCGAGACAGAAGTTGTCGAGTCTCAATATATTCAGTAGTTATTCTGATTACAATATCCTTCAATCCGAAACACAATATTATATTGTTAGTCGTCCGGAGAAATAGACATTGCGATGGTACTTACAAGGCGGCCTCTCACAAATGAGAGATCTACCACCAGTAGTTGAAGTACTAATTTAAGGATAATACATAAACATATTGGTTGTCTGGAAGAGATCACCTCGAGCGATAAGACCGCAGTTGTACTGTTTTCTCTTTTGTAAAATTTTTGTTTATTTTTTTTTGTCACTGGTGTACAATAAAGCTTTTTAAATTAAATTAAAATTAAACATATAATGCCGTCAGTTACATAACACATGTTTCCCCTAAAGTTTTCCTTAACCTATACATGACGGGCAATGTACAGCACATTTACAAGCGTATGTAAATATAATTCCGTACTACCTGTTCCGCCAATACCCATCCATCAGTCCACCGCGCCGCACCGCAACACAAGTTGCTCAAGCCGGCAAATTACAGTGGGCAAAAATTCCTATTTCGTTTGGTTGTTGTGAGCGGTATCACAGGCGGCAATTTGGTGCAATCGGCTATAACCCGGCCGCGTCGCGTGCACGCCGCGAGTTAGCCCGCGCCGCCGAACTTGTAACAGTTTAAAATGGCCGGGTTCGAACTACCCAAATGGCTGCCGTTAACGAGTGTAGCTATTATACTTTCAAAAATGTACTCACACTTATAGGGTGATTCGGGTGAATTATATTCGCAAAAATTTTAGAATAATTTTATGTGATGTTAATTTTACATACATATATAATTATATTAAGTATTCTACATCATAATACTGGTTGTTAATTCAGTTATAGCAATCTAAGCCAATGTATCGCGTATGGAGTTAAATCTTTCTATATACGAGCAGGTTTCAGAATTTTATGAACTTTATTTGGATTGCACTGTAAAAAGATGAGGTTGCATTTAAACCACAGCCATGTCGTGCCATTTAAGAACCATCTTCATAACCCGCAATGTCCAACATTAGTTTTAACAAAATTAATTCTCGGCGAAGAAATCACTTAGTTTCTGGCAGTAATTACCTCACATTAGTTGGTAATGGCGGTCATTGTATGTAAATGAACAAGTGCAGTAGTGTTTAGGGGCTGATAAAATGCTGTTATTAGAGATTATTTCAATTACGCGGCGAGGCACAGCGAGGCACGGCGGGCTTCGGCGCGCCGCGGCGGCGACGCCTTGATTGTACCCAGCTTTTGTGAAAACTACAATTTTAATGTACACAGTAAAATTATTTCAGTTTACGTTAATATTGTGAGAATAAATTTAATAATTCATTTCTATGTAACTTTGTCGGCAAAAAAGTGATATAAAATATGTATCAGTGTATAAGCCCATATACGTATGTCCCACTGCATGGTACGGGCCTTTGTCGAGGATCGAACCTGCGGCCGCTCGTTTTTGAGTCGGCGTCAAACCAACTGCGCCGCGGAGGCCGTGATATACTTTTAAATACTTTCCTTGTCTATTGCTGCACAGTAGTAATGCTTACACTGTTATGTTTTAATTTAAAGGACCTATCATCCAACACTTATAGGTGTGAGACATTATGTGCCACAGACGTAACACAGAGTAATGTAGTACTTAGTAATAATATGGTCAGATTCATGTTAATTCTGTTTATGGAGAGGCATTACCCTTATCATCAGATAGTGATTAGACTTGCTTCTGAGGTTTTTCTAATAAATACAAAAATACAGCGAGGAAAAATCGAATGTAGTTATTAACAGTTCCGAGTGGTTTTTAATATAGAATAAACTACACTTTTAAAAAATATTTCTTGAAGAAAATACTCATATTTCTCCATAATACCCACTGATATTCATAGGCCAGTGCGCAAATTGGTGTTATGTTGATGTGATCTAGATGGTTTTAATCATCGTCCTAATGAAATAAAACAAATAATAAAGTGAATTAGTCCTCGATACACCAGCGCGCTAGATATTGCTTGTCCCGCCGCATTGGCCGTCCGATATTTCTCGATAAAAGTGCACATCCCGTTCCATTACTGTCACGACGCAGCTTCTTAACTACACGCGATACTCCTAGCTCCGCGGGTTTAAACCTAGCATCTTGTCTCTCGGAGAAATATAAGTGGGGCAATTATTTTTATGTTTAGATGTAAGGTTGTATGTGTCCTCCGTTTTACTAGTTTATTCGTCGTACGATTTAAATAATGGTGATTTGACTTAGCAGTAGGTATATATGTATCTGTATCAGCCCATATACGTCCCACTGCAGGGCACGGGCCTACTCTACAATCGAGAATACGATTGAGAGTGGTTAGGCCATATAGTCCACCACGCTGGCCTAGTGCGGGTTGGCCTATATGTATGTTTGGATGAAATTAGTAAGAGTATTTTCAAATTTTTAGCTTCCGAATATGTGTATGAATAGGGTCGTTAATTAATAACACAATCGTTTTCCTGTGTTATTTGTCAATTACTTTTGGTTACCGAAAGATGCTTGATAAGGTACTGCAGAAAACCTAGGAAAAGGAATATTTTCAGCAATGGACCTCCTGTACCTTAAAAATAGTCTTGATTACAATAAAAAACATCAAGCACACATGAAAGTAACTCATTGCTATGGTACAAGTATCGTCTACGCCAATCAGCGCGACACCAAGAATACCAATGCTACGTTCAATATGCTACGCCGTAGCATCACGTAGCGACCTTTACTTAGATTTCCGCTACGCGCCTGCATTTTAAAGGCAATCCAACGAATTAACTTAGATTGTTAAGCCAGCCATTCTTTAAAGGCATAATTTATAATGGAAAAGATTGAAGAAATTTATTATTGCAGAGTGGCTCCGGCGCGGTTAGCTCGCCAATTACGGCTGCTTAATGAAAACTTTATTGTGTAGTTAATAATTCCGAGAGAAAAACGCGGAAAATATAAAGCTTAGCAGATGACTACGGAGTATATGAAAATTTATTTCCTCTATTTGAGTCGGAAAATGGCCCTTAGTTTTTTTAAGGTTTGGATGGATATTAAAATTAATAGATTTTAATAATGAAATATTTTTTATACTGTGACTGACATTTTTAATAACAGTGCTACGAATATCTAGTGCTATCCAATTTTTATAGTAAAAATGGATTGAGATATCCCAATGAAAATTATTTTTTTGGTTTTTGCAATGTCGCGTAGTTAGAGTATCTATTGGCTAAACAATTATGCCAGCAAACTATTTTCGTTTCTGAATAATAACCACTATCGGCCGATGCCAATAATCAATCGAAAAAATTAGATTGAAGTCAATCTGTTTTGTTGTCAATTGTTTTCTACTTTTCGATTGGTCTCCTGTCATGTTGCCATAGTTTATTCACTACTTAGGTTGATTATTGGCAATATAGTATCAGAAAAACGATTGAGCTGTCAATCTAAAACGGCAAATTTTGGATTGGGTTTGTTTATTGGCAGCGGCTGTATGTGAAATCACTTTTAGTGATTTAGCTTCTTGATTTATGACAGCTTGGGTTTCCGAAGGTTTTAAGATGATGTTGCTGTTGCCAAATGGCAGCTTTTCTGACGCCGAATTGAAAGTATCTAGATATCCTTTAAAACATAGAAACTTTGGCAAAGGCTGTGGCATAGTTTATCTATCCTCTATACCTTTACCTTACCATAACCATAGTAGCGGTTTTGTTATTATAATGACTCTTTGATCAATCGGCATAGGGTTCTGCTTAGCGATATCGCGGGGCCAGGTTCGTTCGTGAAGTTGAAGATATAAAATCTACTAAATTTTATATACATTGAAACGATCGTAGAGAATTCTGATTTAAAAAGCCTTCTTATTAATGGAATGTCATACGCAGAGCTGTTTTAAATGCAATATATCCAGCAATTGCAGGCAGCACAGTATTCTGCCAAGTTAATAATAATTTCAACAAATCAGTAAATGCCATGTTTATTCACTGTAACAAAACATAAAGAGGTGCAAAGAGAGCGCGTAAACAATAAACATTATGCGCATTTAAAACACATCAAACACGCCAGTAAACAAATTAACGTTAATTTATCAATAATTAATATTTTAAATAAGTTTAAAATATCTATGGAATTTCACCGACGGAATGCGGACTGCAATAAATTTTTATTACAGTTATAATAAATATTGACCGTTCAGATAGCGGCGTGGTATTTACAGAGCTTTTAATTGATTAAAATTATATAAATAGCCGTTTGCGGGTCTCTTGTTGACAGATGCGTGTAAATAGCCTTGAGCGGGGAGCTCGTGCGTCGCGCGGCGGCTGTGCCGAGCGCGGTGCATCAGCGCGGAATATATATTCCAATAGAGTATGCATTTCATATTGCACATCATTAAGACGCTGTCTTTACATTATGTTGTGATATTTAATATTACTCTAAGATATTGCAGTCACTGAATATTTATACAAGTATAAGCTTTACACATTTAATAGCTCAAGATGCAATAGTACTTTCTCCCAATCTGAAATTAATCAAACCTCGGTTATATAGTACTTGGTAGTAATAATTTAATTTTTCTATATGCTAAATATTTCATGCCAACCCGCACTAGGCCAGCGTGGTGGACTATATGGCCTAACCACTCTCAATCGTACTCTCGATTGTAGAGGAGGCCCGTGCCCTGCAGTGGGACGTTTATGGGCTGATACAAACAAAAAATATTTCAAACTGTAATTTTTTGAGTTATTTGTTTCACGGCTATTGCTTTCTTACACAAAACCATGCAATTACAAGAAATAAAATTCAACTGTATTCAACACTGCCTTTTCAAAATCTACCACTGCTAACTAACTATTAAGTTGCGGTAAAAGGGAAGCAAACTTTTCGAATTACAGTACTAATACCCTGGCAGCATTCCAAAAGCGTGGAATTCTATTACACCATTTGTCTAATTTACGTGTACAGTATGATTTCACTTACAAAATGTACTCGAAACACGATCCACTGCAAGCCAACAATACTTACTCCCTTCCGACCCTAATCATTTTTCAAGGGTGAAAAGAATTTCCATGTAATTTTGTATATTAGTGGCAGTAAACAATTACAATTAGGCAAGAAGATTGCTGATTGCGGCACCTACATGCGAGTATACGAACGTCATATATTTATACATAGAAAAGACAAAGATTTAAATTGGTTTCACCAAACAAGTTGAAAAGTAAGTTGGCTGACCTGATCCCGTTCCAAGCAACTCAAATGAAATCCGAAGAATTAATAATGAAATGAGTGCGTGGTGGCCTGTTGGTAAACGGACTAGACGCGACTGCCAACATGTTCACGGTGGTCGCGGGTTTGAATCCCAGGGCACAGTTCTGACTTTTCGGAGTCATGTGTGTATTGATAGTCAATCACCACGCACTAAAACGGTGAAGGAAAACATCGTGAGGAAACCTGCATACCATAGCGATTTATAAAATTTCTATGGTATGTAAGTCCGCCAACCCGCACTAGGCCAGCGTGGTGGACTATAACCACTCTCAATCGTACTCTTGATTGTAGAGGAGGCCCCTGCCCTGCAGTGGGACGTATATGGGCTGATACAGAATAATGAATTGCACAACTTGGTTATCGAACTCAGGATCTCATGATCCACACCCCTACACGTTGTTACTGTACAAATGACACCACTACATCATAATAAACCAAGTCTGGAATTAATCTACGCCGCGCTTGAAATTTAACAAAAGGTCCATAATTCTGGTTAATAAAGCAACTATCCATTATGCGAGGACACACAAACCGCGCCTGCTTAGCTCTATCCATTAGGTGTAATTGGTCATCGCGGCGGGACGGCGGTAGAGACCGCCCGCAGGACTCTACCAAATACCACTTTTACTCTTACGTTTTTGAATCATTTTAGTGATATTAATTTGACAAACTTTCTAGTAGAGAACAAAGAAGGGAAGGGAGGAAGCCGACTGCGAGATGAGAGGTAGCGTCAAATATATGTTTGGTCTACAACAATGCGTTTCGGGTCTGGGGGACATAAAGTTTCTTACTGTATACGACCATGTTACTCATAAAAAAACGGCAGACTACCATATATCACTATCTATAAAAGAAAACAAAACCTAATTATATCAAAATATGTATTTTGAAATAATAGAAGAACTCGTAAAAGAAAAAGTAAGTTAAAATTTTTAGCAATGAACTAATAAAGTATTATTTTAACATTATATTTACAGTTCCAATATTCACAATATAATGAACCAACACAACTACAAACAACCAGTACCACACAAAAAAGTCCACCTGAGTTCCCAAATTCTTTATTTACCCGGTCAAAAGAACAGGCCGCAAATTCGGAAATTAAACAAACAGAATTGAAAAACTAAACAGTGAGTCCGCTTGTACCTTGGACCGGGGAGTGGACACGCGGGCCGCGAGCGATTAATGAAATTTGGAAGCCGACGCTGTTTACATTGCTACTCTGCTGCTGAAGTGGCGGTATATTTTCGAGTTACCACCACTTGTGTGGAGACATGGTTAGCGTTGTGAATGCGCGTGAAGTTTCAGAAGGTTATAGATTCCTACCTTAGGTTGGGTTCTTTAGTTTCTGTCGTTAATTCGATTCGGAAATTCTCATATGACTTAACTGGGTCTGATTTTTACTAAACCTCGAAAAAATTTCCTTATGAGAAAGAACATTTGAGTTTTGAGTGAAACTTTCGTCTGGTACAGCGTTAGGCAGTAGTTTATCACTACCATTAAGAAATAATAAAGGACGACCATAGGGGTCGTCCATATCTTAGGGCGGAATAGGGCTTTATATGTGATTGTTGCCTGTATTTCTTCCATTTAAAAATAGCAATATAATAACGCCTATAGAAAATAATATAAAATGAATATTTTTTTTAAGTCATTAGATAGATGTAATACTTTTACTTACGTTGTACAGGGTACATCCACACTGCCATCGAAAGCGAAGCCAAGTGGTAGTTTTAGTAACGAACGCAACATTTCCTTTTTGAATTGTTTTAAGTGTTTGGGTAGTAAATCCATAGTTTTTGCTAAAATAATCATTTAAGCCCTCGGGTATGATAAGCATGTGTTTCTTTGAAAATAAAAGGGTATAAATTATTATTTTAATGAAAACCTTTGTATATACTATGTATTACTGGTGGTAGGTCTCTCATATGTGAGAGGCTGCCTGGGTGGATACCACCGCAATGTCTATTTCTCCCGTCAAACAGCAGTTTAAATGCACTGTTGTGTTTCGAATTGAAGGATATTGCAGCCAGAGTAACAACTGGACATATTGAGACTTAACATCTTATGTCTCAGGATGGCGAGCGCAGTGGAATGCCAAGCATCGCTTCGTAATTCAATGTATTGTTTGGTTTTGCTACTGTTCATGAGCGGTCGCATCGCTTACCAGCAGTCGAACGGCATGCTCGTCTCGCCACTCAAGGCAATAAAAAAAAATACCATCCCAATAGGACGAAAGGAATACAAAATTCAAAAAAACCGTCCCTATTTTGCGAAAATTTTGCTGCATTGTATCCGTAGTGACTTATACTACCACCTGGTTTCATTTTCGGTCGTAGTATAGATATATCCTGTATGTACTGTTCATAATTACTATAAAGAAACCATACACAAACAATACACACAATTTAAAAAAGTCGCTACGATAATAACTTTTACCAAAATAGCTCGTGTTATTCATGACCCATCAAAGTCAAGTTTTACTTCAAACTACCCAGACTCTTATCAAATATTAACTCAAATAATTGTAACGACTATAATGACACCAAAATTACAGCATAATCGTTCGTTCCTTGAATGGGAAACTCAATCAAAATTGCGTTAAAAACTGGTATTAATTACGGTTATTACGTCATTTGTGATTGTACACACGGTCGTGTGTAATGTTGATATAAGGCCTTATATCAAGGACAAACAGGTGACTTGAACAACCTTACAATGTCTCACAAGTTAAACTACAAGTCGTCTCACATCTATGTAATTAACATAAATAATAGCCATTTGTAGAGTCACTTTCACTCGGTTCTTTTGTAGTTACTTGCCTCTCTACTTGCCTGGTAACTTGCACGATTACTCGCCGAAGTAAACAAGTCTGATACAACGAATGGATTTTACAAAATAAATTGAAAAAGTTAATCAAAAAGTCTTTTTGAATAGCTAAACGAATTTCTGTTTTAATTACGTATATTGTGCGGAATTGATGCTCTCGATTATATGGAGAAGGAAAATGGTATGAAAATATATTATACCAATAATACTTTTAATTTTTATGAGAATGAAAAATGGAGGGACTAAAGACTACACTCCTAGAATAGGAGAACCACGCCTCGGCAAGTGTAGGACGACCCTCAAACCAGGTGGAGCGACGATATTCTTAAGATGAATGTAAGTCATAGTCATTTATGTAACAATAAATAAACAAAAATGTATATTTTTTCTTTTGCCAGAGACTGATGAAAAAATTGTCTGTATAAATATAATATCCGACAGCGAAATTTAGAAGCCACATTTCTATTCCAAGTGAATGTTTTTCAAAGCCAATTATTATAATGTAGTTAATGAAACATGCTTACACAAATTATGTAAGCATAGACGTGGAATATTAACAAAGATTTATAAGTTACATATTTTTCAAATACCATTGAATTTAATGCCTAAAAATTTATTGTGTATCGACGTCTCAGTTGACAGTGTCGACTATAAATCGCATCAGCGAATGTGTGGATTACATCAAATTTTCGCGGCAAATGTCAATTACACTTTTTTTTTCTTTGCTATGGATGGCGAGACGAGCATGCCTTTCGCCTGATGGTAAGCGATACGACCGCTCATGGACAATAGTAATGCTTGGCATTCCACTGCGGTCGCCATCTTAAGACAAAACATGTCCAATAAGTCTCAATATATCCAGTAGTTACTCTGTCTATAATATCCTTCAATCCGGAACACAACAGTACGTTCACACTGCTATTTGGTGGAGGAAATAGACAATGCGGTGGTACCTACCTAGGCACCCTCTCACATAATATGAGAGATATACCACACAATGCGTGCCACTGTTGATTCTGGCTCACGAGAGTTGTATAGGCGGGTGAGAGAGAGACAGTCTCCACACCGAAATCCAAAATATTATTCCGTCAGTCAAATATTCTTTCAACATACATAACTAGGGCGACCTACAGCTGGCCACTAGACGCCCTAAGCCGTTTATCACCCTGTTTGTCAGACGTGGACACTAATCAATAACAATTGGCCAAATCCCTTCAAAGGACTTCACAAAAATATTTCATAAACAAACTCTATACTTATTTATGTATATAAATCTATATTTCATTTCGCACTGGTTTCCAATTATTTAACTTGGAATAAATAAACATTTTGTTTATATTTTGTTAAATATTAGCCGGGACGTGTTTTTTCAATTACTTTTATAGCGGCTTTGATATTTGAAATTAAATTCAATGCGTTGAGTAATCAAACATTGTATTTCATTAATAAATTTAATAATAAGCAAATAAAAGATATTTATAAATCAATATCAGCCGTGAAATTAATTACCATTGGTATTAATTGTCATTGGATTTTGAACAGCCCAATTATTCATCATTACGTGTAATAGATTATAATAATATTATTTCGTCGTTTGTGGTAACAGTACAAACAGAACAGGAATAATAAATGGCGGAGAGTAATGGCTAATTCCGATAATACAATCAATAAGTTGATTTGACTGAGATAATAATAATGTCTTGCTTAAAACTGACGTACCTAAAGTTGAGTTAGGTCATTATAATCATTTAATGCTTAGCCTATTTTTCTCTAAAGCCAGTAAACAAATCTTTATACATTTTGTGATGTACTCATTGTACATTTCCTAATTTTCTTTTGCAGCTACTCCTATTGCACATTTACATAGTTTCTACATAAAGTATAAATTGACTCGTCCTGTACCAACGCAGAACCTCTTTCTATTCCTAAGTGCATGACGTCACAGTTTGCAAATTCCAAGTTGTAAGTCCTTTTGTTTCTGTCTCCTTACTGTTGCAAATATTAAATGAAGTTGGGTACTACGTCACGACGCGTCACTTTAAACGAAAGTTTTTGGCGATAATAGTTTGTACGGTAGTCGAACCACCAGACTCATAATACTTGTCACATAAAGTTACTTTTGTGCCGTGCGTCCGAGACACATCTTAAGACTTTTTAAATCCACTCCAGAACTTAAAATATATTTATATTTATTGATTCCGCAAAGATTTGCTTGTGAGTTGAAATTCGATTCGAGAAAATATTGTAGACTTTTTTCGGTAGCAGATTTTAATTCATTCCGTATAACTCTCATAATTATTGAAATTAAATTGGTTTATTCTGGCTTCAGAAGAAAAAATACACCATAACTATGTGTCGAAAAGCTACACTATTAAAAAGCGTAGTGAATAAATTTCTTCAAATTTCCACTTTCCACGAACCTCTCAAAGTAGTAAAAGTTTTACTGCACCAAATATTAGTGCGATAGTATTACAAAGGCGTGCATTCATAGTTTAGTGTTCGCACGCAATCACAGAACAGTGCGGAGGGTTTTGTGCGGAGCGAACGTGACGAAATCGCGGCCGGCGGTCGACGAACACCTGGGTTTTGTTACTGCTGCATTTTATTTTTTATTCTAAAAAAATGCTATGGAAATGTATGCGTTTTATCAGAAAAAAAACGCGGCTCTGTGTCGAATTTATATAACTAAAGCTGACTGTTGAAGTATGAAAATGTTCAACAATAGAAATGGTTTTTAGCTTTTGAAGCATTCTGAGCTTTTATGACACCTCAATAGAATATTTGAAAGATACGCAGCTTCAGGAGGCGGTGTTGCTCTATATCCAGTAGTCCATACCACAGATATTCGTTTCGGGTCTGGATGTTTTTGAGACCGAAAAGTCTCTCGTAACCGTCGTTAAATTCAGATCACGAAGATACCCACGACATAAGACTCGGTATTATTGTGGGGACAGGACTATGCATATGACTGATGGTAAATTTATTTATTTTATTATTAAACATATCGAACAAAACCAAACATCACAGTGCTTAAAAACATCCGCTATCTTCTTTTCCAGTAATCAACCTGAAAAAGCAGCCATCTGTGAACGAAATTAATTCCACGCTCAGAAAAAGAAAACATCAAAACGTTTCCACTAAGAAACGCTTGGGAAATGTAACTCAAACGGCCGCGGACGTTTGACAGTTTTGTTTGACTCTACCGGCGGCGCTACCGTCCGCTCTATTGTCGGCTCTACCATTAAATAAGTAGTTAAAAAGTTTCCGTTTGTTCGTGACGCGGTGTTATTCAACAGTTTTGGTGAATAAACTTAATATAAGTTTTTTTTACTTGGGAAATAATTTTTATTTAATATCAGTAGGCTTCTCTACCTCACGTTTTGCGAAGTTTCTGTTGAACGCGCAATTTTGTTTTTCTATGTTAACGATCCTGAAGATTTATCGATGAGTTGGCTTTACCTTAAGTTTTAGGAGATAATTTAATTTCAAGTTTAGTCAAATTTGAAAAAATATGTGGCAACGAATTTATTGATTGTCGAGCATGCTCAATAGTGTACTGCTGAGTACATAGCTCCTATGCAATATAAAGTTCTATTGAGAGGAACACGTCATTGATGGAGAGCGACAGAGAGCGAGATTACATTGTAATAGTGCGCTGGCTTTCTTTGTTATGCATTGGCTCTCCAAAATCGTTACTATCATTGTTAGCGTAGTTCAGTTAAATATTTAGTACATCGATTGGACGACTAGATGTAATATGAAAAATGTTGGAAGTACTCATGTAACATGACGCAGGTACCCTTAAATTTAAAACACAGTTGACTTACTGGTCCCTTATATGTGAGATGCCACCTGTGTAGGTACCACCGTAATGACTATTTCTCCCGCTAGACACCAGTGTAAATGCACTGTTGTGTTTCGTTTTGAAGGATATTGTAGCCAGAGTAACTATTGGATATATTGAGACCTAACATCTTATGTGTCAGGGTGGCGAGTGCAGTGTAATGCCAAGCATTGCTTTGTAATTCAGGGTATTGTTTGGTTTTGCTACTATTCGTGATAAGTCGTAACGCTTACTAACAGGCGAACGGACGCTCGTCTTACCATTCATCAAATATTCGGATGTCAAATCATATATCTGTTTTTAAAAATATATATTGGAATTCTAATGAATATAAAAATCCGCTGCGTTCTATACTAACAAAAATACGTTTTAAAAGTGTAAGAGCGATGGTAATGGCAGAGTTCCGTGCCGAATGCCGATCCTCGGATAGCCCAAATGGCTAATTAGCGCGGATACCACTACATAATTTTAAAAGTTCACGCCGCGATCGTCTGCCAGGTGAGCCTTCATTACTGCATTGGTTACGTATTTAGGTTATTTAAAACAAAATGCTAATAATATAATTGGTAGATGGGTGTCAATGCCTTTGGTATTAAGTCTGTCTGTAGGAGGCTGTATGGAATACAATTTTAGGCATTGATTTTATATACAGTTAAATATCTGAAATAATTAATACATTTTATTTAAAAACTAAAAGATCTCTTACAATCGGTATTCAATGGAACCGTATAATAACGACAGTTTAATCTTATCTGTAGTGCTGCATTGACGGTTTTCATTTAAATATTCCCCATAAAATCACTGATACAAATATCTATTCTTTCTCACTACATTCAAAACTATATCATTACCCTTTAAATATTCCAAAGCCAATACTTAATTCAAATGGCAACCCGTGACCCCGCGCCCGCGCCCCGCACCCCGCACCCCGCGCCCCGCAGCGTCGAGTGTTATAATCCGAGCAATTATACCGCGGCGACGGCGCACTTAATTGGACACTACGCTGTTAATGTTTTAATGTTGAAAAATGTTTGGGGATTTATTTGATAGGCCTGAGTGGAGGTGGTTGCTGGTATATTTGTATCGATAGAATCGACGTAGATAATAGTGAAAATATTTAAACTGTAATAGTGATTCCTGGAAGTATTATTTTTTCGAGCAGGCTAGTGTAATTATGTCAAATGACCATAGATACAGCGATAACTTACTCACTTCTCTGATAATTAAGTGTATTGTAATTACTTTGAGTTACAAGAACATTTAATGGCCGGACAAAAACATAGTAATCATGAGCAATAGCTGTGATAGTATGTGGCCTAAAGAGAAGGTACTTGACTAAGCAGCAGACGAAGCTAGAAACACCTCAGTCTGCTTCTTTAAAAATACCGACGTAACCATGATACATAAATATGTATGAATTGATGATGACGACTCTTTGTAAAAAAACAAGCGCTTTAGACTTTTTAATCCTACCAATTACCCTCGAGTCGGCTCATTTAATTGGACTCAACCTTGTTAATGTTTTAATGTTGAAAAATTTCGGTGATTTATCTGCGGATTTGCTGCAGTTGATGAGTTCGGCGCGCATCTGCGCCCGCTCCGTCAGTGTTACGCCTTATCCTTGGAAATTGTCGGGAATTTAATCTGGAGATGCTGTTTTCTATTGCTTTGTGCCGTTTGGATTTTGCTGAGATGTATAGTGAAATTTTATTTGGTTTTTAAATTGATTTTATTTGAATTGTTCATATGCTCAAAATTTTATGACTAAATCGGTCGGTAAATATTCCACAAATACTACCTTTAGTAGTACAGTTTATTAACTTTATTTCTTCCAAATATGTGAATAGGAAGCAAGACCATCAATAATTATAAAAATAAAAAATGTCTCAAAGGGAATTGTCTAATCAGAAATCAAACCCAGGATTTTTATGGTTACAGTCATATGATGCTTATGCAACAATACAACTTCTATTTAGTATAAGTCTAAGTCTAAAGACATTTTAGATCTATCTTGGCTGGGATATCTTCTAATTGCTTCATTAATTACGTTACTTAAATTTATATTGACTTCAATGCATCAAGCGCGGTAAGTTTTATACGCATAGAATATTTATTCGTAACAAAATACTATATTATATTTCTGAAATATTTACACAGGTTTGTCATTGTCTTTCATTCAGATTTCTTTCCATGAAATATTTCACTAAAGTGCCAGATTAATGGTACAACATCGACTTTATAAGGATCTTGTAATTGGAGAATTATAACTCTGGAACGTTTTTGCAAGAATAACAGATTACAGCGATCTTTCACGTGCCAAGTACTTGAATGAAACCTCAAATCAAATTTCACAGAATTCTATCCGAGATATTGAGACCTAGAACGAATATTATTGAGATGAGACGATGGAGACTAATGTGTATATCCAATATCTAGTTATTTAAGTATGGGAAAATTACTAACATTTCTCATTATATACATATATTGACAGCCTCCGTGGGATAGGCGGTTAGACGCCGCCCGTGAAACGAGAGGTCGCGGGTTCGATTCCCGCACCGAGAGAAATTTTTGTGCAGCTCACAAATATTTCTTTCGGGTCTGGGTGTTCGTGTGGCCGAAAAGTCTCTCGTAGTTCTTAATACCCGCGACACAAGACTCGATCTTAGTGCGGGGTCGACTATGTATGCGACTGTTGGGTGTTATTTATTTATTTAAAGAAATCAGCTAATATACTGCTGAGAATGTGTACCAGCTTATATACGTCCTACTGCAGGGCACGGGCCTCCTCTAAAATCAAGAGTTTGATTGAGAGGGGTGAGGTAATATAGTCCATCACGGTGCACTGTGTATAAATCGATGTTTTCATTCACCGTTAAAGTGCTTGGTCGTTAACTATCAATACATACATATCAAAGGTGTGCCCTAGGATTTGAACCCGCGACCAGAGTGACCCATGTAGGCAGCCGCGTCTAGTTCGTTGCCAAAAGCCTACAACACACTTTTTTATTGAAAGGTGAATGTGTACACTCCCTCCTACAATTTTGGATCCTTTTACTGTTGCATCACAATGAAATGAAGCTCCTACTTTTCATTTTAAATAAAATATTTTTTATAAGATGTATTTACTAAATTTAAGGGTTTTCATCTCGTGGTGAAAGACTAAACTGCTGACATACAAATGTCTACATGATTATATTCTAAAACGCATGTACACGCGTTTTCAAAAATTATAATATATATGTAAATTAAATTGATAATTATAAATAATACCATTTTATTTAAACTAAAAGAAAGTATATAAAGCGTGTCATTCATAAGAATATCGAAATTATGAGTAATTAATCTATATTCAGCAGCGGATTTCCTGTGGATGAAAAGACAGAGAGAGAATAATTATTAATACGCATAAGTTCCAATTCGTCCTAATTATAGCATCGCCACATCATCGTGATTATTGTATTGTATTGTATCAGCCCATATACGTCCCACTGCAGGGCACGGGCCTACTCTACAATCGAGAATACGATTGAGAGTGGTTAGGCCATATAGTCCACCACGCTGGCCTAGTGCGGGTTGGCGGACTTACATACCATAGAAATTCTTATGAATCGCTATGGTATGCAGGTTTCCTCACGATGTTTTCCTTCACCGTTTTAGTGCGTGGTGATTGACTATCAATACACACATGACTCCGAAAAGTCAGAGGTGTGCCCTGGGATTCGAACCCGCGACCACCGTGAACATGTTGGCAGCCGCGTCTAGTCCGTTTACCAACAGGCCACCACGCACTTTTTTTCGTGATTAGCATTATCCTTATAAGGATATTCGTAATATATAGTTATTTTAGTACTCTATTACTACCGTAATCGAGGTGGCATATTTAGTTATTTTAAATTTATTAAATAGACTAGTTTTATTTCTGTTTTTTACAATTTTGAAGTGGCTTTTATTTTTATTATTCCTACACCGTTTGTTCGGTAATTTATACCCATTTTGTAGATATTAAAGAAAATCTTTAACCTATAAATAAGTAAGCACTCATTTTCCTCTTATACAGGATAACGGATCCTCCAAGCGACGCAATCCAAGGGACTCAATTATTCAGATGATATATCAAAATGCTTTTTAGGCGATAAAATAATGGACACATTTATATTAAACGTGAGTAGATACTGATGGATTGCTGGATCTTTGTCTTTAAAACTCATAATATAATTGAATTTATAAAGTAATTTGTTACGAAGTTACTTCAAGCAGTGGCGTGCCTAGGGTTCTGGACTAGGGCAAGCCCAATATTTTTTTAGATATTTTAATATGTATTGATTTAGAAGCAAATGGTATTAAGTCGGCAGACACAACATTTATACATACACATGTTGGAAGAGGTGCTACCAGGACACTCATGTTTCGCCTTGCATATTCCGTGCCATCATGTGATAGAAGGCGGGTTCTATGCGATAATAATGAATCTTAAAAAAAACGACCCGGGATTCGAATCCGACACCTCAGGCACCGAGAAAATCCTACCGTTCAATCTATATAAGAATAGGATAAAAACTATTAAAATAACAGCTTTGTTTATCACTGATATGAAAGCACCTATAACAATAAGTTGTTCCGTAAAAATCTAATAGATGGCGCGATTTGCACAGCCATCTAATTAATATTCCTAACTAGCGGCCCGGCCCAGCTTCGCCTGGGTGGAGATCTTCTTTCACTCCACTCAACACCTGAAATTTCTAGTATTACATCTATACCAATAGTGCATTATCCCGATGTCTCAGTAAAATACCAAATTTTAATTTCTTAACTTTGTTACGAGTGGTAATGGTGCAATTCGGTGCAAAAAAAACCAGGAAGTTGTGATCGATAGGCGATAGGCTTCCTTCACAAACTGGGACGAATACATGACAAAACGTGGATCCTGGTTGCACCTCTGCCTACCCAAAAAAAGCGTGAAGTGAAGTCATGCATGCTCGTTTAGCTACTCATTGCAATAAAAAAAACAATCCGATCAATAACTAAATACTTTAAAATGGCTGCCAAAAATTTCCGATTCTAACTGTGAATTCAGATTATTTAAACGAAGGGTTCCTCAGATATCAATTTTGGAACCAATCCGATCAATAGCAAAAAAGTTCAAACCACAAAATTTCGATTCTGACTCCAAATTTAGGTTATTCGAACAAAAGGGTGTCTCAGATATTGATTTCGAGACCAATCGGATCAATACCAAAAAAAGTTCAAATGGCGACCACAAATTTTGGTTCTGACTCCCCTCCGTCTATAGATTATTAACATAAAGAGTAAATAATCTCAAAGCTATAGGTACGTACCCATACGTACCTATACGTCCCATCCTTTCTCTTCATTATCCCATACCGTCTTATAGCGTGCATTTACATTTCTTCCTATCAAATCTGTCAGCTATCTCAGTCCTCTCCCGTGCCTCTCACTCTATTATATCCCATTTATCCATATCCAAGTTAGTATGCCTTATAAATCATTTACATTTAAACACTTTAGCAGTTTTGATTATCCATACAATATTCCATCCCTTATTTCACCCCCACTATGCTGTTTTTCCAAAAATAGTACGCCTTTACTTTTTACTCACACACACGCACGCACAACGCACACAAAACATACACTATTAGCACATTTTTACAACACACACACATGATTAATTCATTCATGTAGTAACAATTCTTATTTACGGGAAGACACAGGCAACGCCTAATTTGAAAACTCATGCAATATTCCTCCATAATTATGAAAAATTGTTATTTTAATAATGATTTTTCATTTTCAAGTGACATTATATCTTGAAAAGAAGTTAAAACATTCTTGCGTGTGAATATTATTAATTTTATTGTCCTATATTTATGCAGCTTTATAATACATTCTCTTTAGTTTACACAAAATAAATTTCTGAACGCATGCATTAATATTTGACAACCAATTAAAATGTCAATCGCTTTTCATTACTGTCATTAATTTACATCTATAAATTAAAATACGCCATTAATAGAATATTGTGGATATATGTTGTCGATTCGAAACCTTTATTTAAATACGTTTTTTAATTTGAGGGAAGAGTTTACCGTATCGACGGGATGAACATTAAATCTTTGACAGTTACAAACCCATGAACATTTTGTATGAGAAAATGTTAATAAGCTAATAGAAACTCGGGAAACCGGGAACATGATAAAAAGTATCCTATGTCCTTCTCCTGGTTCTAAGCTACCTCCCTACCAATTTTCAGCCAAATCAGTTCACCCATTCTTGAGTTATAAGTAGTGTAACTAACACGACTTTCTTTTATATATATAGATATGCTGAAGGCATTACTTATCATTCGTTTTTTAATCAATTAATTAAATAAATATGTAACTTAAATTAATTTTGGAAATGCATCTGTAACTTTAAATTGCATTTTAATAGCAAAAGCATAGCTACAGCTACGTTGCCGTGTATAACTTCGCCGGCAGAAATTATTATTAATACATTCATGTTATGTTTTTTGTAACGCAAAGTTGGGCAAGGGAAGCGATGCAGAGTTGAAAGTGGGGCAATTTGGACATGGGCAACGGAACCCCAGGGGTCAGAGGCTGGCCGACTTTCTGGAGAAAGAGGGACTCTTTGCGATGAACTCTTTCTTCCAGAAGCCGCCTCACAGGAAATGGACCTGGTTGAGTCCTGACGGTTCTACGAGAAACGAGATAGATTTCATCTTGACGACGAATAGACGGATATTCAGAGATGTCTCT
Organism: Hyles euphorbiae; assembly: GCA_023078785.2. NCBI lineage: Eukaryota > Metazoa > Arthropoda > Insecta > Lepidoptera > Sphingidae > Hyles > Hyles euphorbiae. The sequence continues at coordinate 19,640,968 of CM041032.1, read as the reverse complement.
GTGATCAACAGGGTGAAAACCGGCAGTGATCACCGAATGGTTAGGGGCACCCTGAATATCAATATCCAATCGGAAAGGCGTCGCTTGATGAAATCTACGCTCCGACCTACTCGCGCCCATATCCAAAACCCCGAGAGCTTTCAACTCGAGCTGACAAATCGCTTTGATTGTCTAGGAGAAAACCTTGCAGTGGACGAGCTAAACAGCGGTTTGGTAGAAGCTGTCCATACGGTGGGATCTAAGTATTTTAGACCTTGCCGTAGAGATAGACCACAAAAACTCTCGATCCACACTCTTGACCTCATGGCCGAACGTCGATCTTTGACGCTGCAGTCTTCCGTTGACGCCGAAGCATATCGGCGGCTCAATAGACAGATCTGGAAGTCCTTGCGACACGATGTCCGTGCTCACAATACTGTGAGCATTAAGGAGACAATCGAGCGGAACGGAGGCTCCAAAGTGTTTGCAAGAGACTTGTCTATTGGGCAAAGCCAGTTGTCTAGGCTGAAGACGGAGGACGGCCGCGTAGTATCGACGAGGGCAGAGGTATTAAGGGAGATCGAGAGGTTCTACGGACAGCTTTACACCTCGGTTGCCAAACCTGCTGTTAGCTCGGCCGAAGACCCGAGAGCCGAGTTGATCCGACACTTTAGCGATGATATCCCGAACATCAGCCTGTGTGAGATTGAGATGGCCCTGAAGCAACTTAAAAACAACAAGGCGCCGGGCGAGGACGGAATAACTTCAGAGCTTCTGAAAGCGGGCGGAACGCCGATACTGAAAGTCCTTCAGAGGCTCTTCAATTCCGTTCTCCTCGAGGGCTCAACGCCGGAGGCATGGAGCAGGAGCGTGGTGGTACTGTTCTTCAAAAAAGGTGATAACACTTTGCTGAAGAATTACAGGCCCATCTCGCTCCTGAGCCATGTCTATAAGTTGTTTTCGAGGGTCATCACAAATCGTCTCGAACGCAGGTTTGATGACTTCCAGCCTCCCGAACAAGCCGGTTTCCGAAAAGGCTTTAGTACCATAGACCACATCCATACGCTTCGGCAAGTTATACAAAAAACCGAGGAATATAACTTGCCGCTTTGTTTAGCGTTTGTGGACTATGAGAAAGCCTTTGATTCGATCGAGACTTGGGCTGTGCTACAGGCTCTCCAGCGGTGCCATATCGACTATCGGTACATCGAAGTGTTGAAGTGTATATACAACAACGCCACCATGTCGGTCCGAGTACAGGATCAGAGTACGAAGGCTATTCCACTACAGAGAGGCGTGAGACAGGGAGATGTCATATCTCCGAAACTGTTCACTGCCGCGCTGGAAAACGCCTTCAAGCTCTTGCAATGGAAAGGATTCGGCATCAACATCAACGGCGAGTATATCACTCACCTTCGGTTTGCCGACGATATTGTAGTCTTGGCAGAATCGCTGGAAGACCTTAGCACTATGCTCGAAGACCTCAATCGAGTCTCCCAACAGGTAGGTCTTAAAATGAACATGGACAAAACGAAGATCATGTCGAATGTCCATGTTGTGCCCACTCCCATCGGTGTTGGGGGCTCGACTCTCGAAGTTGTTGACGAATATGTCTATTTAGGACAAGTGGTCCGGTTAGGCAGGTCCAACTTCGAGAGAGAGGTCAATCGTCGAATCCAACTCGGTTGGGCAGCGTTCGGGAAACTACGCGACGTCTTCTCGTCCAAAATACCTCAGTGCCTTAAATCGAAAGTCTTCGATAGTTGTGTGTTGCCAGTGATGACTTACGGCACCGAGACGTGGCCTCTCACTATGGGCCTTATTAGGAAGCTCAAAGTCACTCAACGAGCTATGGAGAGGGCTATGCTCGGGGTTTCCCTACGAGATCGAATCAGAAATAAGGAGATCCGTAGGAGAACTAAAGTAACCGACATAGTCCACCGGATTAGCAAGTTGAAGTGGCAATGGGCAGGGCACATAGCGCGGAGATCTGATGACCGATGGGGTCGGAAAGTGCTCGAATGGAGGCCGCGTAGCGGAAAGCGCAGCGTAGGACGTCCACCCACAAGATGGTCCGACGACCTGGTAAAGGTCGCGGGACGTCGCTGGACACAGGCTGCCTCCAACAGGTCTCTGTGGAAATCATTGGGGGAGGCCTATGTTCAGCAGTGGACTTCCTTTGGCTGATGGATGGATGGATGGATGGATATGTTTTTTGTAATACAAGTGATATAATTTCTATTGAAGGGATAAACTAATTTATTTTAAATATAAATCATTATACTCCAAATAATGAAACAAAAATCTTGGCGTTTGATAAACTATATGAAACACGATTGTTTAAAACCTATTTGAAGAGGAGAGAATGTTAAAATTAAAGAACGCACATAGTATATTAAAGCGAGTCGATAAAATGTATCTTATGATATACCACAACTTAGAGAAATTCACAATCCCGGCGTATTTTTCGCGCCAGTTTATTTACAATACACTTGAATAAATTTACCTTTTTAACGGCAATGAATACTTTCACCGTCACACTCACACCATCACAGCAAAACAAAACCACTCATCATAGTATCAAAACGTTTAAATAATATCAAAAACTAAACATTATCACTAAAAATAACTATTTTTGAGAACAACTAACACTTACAAAATGTCATAATACATATGAAGTTAATCGCAATTCGTACAGTATTGCCCATAAACGTAACATAAACATTACGACATACAATTATATTTTATTGAAAAGTACCTATAGGAAAACCTCATTATTTTTACTAAAATTATAAAACAAACCAAATTAATAAAAATAAAAATAAAATTTAATAAATCATAATAATAAATAACAACGCGCCGACCATGAAACGTACGATGTTCATTCTAAAAAGCCGGGCATTTGGTGTAGTACAAATTGCTATATAAAATGTCTATACCTATACATTTGTAGTGCACTTCACTCGTGAGATCCCCATACAAATATCGAGTTTGCCAAAAGCCTCGTAAAAGCACACGAGAGAGAAAAGGATATATATATTTTGCAATGTTGCTACTACGGGAGTGTGTGGAGCCAGCGGACTTCGTATTTTAATATTACTGACGTTTGAATGAATTTCGAATGGCGCTTCGGCGCGACGCACCGTCGCAGGCGCTTTTAATAATAATAATTTGGATTTTAGGCGCGCGACAGGACGACGACCTTCGTCGCTCTCGACAGGACGCGGTAAATTCAAAAAATGTAAATGTTTTCTAATAAAATATGATTGTATTGTACGGAATAAAATGGTTTGTGTTTAGTATCGAGTATGTACGTATTAAGTAGGGCAAGCCGGGCTTTTGGGCTTCTATGGAAGTACCGCCACTGACTTCAAGCAAGTGGAACTAGCCATAAAAAAATTGTTACGTTCATACGTATATGCATACCTACCAGCTTGTGCGTCTTAAACAATCTTACTTTAGTTAAATATATTTGTATCTCACAACAAACTGTCGTTGCCGTTTATAATAAAGAGAAACGTAAAAATAAAACACAAAAAGTTCCAGCTGTAATAAATTGCAAATGAATAGGGGCATCTCGGCTCCGTCTCGCTTCCCTTACATAATACTTCAAACATTTCATAAATATTACTTGTAAGTAATTAAATGCTTGCCAAGAGCTCACTAAAGGCAAATTAAAATTTACTCACTTTTATGAAAGATGTCGACAAACGTATTAATTACTGGCTACTTTCACAGGCTTCATTACAGCCAATGATCATGTACATATTAAATTGTTTCCTTGTTGTTTGAATTTGAACATCAAATTAATACGATATTAATTTCGAAATAGGGAATATTTATGTAGATTAAAATAGAAAATAAGATACAAAGCATGTACAATTTTAAATAGTTGGTACCTGAGAGGATAATATAATAACAATTTTCAATCCAAGATACCAAAGTACCGGCGAAATGGAGAAGCTTAAGCACGACTCTTACAATGCCTGGATAACATAAGAAGTACTATTAATTAAATACACATAAAATATAAACAGTAGTTTAATTTATAAACAAAACGAAATATCTTAAACATTCACATCAAAGAAACACAAATAAATCGTGTAACAGCGCCTCCCGCCAATAAAACACCCACAGCAATAAAACCGCTCGTGTCCACTAAATTCTTTCACCCAAGCACCGAATAAAAGCGTATTTAATTACACTACACTGACACGTTACCACCATTATTAACGTTAAGGAGCTCGTATAGATAAATGACGCACTGAGTACCCGTCATGTTGCGACACTCTCGTCGCTGTCGCAAACTGCCGCCTACATTGTGCTTTAGTCATTGAGCCCGCGAGCGGGGACGCTAACAGCGCGAGCAATGTGGCTGGTTTAAAACAACAACGAGGAATGTCAGATCAGCTCCTTGTACATAAGAGCCTTTGTTTTTGGCTACATCTCAAAACACTACAACCATGACGCGTTTATTTCGTGCTACTACACGTCGGTCGTAACTTGACGAGCAATGTACGACGTTTTACACTACCGGCTGTATTGTCGAATCAAGGTACCGGGCCAGGAAGCGGGCATGTCTCCCGTTGCGGTAAATGGTTTCGTGGAGGACGCTCGTTGAGTAGAGTTCTCTAGCTTTTATGTCCTCCTTTGGATCCCGAAACTCAAGGGGAGCCGTTCTATGACGCAGTTACGTATAGTGAGGGCTCTTAAAATTTCGTACGCATTATGGAATAAGGTAACTTGAACAGTTTGCTTTGTGCGCGTTAGCTGTTTGAAGAGATTCCACGCGTGAGTAATGTTGCTTACCCGGCTAATGCATATTGTTTAATATTAGGAACGGGCTAAATGTACCTAACTGCTAAGAGAAATTCAATCAATCGTTAATTATAGGGTATACGGTCAATTTGCTGGATAATGTGTGTACGGTGGTACTGTGTAATTATAACTAGATGGCTGTATGTTGTTGTTACTTGTTACAATGTTGAATAATATATACTCGTATAAGGATAGCTACCACACAGATGCTTTCAGTGTCAATACTAGAGCTGTATAAATATCGGAGTTATATTAGAACGCATAAAGAGCCCACTGGGTACAAGTAAAACATTAATATCAAACTCACCAAAAATATATGTATCTGTTATTTTTTTTATTGTATTATATCAGCCCATATACGTCCCACTGCAGGGCACGGGCCTACTCTACAATCGAAAGTACGATTGAGAGAGGTTAGGCCATATAGTCCACCACGCTGGCCTAATGCGAGTTGGCGGAGTTACATATAATAGAAATTCTTATAAATCGCTATGGTATGCAGGTTTCCTCACTATGTTTTTATTACGATACAGTGATTTAATAAATCATGACGTACACAAAAATTTATTCATTAAAATCAAAAGTCGCGGGATGCAGGCCGCTTCCAACAGATTGATGTGGAGATCCTTGGGGGAGGCGTATGTTCAGCAGTGGACTTCCTGTGGCTGCGATGATGATGATGATTATGAAAATCAAATACTCAAAATATGTGTCTATGTCGGCTACTTGTTGTGCCCATTTAAATTCAAATGTTTGAAGGCCACAAGTAGGACTAATAAAAGTATCTATATTTAAACTCGTGAGGCATTCAGTGAGCTTCGCAGCTATTTCGTTCACCTCGTGAAACCCGACTGGCAACAATTCGTGGAACTTGTGAAATTCTGCATCGCTAGTGTATCAGATATTTATACTGTGTTCAGTAAACATGTGAAGGTGTTAACAGTACATTTGGTAGTCTTGAATTATTGCATAAAAATGTTATTGCTTGAAATGTTTGAATAATTCTAGTTAGTGTGTTACTATGAATCTTGGCTTAGTGTAGGTTATCATGCAATTAATTTGTAAATTATTTGGGTAATGCTAAAATGAATGAAGTAATTTTTAATGTGAATGCAGATAACCATGAACGCAGAAAAGCGTTTGAAACATTGGAAAGGATAAAAAATATGTAATATTGATAATTTAAATTTCCATAGAGTAAAATTTGCGTCAACATAAGAACCCATTATTCTTATTTAATCTAATGACTATACGAAAGATGTTAAAATATAAACGAGCATTCAAGCTTCAGCAAGGAAAACTAGATACAAATGAAATTGCAACTCGCCGAAATAAAATTATACGACAGCTTTTCCACCTATTTCGCTATGAGCGCAATTCTAAAAAGAGCCAATAGGGAATGAAAGATTCTTAATAGCATTCATTCATTCGAGATGAATATTGGTTAAATTCTATAAATATTATATAGTAATATTGTTTATTTAATACAGCTGGCTGTGATACGTGTGACTACAGGTTCGACCCCCGTACCGAAAGAAACGTTTTTAAGCACAATATTTATTTTGAGTTTAAATGTTGTGAATACTTATAGTCACTCATTGTTTTTTATACCCAAGACATTAAATTTGGTATCTCACAGTGACTAATAACGCGTTTGACTGCATTTATTTATTTTTAAATACCTCAGTAATTTAAAACAAAGCAAAACTCAATTAAATACAAAAATTAAAACTAATGAATGGCAGCTCTTTCAATTCACTTGTAAAATCCTCGGTTGAGTAGTGGCGTGAGCGTGGCGCGGACGTGGCGCGCTTGACAAATGGCCCACCGTCTTCCGCAGAACAACGGCATTGTCTCGCGAAATATGACGGCCCCTTTGTTTCACCCGAAATCCTTTTGAATTTGTCCTCATTACACAATACAGTCGGACACAAGTTTATTTTGATACTGTGAACTTATATTCGCGGTTCCGTTGCTCGGTGTATGCAGTCTGCGCCGGAATATGTTTATTTACACGGTAACAAAAACCATGTGATTTCTTTCGTTGAGAGTTAATTTTAATTTTTATGTGGCGGGTGGAAAACCTACTTGTAATGAATGGTGAGCCTGCGAAAGTTTTAATGCATGTCGGATCTAATTTCCGAAGAAATGAATATGTTACAACTACTGCTACTTACTATAGAGGTATCGAAACTTATTGCGTAAAAATATGTATATTTATTAGCTCTGGTGGTATTGATTATTAAGTTGGACTGGTTTAGCTTTTGAAGAAATAAGTCTTTACAACTTTACAAAGAATTTAGCAATAACTAGCGGCCCGGCCTGGCCCGGCCCGGCCCCGCCCAGTTGTTGATACACTTTTTTGAAAATATTTATATCTATGTTCGTCAGGAATTACTTAGGATTCTAATGATGAAATATTTTTTCAATCAGTCCAGTTGCTTTAGAACCTATTCAATACAAACAACCAATCAAATAATTCTCTTTAAAATACGAATTAAGATGAAAAACATAATATACTTACAATAAATATACGTAGATGTCAAAACAACTATAAGAATGTAACAGCACTTAAACTATTTAGTGTCACGTTACATTTCTTTTGTTCCACTACTTGGGTAGTTTTGTATCTGACGTTTTGACGTTAACTGCGTATCGATATTGTTACAGTTTATTGGGGTATTGTGCCACTTTGGGCTAGGGAGGATTCTCTAACATCTGCCCGTAAGAGCTGCATTTTTATACCAATATTATTCATACAATCAGATATTCTTAGTCTGTTTCTCATAATATGATCTATTAATAGACTAAATAATAAAGAAGCCTGTGAAACAACATAAATAATAACTAGAAAGGGTTTTGCAGATAAAACTCTACAGTGCTATGAAAATATACCGTTCCGATCATAATAAGATTCTATTTTCCGATATTGTAGCGTGGTCAACTTTAATCGTATTCTAATAATTATTACAATTATTTAACATCTTATGTCTCTGGACATGGAGCACGGTGGAATGCCATGCATTGATTTGTAATTCATGGTGTTGTTTGGTTTTGCTGGCCAACAGCGGCCGTATTGCTTACCATCGCACGAAACGCATGTTCGTCTCGACAGTTATTGCAATAAAAAAATTAATGAAACGTATTTGCCCATACCATAGAGAGCAATATCAAAGCATGCCAAAAACGTTAAATTTTCATATGATAATAAGTGTTAAAATGACGAAAATTAATTAACAATCAGTCATAATTGAATAATGTGGAAAAACCGTGGGGAGTGGATAACGGAGCAGTCTGCAGCTGCACTGCACCCGCCACGTGACACCGCAAAGCTTTAATTAATGCGCGAATATCATAATATGAAATCAACACGGCGCGCGGCGACCGCATACATTCCCCTTAATAAGGATGTATTGGAATTAAAAAAATACCGACGCCACTCGGATAATTACTGCTCATGCTATGAAACCCTAACTCCCAGCAATAAGACCTACTTTCCAACAGCAACAGAAATAATTGTAGTATTACCACAAAAAATATAATAAAATGCTGCGAATATTTCGAAGCTGTATTTTATTTTTTGCGGTAAAAACACATAAAAATGACACAATGCGCACATAAAAGGCTATTGAGCGCTCAGTCTTTGACCAATTTGCCAGACGTTAGTTGAGAAACAAGCAGAAATACCCACTTAAATGGACGAAACAATATTTTTTCATTCATTCGTCCCTCTTCTAAATTGGTACAACATTAGTAGTAAAAAGTCACAAGCGAATGGCAGTCAAAAGAAATCTTTTCTTCATTCGTGTCTCGTTAGAGTTACTTATTTTTCAACAAAAATAAAGTCTATTTCAAAAAATATTCTCGCAATTCGCAAATTCTTTGTTAGTTTTTTTTTTTAGGTTGGAATCGTTCGAGTATTTTTATTACTTTGTAAAGCAGAGCGTTTTCATGCTCCGGTTCACTTAGATTTGTCTAATGACTTGGAAAAATCTGGAAAAAAAAATATAAATCTGTTTATAATCTGTAATGGGGGAGATATCGGTTTCTGCAAATGTGTGCGGTGGATTATAAAAAAATATTTGATTTCCTCTCGATATTTGGTACAGCAATATTATGTATATGGAAGATTAGGTGGCTGCTAAATGAGATTTTGTTTTGGCTTGACACAATAACAGCCTTGATATTTTGTGTTGTTATATTAATACTTTCGATTGAAATTTCTATAGAGCAGTTAATATTTATAGTCCCTTAACTAAATAAAGGTATATAAATATAAACCGTATTCATAGTCCGATTCTCACACAAATATACTAGCCACTAGTGTATATCGGAAGCTACGCCTGCATTTTCGGTCTCTCATCTCGGGGTCTTAAAACAAATATTTGTTGGGTTTCACAAGCATTTCTCTTAGTGCGAGAAACTAGCGGCTTCTAGTTTCAAAGCCATACGCACAGCTATGAATGTTCAAGTGGTGCATACCACTAGACAAGATATTAGCTCATTACTAAGTCGCATGCAAAACATAATCTGCAATAAACTTAACAAGATTTTCATATGAAATCCAACATCTGGCCGACAGAAACTACTGAGTGTAAAAATAATTGACCGGCAAGTCGCATCCGGCGTGGAGCGGACGTGAGCCGGGCGGCTAACGGGCGTGGATCGGGCGACGCGCCTCCCAAACCACTCGCAACAGATTGTTGTACAACTATGTTTAGCCGAATTTTAGGTATGCGCCATTGCGCGCACTTCCCCTAATGAAAATCGTTCAGTGTTATTGTGCGGCGCGTGGCGCGGACGCGAGCGATTTGGACGGGTTTTTGTTTGATAATAGGTGTTTGTTTATGCACGTTCAAATTGGCTGTTTTTGTAAAGGTACGTGGGGACTTGATTGTATATGCAGTACAGCATATCCACCGACACAATCAAGTCAGTTTGGCTAACCGGGAACCTTTGTATGTTTATATGAAGGCCAATCTCGAAACACGAAACACTTGCGGGTATCACTATAAGAGTTCCGTCGATCGTATAAAGTGCATGCGAATACTCTACCAGCAGTAAGTCACTTCATATGAATATTTTTACATTATATACCCAACTCTTTTGGCCAGATATGTTTATGATAAAATCCTATTTTCACAGATAAATCTTCACCAGCCACAGAAAATTTATGCTAGTACGCGGTTGCCTCGAAAATTTCGAAGACCAAGAAAACACAAATATTTAAACTGAGTTCCAAATCAAAATACATTTAGCGCAACTTCTCCGAATTATAATACTGGTTAATATGAACCGTGTAAGTTTTCCGCTGAAAAACCATGTATGAGTAAACCTGGATAAAAATGTATGTCCGACATGTCTTTAGACTTGCGTATGATTAGAATGGTGATAAGCTCATCTACCTATACGCAGCGTGTCTATTTACAGGCGTATATGAACATGTATACTTATATCCATGTCAATATCGACTAGCATATTAATTAAACATCAATCACACGTCTAATATGCAAATCGGGCTAATTGTGTGAGGAGCACGCTGGTGTCGCTGACTTGCGGCGCGGCCGGCGGAGCGTGAGGCGCGCATCGATGCCATCATAAACAGCGTTAACGCGGACTCCGGTAATTACGCGATTCGAGAGCTGATTGCAGCGCGGAATTTTTGGCATGAAGTCTGCTGTGTGGGTCGGAAAATACGTGTGTTATTTTTTATACCTTGCAGCAAATGAGCACACGATTTGTTAGCTAAGAAAGTGGCGTTATCAAATCTATATTGGAGTTGAAGAGCTACTATAGTACTTTTATTCATAGGTACGTTGCAAATATTTGATCATGGAAAAGAGGATGTTTCGAACCTAACCAAACGCGTCACAAAAGCTGTAACTTTTCAGTAAGAGTATGTATAATGATATTGTTAACATGTGGTTCTACCATTCTAGATTCATTACGTATTGGGATGTTTACTTATAGGACAATAACAACAATCAATAAAACTTTGGTATTTTGTTACAAGTCAATATGTTATGTCACCAAAACCATTAATGAAGATGAGCCAACAGACACTCAAAATGTCGAATCCAACACACTGCCGGTCATTGATTACGCAATCAAGGAAATTGTTTTCCTGTTGCCTTTTCCTCAACGACTTCTTTCACAATTAAGACAAGATCAATACAAGAGCAAATAACATTAAGGGCCGCACTAAGTACCGGCTTAGCTTTACACAACAACCCTACACAAAAACCAATAACATTTTATTTACTGTCCCTTTACAAACGATGACGTCAAACTCAGATTTCCACACACAAACAGAAAAAAAAAAACATTGACATCGGCCCGTAAAAAGGGGTAAAGAGGCCCGAAGATTTCACAATAAAAACCCCGCTAATACCCAAACTGGCACAATAATAATAATTTGCATGTGAAGTAAACGCCCTTTCTAAGCGAATTTATTCTCTTTTTTCAAAGGGGAGAGGAAAGTACGTAATTCACACGACTGCGTCAACGCCCCGCGTCGCGTACGAGTCGCCTTTTATTACTGCCGACGCGAAGCTACGAAACAAATGCTTACAAACTCCAAGAGTCATCGGCTATAAACCCCAGGGCTGATGACGTACGTGATTCATGGTTTATTTCATGATTATGGACTGAAAAAGGATTGGAAAGATGTGAATAAATATTTGGAAATCTCTGATAGGACGCGCGTATTTTGTTCTTCTAAAATACTACGGACTTGACGTATTAAAAGTTATGGGATGAACGGAAAAAAGTCGACAAAGAGTGATTATTTATTATATCTGCAAATTGTAACAGCAATGCTAGTGGAAAGGATTGTATTTCGCCTTATTGGATCACGTTAGAGAACATATTCTGAAACCAAATAGTGTACGTGTATTTTGTTCGTTGCAGTATCTGAACATTAAAAATCACCACCCCTCTACTATCAGGTGCGACCCTGTTAGTGGCATTCAACTATGAAAACAAAAGATACCCCTCACACAGCATCAAATATACCTCATCCATATGCACAATCAATAAGATTCCTTCCTACATGACATACCGACATCGCGTTATACTTTCAATTTCGGCTATGATTCAGCGCGCCTTTATTCCTTCGCCCTCCGGAGCGGCTATGCTGGGAAACTATTTTTTTTTATTGCCGATGTCAAGGCATCCCAGGCGGGGAGAGCCGGTCGAAGGGTGAGGGGCGAGGGGGTAAGGTCGCGAGTGTTGATGTGTTCTTTACATGTTTATTGTGTGAATCTAGGAAAGTTTTTGATGTTTGTCGGGACGGGCTGTAGCTTGCTGACAAAGATTAGAATAAGAGATTGATGAAGTGCCGTAAGTATGTCTTTTGTGTCCGATTTTCGTTCTAGGTTTTGTGTATTAGTAAAAGGTTATATTTATAGGACAGGAAAAATGGTATTAGTATATACGTCAAATATGTTATAATACAGACTAGACTTTCAGTCCACGCAACCCCAATTTTGTTGGTAATGGGTTCTTTCAACATTTTTTTTTCAAGCAACTTCATGGAGTTTACTTATGTCTCATTACTAAACGTTATCGAACAGTATATTTATTTCAACAAAATGATCGTGAAAGCAATATAATCACCAATTAAGCACAAATATTGGCAATAAACATGTGAAATCAATCATCTAGTCTGGATGTACCAGATTCAAAATCAATCTTCAAGTCTTCATAAAATCCGATAATACCGAAACGATACAATAACCAGGTAAAATACTGCGGTATTTTGGAAAATCCAGCACATCGTGCATAAAACAGAAGCTTTAGGAAACACCGATAATTTCACTGGACATGGAAAAATTGACAAACATTTGAGCCGAAAAATATTTTTTGCTACTGTTTGCATCGAACAATTTCAAATCCATTTTCATACAATATATTTGGACAAAACAAAGCAATATACGCTTACGAGCAATTCGTTTCGCAGTCAATATTTGTATGGAAATTGGATAATAATAATGCCTCTCCCTGTATTAGTTTTCGGATTAGAACTGGTACTATTGAAATAGATTATATTGAAAAGCTGGTTGAACAATCAACTAGTAACTAATATATTTACGTCTATACATATAGAACTAGGGAGTTTAGTTAGTCGCTATGAAAGTCGGTAAATATAATTATTGTGAATTGAAATTTTGTAGGTTTAGTAATATATTTTTTTTATTGTCAGAACACATATAACAGTATGTAGGGATGATAAAAGAAAACAAAGTACAAATGGCGGTCTTATCGCACTAAGGCAATCTCTACCAGGCAACCATTGAATAAATTTATGAGAAGAAGATAGAAAGAGCAGTGTAGAATGTGTTTAATCCACACATCACCGTTAAAGTATTTGTAACCCATAATTACTAATTAATTCGGGTCTGGGGTTGTGAGAGAGAAAAAACGTGATCAAATGTCTCAAGGAGTCTGAGGTAAAGGAAATGAATTACGTATAATATGGTTTAAGCTATAAAAAACAAAGATATAATTCTCTAAGCTTGAGCCAAGGTTAGATTATTTTATATAAAATTTCCGCTCTAGGCCTGCGTGGTGGACTATATGGTCTAACCACTCTCATCGTACTGTCGATTGTAGAGGAGGCCCGTGCCCTGCAGTGGGACGTATATGGGCTGATAAAAAAGATACAGAAAATATTCGAAATCTTTATAGTGGTTTTTACAACCTCGTTGAAGTGATAGTACTTTGCTTAGCAATTGTGACCTTTATTTGGCATTTTGTTTATTTTTTCACAGCATTGAATGACGAGTCGAGCATACCATTCGCGAACCCCACTTTCATTTCACATTCGCCCACTCATGGGCGAAACCAAAAAAACAAACACCATGAATATTTTGGTACAACCAACCGGTACAATTGTTAATCTTCTTAAAAATTAAATAATTAAATCAGTGTGGTTGTGGTTAACACGAATTTCTTTGCCAAATTAAATGCTATAGAATGTGCTGCTAATTTTATTTTATTAAAGAACTCATTCATGGCCAAATAATGCGGTCGCAAAACCACGCACACATTTATATGAGGAGAAGTGTTTTAAAAATATATCAAAGGACTTTCTATGACTGCGGAAATAGATTAAACCCAATCAAATGTACAAAAGCGATTCGCTTACGTTTCTCCCATCCAAATCCAATAGAATCGAAGTGGCCCAACTAAAACCCTTAGAAAAATATAGCGAGGAGCCATCGGGGGATTTGCGTAAACCAGTGTCCGTCGCGGCCCTTAATGTTAATGAATAGGGCGTGGGATTAATGCAGGACGCGACGCCAGCCCTAACAATTTGCCTCCACGCCTATTGTGTCCAACTTGTTAGAGCTCGGGAGATAAGAATGTTTGAGTTAGGCTGGCTGTTGATCTTATGATATTCATTTTAAAAGACAATAATAATTTGTTTGTACTTGTTTAAAGTTTTACACTTGCACTCGCACCTGATAAAACAGGTTTATGTAGTCTTGAAAACGCCTAAAATGTTATCGAATCGAATTTCTAAATTTTGGCGACAGGTTTGGTATGTCGAATATACTTATGAAACTTTTATGTAAAGATAATGATAATATGTAAAATAAGAAGTGATGTAAAGATAAACATGGTAGCTATATATCGTTGCTATGGACACTATTAGCAGTACTTATTATTATTGGTGGTATGTCTCTCACATGTGAGAGACTCCATAGGTATATACCGCAGCAATGTCTATTTCTCCTGCCAAACAGCAGTGTAAATGCACTGTTGTATTCCGGTTTGAAGGAGTTTGTAGCCAGAGTAACTATTGGACATATTGAGACTTAACATTTATATTCCGGTGAAATTTCAAATATTGTTTCGTAATTCATGGTGTTTTTTTTTATTTCGCTACAGTCCATTAGTCTATCGCTTACTATTATGGTTATTCATTGCAATAAAAAAGTACTCGATGTTTTGTCGTTCGTGGGTCTGAATATAATGATAATGTAAGATAATTGACCGCTTTTATGCCAAAATCTAAACAATCCCAGGACCTTTCTGAGCCAATGATGTCAACAGAGTAATGAGCGGCGTCGTGTAAACACGCTGCGGATAGTACAATATTTTTGTTTGCGCCGGTGTCTTCGTTTTGCCGGCCCTGTTTGTACAAGCGGTGGATTGTTGTGATTGCGGGCCGTTCTACCCCACGTATAAAGGAATTGGCTTTTTTTAAGGTATTGTTCCTCTGTTTGTGCTGGATGTGCGGTGATGTTTCATTAAGTCAGTGTTTTTTGCCTTGGTAGATTTTTATTTGGTTTAGGAATTGGTGGAAATGAATTTTAAATAAGTGTTTTAGGATTTTTTACTTTAGACTGAGCGATAAAATTTATTTTTTATACTGCAGCGGTACCCGAACTTTAGTCTTCAACTGGTGAGGAGTGGTAACTGCTACCCCATGAATACCTGTACCACCTCAAGGACTATAAGTACATTGGAACCATGCTTAAGTATGGAAGAGGGGATATGGTAAGATTACGTATTAGCACGCCCCTGATACTATGATGTTTTAGTAACGCGAGACATTCCAAAATAATTCACAACAACAATTCTTTTCTACAATACACAGCACACTACATTGAAAACTCCATTACCGAGCCGCAGTGAGAAAATCCAAAAACTGTCCAATTAAATAAGTTCGCAAGATGCGAACCTCGGGCAAGTTATGGTCGCGGCGCTGCGGGACCAACTTTAATGAGACTAGTGGCGCGACGCGGCGCCGCCCGGAATCGCGATAACGTTGTACCGGCTAATACATTTAAATACCAGGCATTGTGTAATTTAGCCCGGAGTTGGCGAGCATTCCGGCAAATATTCCGAGGTACCGACTTAGTTGGAATTCCTCCGAGAATTTACTATAAAATATGATATCTACAGTGTGGTGAGTGGATTTAGTGAGGTATGTGTGAGGTTTTGTCTTACCGCCGGCATTCCGCTGGAGGACGGCTGCATAAATTATTGCTTTAAAATTGACATTTAACTTTGCTATTGGTTCCCAGAGATATATATACATCTATTATCAATACTTAAACAAGGTCAGTGCAATTGACTTGAACTCTCTAATAACTTTCCCTATCGGGTGTAAAAAGAGAATTGAAGTTGAAAAGCTTGCTCAAATGTGGCTTCTGTATCAGCCCATATACGTCCCACTGCAGGGCACGGGCCTCCTCTACAATCGACAGTACGATTGAGAGTGATTAGGCCATAGAGTCCAACACGCTGGCCTAGTGCGGGTTGGCCCTAGTGCGAGTTGGCGAATGTGGCTAATTGGTCAGAATTTCGATACAAAAACTTACATTTCACATATAAACTCACGCTTTTTTCCTAGACGGGATAGGCAGAGGTGCCAGGATACCTACATATCGCCTTGTATGTTCCGTCCCACGATGTGATAGAGATCCAGCCTATAGATATTATCGGACAACAATTCCTGACTCGTGGCTGAAAATGAATAGAAAAATCGAGTATCACTTTGCCAGACCAGGGATTCGAACCCGAGACCTTAGTTTTGTAATCTAACCGGAGTGTAACTACGCCACCTAGGCACCATAAATTTTCCAATGCATTTTTGGAACCATACAAATTACTTATAAAATAAAACAACGCAAGCTCAGTGATATGATTATTGCAATCACAATTTGCCAATGAGCCACTCTACAGAATTCTGATAATTTATTTTTACGTAACCAATCTGTCTAAACTTATGCAAAGTTTCCGAAACCAATCCATTCCCATTCAACTCCTTAACCAGTGCTACCAACTTAAAGGCGAGCAAGTTGTCGCGTCGGACAAACCGGTGACATCCGGCTGGCGGCGGAGGCGGTCAGATGTGTCTTGTGCAAGTTTCCGCCGAGGATGTGACGCCATTATCGGCTCTCGTCGTTCGTTCCGGCGCATCCGGCGCGCGGTACCCACTTAATTAATAGTGGGAAAGTAGGGGAAAGAATGTGGAGGGAACTTAAAAGATCTATACTAATGAAGCGCCATTTTTAGAATGGAAGTCATTTAGCGAAAGGATTTTATGCTGGAAAATGGCAGTGACATAAGGTCTCCTAATGGTTATTAGTTAATTCAGTGAGCTTTAGCAGCTCTTCAGTGCAGTCAAGTGAAGTTACGAGTATAATATCTAATATCTTCATTTTAAATTTTTGTCAATGGTTCGAAAAATATGTACTCTTTAAGTTGCACAATTTCGCAAAAAAAGATAGGGAATGGTCTAAAAATATCATAACCACCCTATACTTATACAAAATAAACTTTATTTCCTGCTTTCAAAACACAAAACATAAGTTCGAGCAAATTACTGCCTAAAAACTTATATACATCATTATATTAAAACACAAACCCTTTCCTTTGTTCGACTTTAATTATTTGCAAACGCGCCACATAATATATGTTAATTGTACAATACTTGCGTATGTTTGTGAAGATTAAATTATAATTCGGCGACTCGGAAACGTGCCGATTGCACAACTTTATAATAATTTTAAATCTGGTATTAAAACAGTGGGATGCGGAAATGATATTACGCGACGATACGCAATCAACAAAGCTCATTATATGAAGCAAACATCCAAGGTGAGACCGGCAATTGAGCGCGTGTGTGCGTGTGCAGTGCACAGTTGTGGCAGTAAGGCAACTACTAATCAATTAGGCAATAAATCAAAATCAAATGTGCGTCTGTTAGGGAAAGGGTAAAATTAGCCTACAAAGAATGAAAAGATCAGTTAATTCTTTTTTTCTTCCACTAGATATTATGGGTGCATTTGATCACACTAGTACCATGCTACTACCTAAAGTAAAAACTTCTTGAAATAAAACTGCATTAAGACGTACTGGTGACCCAGCTGGCCGGCACCCGGCGGCCTATAGGAAAGAAATCATGTCGGCGACAAGCGACCGCACGTGTTGTCAACATAGGCCGGCGGATCGGTGGCTTTGGTGTGTTTTGTGAGTTTACATTTGAACGTGCTATCAATACTAATAGCCACCAAAAGCTTTATGTATTTTGGGTATAGAGAAACTTAAGAACGATATCCTTACTTCTCTGTTTTGAATTCAAACGTATTAGTATCCTCTAGAACACATAGGAGCACTTTTTTTTCTTTCTACGGATTTTTTCAAATAATCCATATAACTTTGAATCCCTTCTTCACATACCTATATACATAGTAACTACAAATCAATATTACACCTGATTACATTCTAAGCTGTTCTACTGCTTTCCCTGCACTGTGCCAGCGCGGGCACTTCACCCGGCAATGAATACACAAGCGTGTATAATGAAGAGTGAATAATGGACGCCGCGATTCGGCCAAACAGAGCTCGCATTGTCATGGTAATGATTCCATGGAGCTTTATGGGGATCACCTCCCACAAGACAACACATTCTAGTTTGGACACCAATGTTGGTTATTGGTTTGATGTTGACCAGTTTTGGGGACCGAGGCAAAGCTGAGTTTGATGCGGATACTCAAATGTGGCTTTACACAAGTGGAAATTTTTAGACGCCTTCTGCTAAGGACAGCCCGTCCTTAGCAGAAGGCGTCACGTGACCGACGATAATGATGACTGGCCCAGAACTTTAATATTTAAAGCTAATATAAAAAGTCAATGAGTTGTATATCTTAAAATTTTAGACTGGGTTTTCAATTCAATGAAATCGAAACCCAATACATTTTAAATTACAATAGTGATAATTCAGCTAGAAAAATCCTAGTGTGCAAAATAGAGAACTCGACTAAAATGATTAGTAAATATGACATATAGAGGTAATAAAGGTGAATAGTCGGCGCATGCGGCATCAACAAGCGACCAGCCCGGCGGCTGACAGTTCCAATACACCAGCGAACAACAGTTTTTACCGACAGAGCGAAAACATGATTGAAATCCCTTTACGGTGCAGTTGCGTCAGTTTTGATTGAACGTGTTCGAGTAATGTTCAGAGTTGGTTTTACGTCGGAAATTGAAAGGTTATTGCGGTAAAGGTGAGAGTTCGCACACTAAGCCATACAGCTAATTTGGAGGAAATATTTTTCTCTTTAAAAATAAAGTTGGTGAAAGTAGTTCAGTCAGTGAGAACTAATGTATCGGAACTAAAAATCGATGTGTACTTTTTTGTTGGGTTTATGTTGCAGTTTTTTTAGTGAATATGTATAAATGAAATGAAAATATTCTGAGAATTCATAAAATGTCATATATTATTTCCATTCAGTCGCATTTATTCCACTTCTTCCCGGCTAGCCCGGCTATTAAGGCTGTTTTCGCCAGAAAAGTTCGGGCAAAAATCTCTAACATTACTCTTTTCAAAAATACAGGAGTTGCTATTTTGCAACCTTCGTAACAGATTTTAAATTATTTATGACAATACTTGATTAATAATAAAAATATTTAAATCATTTTTTACATCTGAGTTAAGTGGAGTCGCCCAGGCCACGGAATCGGTATACATTGTTCCGAGAAATCAATGTATGGCAAGAAAACAACACAGAGTAATTAACTGTTATCATTATAAGCAAATAAAGCCGACTAGTCTACACAAGCAGCACCCGTTCACGAGCATGACGCATGTTCCAGCCATCGGCTTCTTTAACCATGTTACAGGAAAGTGACCGAATGAAGTAGTATGTATGTAATGGAAAATTTTGCTCTTAAAGGATGGATAAACACTATAATCCTGTACTTCGTTATATTCTTTACTTAGTGCCTTTCACATTACGCCTTTTAAAGATAACCATTTAATATTTATAACTCTCTTAAGGTAGTTATAGTTTTAAAATTCCTTTCGCACTAATGCTCAATATCGTTTATATTTGTTATTGGCAAAAGTGTAATTTTTTTTTATCTCTTTGCTAGATTAAAAGTACCCATAACCGATGATATTATAAGATCAAAATAAATTTAAATCATGTGTTGGAGTGAGCAATGTCTAGAGCCATAGTCTCTACCATCTGCATACTTCCATTAAATATAGGCGCGTACATTGTAATATTAATAATGTATGCCTGCCAAAAATATTAAAATTCAAATTATTATTCAAACAATTTCATAAACTATTAGTACTGTTTAATTGCATGCCATACAAACAAATTTTATCTGACCATTCTATACCACATACACAATATAAATTATACTTAAAAATAGTTTAAATTTAACATAAAACGCCATTCCGAGTACAAACGACCCCAACCGTACTTTACATACGGTGTAAATAATTCGGACAGAGAGCACGTACCGGCCGGTGCGATAGTGCGCCTTAAATCAAGGCAATAAGGTATAATATCGGCTGACAAGTTAGTTGTGGAGCAGTCACGTATTGGCTGTATCGGAGTTGCATAGTTTACGATAATTTGGAATATTGGCGCGAGGGCGACCATGTGCACCGCGGTATTGGAATCTTATTTATTTAGAATATTTGCTATTGAAGTTAACATGTGTTGAGCTGGAGACATTGAATATATTTTGCACAGTCTTGCTGTATGCATAGCGAAAATATCTTTTTGTTTCGAATGGAGTTGTAGTGTAAGCTTCTAATGGCTTTCCCGGCTCCGTTTGTGTAGTGAGCTTTGAAGTCGGTCCAGTGTTTGGCTAACTTACTGGCGTTCTCTGAATAGTTTGGAACTAGTTCAAATATAACATATGAAAATGGTTATGCAAAATTATAGGTCTTTACGTACAGCACAGAAATAGAACGCCAAATTTGTCAGTATTACCTTAAGTCAAGAAAAACGAAGAATCGCCAACGACAGGATTTTTGTCAGGCTTGATAATTATCGAATCGATTGACTCACGCTCTTTCTAAGGTAAAGTCTTTACGAACTGGTATATTTGCCTTTATTAGGAATATAGTCGTATTCAAATACATGTACGGTACAAAATCCTACTTTTCGCGAGGATCAAAACTACTACATCCTACTAATCCTTCGAAGGACCGCAAACTACGATAATTAGGACAAAACTTTACAAATATATGCATTAAAATAAATATTGAATGAAAAGAAATCTGGCAAGAGCGGACTCACTCCACCGAACTTAAAACCCGCAAAGTCGGGAACCTTTGCGAAGTTTGTCGGCTCCAGATTGCGGAGTAATATCCACTCGCAAAGCAATAAGTGATATGACAACAGTAATATAGTCAGTTTAACTCATAGGTGGAAAAAACATATTAAATTATTTAGGATGTTTGTGAAAAGGTTTGTAAAAGGTAATATATTTGTGTTAAATCTGATTTGGTAAAGACACAATGGAATGATTAAATATTATTGTGTGTTACTATAATGTGTCAATACGGTAATCGTAACTCATGAAAATGAAATAATAAAAAAACTATATTCATACTTTCCAAATAAATGTTTTGGGTAGAGATGACTAATTCACAAAGGTATAATGTTTCACCCACTCAAATAAAAATATTGGTAACTTGTCATTTTTAACTAACACAAGCGTTATATTTTCCATCCCACATGTTTAATTTTAGTCTCAATAATTCCATCCGCAATGGTGACCACCGACTCGTAACAAACACTAGTCGTTATCTAAATTAGAGGCGTAGCATTCGGCGCGTTACGCACCGTTATGGCGATCGCGTATTGTAGAGCATTGTAGAGCGGTGTAGAGCGTTGTAGAGCGACGCTACCACGGCCACTGGGCGCGTTGCAAAAACTTATTGGATACGGTTTTTGATTGCGATCACACCGGATAGTTGTACACGTTTTACTGAAAAAGTTTTATGCTCTACATATTATTGGTAGAGTTTGTTGGAGTCGTAATTGTTACCGGAATTTAGCTTTGTTCCGCTCTAATTATACGATAGAGGTTTAAGGTGAACGTTTATTTAGTGGGTTTAGTGAATGGTACGACTTTTAGTTTTGCAGCCACGTTCAAACTTTATAGGTAGAGGCGACATAATGCTGATAATTGTTCGGATAAGCTATATAAATATATATTGACGATTAAGATTATTAGATATTATTCATTTGCAACTACATTATTATATAACAAGGGTCGTGAGTGTTGATGATCATTTAATTGACAATATGAAACGTAAGAGCCAATTGAGGAACGTTGTCTGCAAAGTAGAAAGATTTTCAACATAAGACTATGCAACAAAATGTATTTCAACAGCACATAACTACATAATTGAAATCTCCACCAGTCCAACTAGAAAGAATTAAACCTTGTTTCAGTCCAATTACACATTTCACCTTGGCAAAACAAAATGAAAAGAACAAACCAAAATACTTTCACGCCAAGCATAAAACACTTGTAAAAGCGAATTGCGCAAACAGGGCGTAAATACACGGCGAAAGAACATATTTAAAAGTATATTTTTGTTTTATTAGCAGTAAAGCTTAGCACGCAATGTCTGGTGCTTAGCGCCTCGCAGCGTCCGGTTTACGACTTCGAGGTGAGGACGGCTTTTTATAGATAAAAAAGATATAACAAAGGTACAGTCAGGGAATTCGGTAATGGTTTGTATTTGGGAGACGAGAGCACGTTCGGTGATTAGGTATTTATTATTCAAGTAAAATTTGGCTGGTTTAAGACCTAGGTATAATAATCGGTGTGATGGAATTATCTCTACTAGCTCAATTTGCTCTTTTACCTTAAAATATTCTAGTATGTTTTCATTTACTTTTATTAGTATTAAAATTCCATTGACCTTTTTCATTCATAACTTAAAGGGCGGGCTACTTACTATCAATATTCTGTGCCCAATATATCAAAACAAAGAAAATTGTATTGGAATATACAAATCTTTTCCTCCGAACCCGTATTCAAGAAACGAGCTAGAAACAAAGTCTGTTATGGAATTTGAATAAAACACTATCACATTTCTAGTGACGTATGATAGAGCCTGTTCACGGGCGGACGCGCAAATTGAGTGCGTCGGGTAGATAATCCGTTGCCATGACGACCGCTCTCGTCGCAAATCCGTCAATCAGAGCCGGTCCAGCGACGCGCAGCATTTTTCAGCGGCGGCCAATCGTTAGATGTTACACATTTTTGCGTTTGTTAGCCGAGTTTTGTGTTTTACAGTGGAGTATCATATATGGATTGCTGACGGTAATTTTTGAACGGAGAATATATTGGAATAAAAATATCCCATTCAGTGCCTTTTCAATGCCCGTGTCCGATAAAATTGATATTTTCAAACAGAGTGCACGATCATTGCTGTATTGCGATGACACAAAGTGATTTTATGATTCATTGGATTGGAAAATGGATTTATTGCATTAGTTACATTACATAAATTCAATTTGCATTTTAATACGATCTTTTCCAATCAAAAATATAACTATTCATAATTATACGATATTGTATTAATAGGAGCATCAACATTAACGTCATTTGATATGGTATCCATGATACTCCGAAACCGAAATACGACACACTTACTTAATATGTAGATCACTATGACGTAACGATTGTGGAGAAATTTTCTCACACAACATAGTCGAAACAAGAACATCACAATCACTTAGAACAATCAAACCGTCCAAAACAATTCCCAACCAACAACCCCGCCAAAGCAAGCCTCGTCCAATTTATATGAAACTTATAAGCAGACAAGTGTTCACAAGTATTCTCAAGCGTGTACAGTTAGCAATTTAATATAACAGTTGTGCAACTAGTAGTGCGGCCACTCCGTTCCCATAGAACAATAACTTAATACCATCACGAAAGCTCTCAAGAACCCGATCGGTGTAAGCCCGCTTGTTATTGACTTCCAGTGAACACCGGCGCCTGGTGGCAAGGACAGGAGCGGTGCGGTTCAAATATACTTAGTATAGTTGTTATTTAAATATCGATGAAATTTGTCTCTAGTCGTTTTTCAGAATGATCATAGTATTTTTAATTTTACATTAACAACATTTTCGACAAAAACCCAATCTTATAAGTTAAGGGGAAGATGTTTGGGATGTCAACAAACTCGATCTAGACCAGTATTAGATTATAACCTCAACACCTCTTAGTAAGGACACTTAAGCCCTGTAATAACACCCATAATTAATAGTCTTTATTTTGTAGGTCCACTTGCTCCGAAATTGCAGTGCAGAACATATCCGTAGGCAAGAGTTATTTTTTACTAGATAAGAAATTGTAATGAACCACTGTCTATCTAGTTTGATAGACCAAAATCGCGTCCGCTCTCACCATGCTCCCTCATTAAATTTGGAGCTGGACCGGAATGAGGTGCGGGGAGGGGAGGGGCGGTCAGCGTGCGATCCAAGCGCTCCGGTTACAGACACTGTGTGTAAACTGATACACTGTCCGGATACCTGCGGTGGCTTAATGGATAGAGCATTGTCTTGTCGCAGTTAAACGCTCGCTCCACATTCAGCCTCGGTTGAAGAAATGCTTAGTTAAGTTCGTAGACTGAAATATGAGTACAAATTTTCAAATGGTTGTGGATCTCCACATAATCTTATGGGGATGATATTATGAATTTGAAAATGTTAATTTTTTTTTGAAACAAAGCATATTAAATTATAGATTTTTTTAAACAATAATCTTAACATTTCGTGATCAACATCGAGAAAAGTAAAGGTAGGCAAAACACAATTAATATTTTTTTTACATTTCAAAACTTTATTAAGTTTCATCATTTGATGAACGGATACAGAGATCGACCAATTGAATATCTGTACAACGACCTGCTGTAGCATTTAACTCTTCAACTAATCTCTTTCTGAGCAGATGGGTCCAATCCATTATATTTGTTAGATCCAATTCATACGTACGTCCCCTGTGGAGGAAAATTATCTGTAACCCAAAATAAGAAATAGTGGCAAACACGAACAACTATTTTAAAGAACCGCAGGCAGCCGGGTCATTGTGACACAAATAAAATACTACGAGTACAGGGTAAAGTTTAAAGTAACTTCACGTAGTGGGATAGAAGAGAATATCTACAGTAGGTAAACAGGTTCAGATGAAAATTTGATTCTTACACAGACACACGCTCATATTTGAGACCCCGCGCAGCTAGCTAGACATTTCACTAGTGACATATTTCGGTTATTTTGTCCGTCTCAAGATGTTATAGGGAGCGAATTCACCAGAATGTTGATTAATATTCCCAGAAAAATTATATGTGTTTCTCGAACTGAAATTCTAGCAAGTTGCGTTAGCCTTGTAGATATCGTCATGATTAACACCCGCATACCCTACAATTGATAATTTTGTAAACCAATTTTCATTATAAAATTCAGAACTAGATAATAAATAAAGTTCTAATATAATTAACTCAATCAACTCATAATAATTTATGCTGGTAAAGCACGAAGTTTAAAAAGTAAAAAGGGAATAATCCGGCGAACTAATTAAACTTATCCTGACAAGTTTTAATAAAAATAATAAAACGTGTTCCGGTCAATCTTGACGAGTTCGTATCTACAGACTTTTTATGCTGGTGGAAATTAATTTTTCCTTAGGAAATGAGAACTAAATGAGTAAAATACCTAACTCGTTAAGCTGTGAACCCTCTCTTAAGACACCAGGGCACTGTGCTAGGAATTAGAAGCGGGAATTGGATTCCTAAGTCATGCGGATTTATGTGATAGTGGTCATTTCAATTTTATGATCCACTTGTGTTAGAATAAGGGACAATAAAAATGCTCATTGACATAATATCTAATAATATATTTGAAGGCAATATTCATCAACAATATTTCGTGCGAGTTTTCCTTTTTATTTTATTTTGGAACTACCGTGTCATACATCTACCGTAACATTTAGCAATAAAATGTAGAGTATCTTTTGTTAGCTTGGACAATCATTGATCAAGTTGCAAGCAGCAAAAAACCTTTGAAACATCTCAATCCTTTGAAACCAGATCAACTACCAAACTCCGAACTCGTAAATTCTAGGTGACCGAAAATAGCCAAATAAACACATGGGACTCGCCTTCACACCAACTCGGTCCAATCTTACGGAAACTGAACACAGTGTGCAAACTTAGACACGTAGACGCTCTTAATTTAAAGGTTCGGGCCAAGCACCAAGTTTAATTGGAAAACGCGAGATTAAAGCAATCACACGGCCGGATTAAATTGAAGCAAACACGGAAATCTTATTAAGGCGTGGCACTTACTTGCTTCTTTCTTTGGGCGTTGATTAAAATTTTTACATTTGTTTGATTTTTTTTGGAAACGTATGAGGGCTTTGAGGGTTCCTGTAATTGGGCATCATTAGCTTTCGTTTTGTTACCGTCAAGCAGTTTCGAATGTTGGCCTGTGCATGTGTGTTGCACTTCAAATTTAGTGTTCGTATATCCAGTTACTAGCAGATTGGTCTACACGGATACATCTAGACTTCAATACATTTATTGATGCATTTTGAACAAGAAAACAGAAACAAAAAACTTAGTCTAAGTACATGATTATACTAAAGCAGACACAGCATTCAATAAAATTAACTACATACATATCTACCTATTTCAGTAAATTAATGCCTATTATAAATTAAATTAATAAACAAAGTAAAAGCATAAAATGTAACACATAAAAAACAAGAAAAGAAGACCATAACGGGCACTGTACACAAATTAAGTATGAGTACAATTTACAGATATATTTACAGAATATAATAATATACGAAAGCTGTTTTGTTGTGATTGCATGAATATCAATTACATGACTTAGGCTGTTTAAAAGCTTGCAAAGCCTTGGTACCGGAGAGTTACAACCCAGTACGGTTCTACGCAGAGTAGGAGATAAAGGAGTTATAGGATATCTTGGTATTCTAGCAGGAACTCTGAGGTTGAAATTACATAACAGTGTGACACAGTCAATTTGATTGTGAAATAGTTTAAAGAGAAATAACAAGTCTAATATATCTCTACGGCGTTGTAAGGAGGTCATTTTGAAAAAGAGCAATCTATTGGAATATGAAAAACTTCTATTACCTCTACCAACGCATCTAGCAAGATGCCAAAGGAATCTTTTTTGAACTCGCTCTAACCTCAATCTATGTGTGGCAAAGTGTGGACGCCAAACTGTTGAACAGTATTCAAGAATACTCCTAACTAGATTATTATATAAAAGTTTTTTTGTAGATGTATTCTTAAAGTTTTTGACGTTTCTCAATAGAAAACCAAGCATTCTAGGGGATTTTTTATTATATAATCTAAGTGAGGAACAAATGTTAATTTTCTGTCAAAAATAATACCCAAGTCCTTACCGACTTCTAGTCTCTGAAGACTAGCATAATACCGCAATACATCCATTAGTTATTCTTATTCTGGCTCTGTCAACTGTATTAATAGAAAATATTTATGGCCCATAAAAGTTCAGTTACTAGATACGGCCTTCCTCCAGATTTGTGTAGAGAGTTTAGTTGTAAGCCACCACGTTGAGAATTCGTATCTTATCATGTTAAATTAGTGTCGTTGATCACAATATTTGTAGACTAAGTTTCTTAACAGTTCATATCGGGACTATCAAACACAAATACAACATGACATTTTATATTTAAGCGAATGTAATACGATGGCCATTGAGGCTGAAAGGTTCTAGAGAGGAGTCCACGCTCTGGCAAGCAAAATATCGGACTCCCGCCTACAAGGTGGATGGACGACCTGGCTAAGGTTGCAGGAAGTCGCTGGATGCATGCCGCTTCCAATAGGTCAATGTAGAGATCCTTGGTGGAAGTCTATATTCAGCAGTAGACTTCTTGTTATTGAAATTATGAATGTTATACATTGAAATAAACTTATTTTTATTTCAATGTATAAACTAAATAAATAATAATAAACTAAATAATAATTAAATAAACTTATTTTTATTTCAATGTTGTATAACATTGTTTCTTTTACTTGAAAATTGAATTCTAAATTTAAACAACTAACACAAACCACAACAAAACACTATTTCCAGGTGGTAAACTTGTATTGAAATATAATGTGATAGAATATCAGTCGGCATGTCAGTAAAGACTGATGGCGAGCGATTGCGGCCGTTGTCAGTCGGAAACCAAATCATGTTTAATGCCTCGTCATAGATCAGCGTTGTGTTTTATTGGGCGCGTTTATTAGCCGCGACCGGTGACCCGTCATTTGAACGTCGAGATAAAATTTTGTGTATTGTACAATAACTGATCACATCTGATTTTTTTATAAATTTATTTTAATTTATTAAAACAAAAACAATTTGATAGAAAGTGACTATTATTGTTGACCTTTGGTAAAAAAGCATAAGAGGTAAGGATGACTATAAATTATTACTTATATCAGGCGTGGAAATATAATTTATTTATAATTCGTGTTATTATTTAGCAATATTTATTTGTCATCCAGTTTACTATTTCAATCCAATGTATCCTGTACGTGACGTAATTAAATCGTGTTATACAAGGTCTAATCAAGTCCACTCCCAGATTGGAAACATACACACCACTTCACATCTAAATCCGTGTAAGTGTTACAATTGACCCACTTAAGGTTCATTACACTGATTTCCTTCCGCAGTTAGGATAAAGGACAAGAACAGCATTACGCTGTGCAAATATTCCTTTTCCTGCAACTTGTGGCCCAAATGCAATGTCTCATCGCCAAATTGTTAATTTTATATCATTTTACACACAAGACATTGTAGAATGTTTATAAAAGATGTTTCCTTCAATCATTTATTTTTAATTCGTATATATTATCAAGATGGGTCCACGACATTGTCAAAGTCGCAGGCTGAACCTGGATGCGACACACAAAAGACAGAGAAAAGTGGCATAATATGAGAGAGGCCTACCCAGTAGTGGGACCCTAAATGCTGTCGATGATGATGATACATTATACACTCTTGTAAACACATGTGGTTTCAACTCCTCCATAAACTCATAAATAAAACTCCGTCAAAATTGATTATCCAGTTTGGAAATCGACCCATGACTTCGTGTTTCACAACCTAGACAAAAAATATAAGAAATTGAATGTGTTAAAGAGTTTGCAACTTGGGTTTCAATGCGGTTCAGTGTTCTATGTTCGTTCCAGAGTTCGCTAGGGAGTTACGAGGTGAGGCGTCGCGATCGTTAATGAATTCGTAAAGTTGCGCCGGCCGAGCCTTATTGTCGCCTTTCATTATGTAAATACCGCACCGCGCGGCGTATCGCCGCACCGCGCCGAGCTTCGCACAACCTCTGCACGCCTCTATACGGATTTATTTTTATACGTTTTTGTGTTTAATTTGACTTTGTTAGGAATTTAATTAATTAATTTGTGTAAATGTGAGTTCTCGATTTAAAAAAAAAATTTAAGTGAAATGTAAATTTCTTATAAGAATAAATATCTTTAAGGCTACCATACTAAATGAGTACATAAATTAATTAGTACTTTGTTTGTGTACTTGTTAAATGAATTTTGAAAATATGACATTTAAACTCACGCCTTTTTACTGAAGGGGAGAACAGAAATGCAATTAGAGCAACCTATATTTCACTGCGCTTACTTAAGAAGATAATATGACGTGATATGGATGCATTATTGAATCACAATTATGTGCACAAATTACAATTCCGAACGACTCCTATAGACATTTTCGAATAGAAAAACTCAGAAGAAGTGGAATTCTTGGCTAACCTATCGAATACAAGACCAAAGGCTTTAAATATAAGACAAATTACCAACAATATTATCTGTATCAGCCCATATACGTCCCACTGCAGGGCACGGGCCTCCTCTACAATCGACAGTACGATTGAGAGTGGTTAGGCCATATAGTCCACCACCCTGGCAACAATATTATATCTTGGCCTAATTACCTGAATATTTCAGATATTACGATGTACAAAAGCGCGGCGCTGGCTCAATGCAAGGGAGCGTCATTTAATCCCACTGAAGGTAACTTTTATAAACACGGAAATATGAAATCATAAAGTTGTACAATGAGTTCGTTACGGCAATGAAATACTTCCTTGTTATATTAAAAGTGTCTTCGAGTCTATGCTCTGATGAGCGTCGTCTAACAGACTGTTACATTTCTGTTTTATTTTTCATGTTGAATATTTTTATGATACTGGCAGGGAAAATTTTATGTTTTGTTATTTAAGGGCTTTGAATGTAGGATATTATGCTACTGATGTTGAGTATTTTGAGCCAGACCTTATATAATATACAATTTCTGCCAATGCCAATTTCTTTTTTTTTAGATATAGTGTAAAATTATTTCTCCTTCTACTATTTATATCACGATAAATGGATTAGCCTCTATTCTCCATAAGATAAATATTCCTGCAAATTTTATTTACATATACACTGAATCATGGTCACCACACTTCGGTACGAACTAAAAGTTGCACATCTCCACGTCTCAACCGCAACATCCACTGTGGAACCGTTTTCGAGTCCACGTGTTCACTGTCCTATAAACTTGATTCTCTCAAGGAAAGCTTTAGAAATACTCGAGCAGTTGGAATGGCTAAAGACAATCTCTCTCTAGACAGTATACAGATATCATCAAGTGCAATGCAGTCATATAAGATTAGTATCTCTGAATAAGTCGCTGTATTTTCGTCAGTCATAAGAAACTCCTTTCCTAACCATGGACCTCCTTCAAGGAACTCTATAGCAACTATTTGGAGGCGGCTGGCGCCCGGGGAAAACTAGCACGCTCTTACATATATACACACATAATCATCACGCCTGTATCCTATAGGGGTGGGCAGAGACTATAAATCGTCACTTTGCTCGATCCTGACATATTATTGTCGCTTCGTTAACTTAAATCAACCTTTCATGCATTCTCGTCGGTTTAGGGTACTTTTGACCTGACCATTGTTGAGGGTATCACCGATTTCAAGTGTGTTTGTTCGGTGAGGTCGACCCCTACCGGCTCTTCCATCTACCCTCGCATTGTATATTTGCTTTGTTATTCTCCTTTCATCCATCCTCTCTAACTACTCAAACGACATATGGATTATAGAAGCGCCGCATCGTCAGCAACTAACGTAGGTTTATACAGCACAATACTCAAAATTTTCCACCAGCAATCCCCAAATCAAAACTAACAGGCCAACGTTTAGCAACAAATCACAAGTGTCACAGTGCTGTCGGCTGGTCTCGCGACACTGCGACAGAGGCGTCGCGGCCCGACATGCCATGAATTAATTATAACGCTACAAAGCCCTTGTTTCTTCGGATATGGAGTTTGGTCGCGATAAAGCAGAGTGCACTGTGACAAACTTTTAGCGGACTTTGTACATACATTTCTGAGTTTTGCTGTTTGGAGTTTGGGCTTAGTGAAGGGAGGAGCGGTTTGAGAATATTTCATCATCATCATCATCATATCAGCCACAGGAAGTCCACTGCTGAACATAGGCCTCCCCCAATGATCTCCACAATGACCTGTTGGAAGCGGCCTGCATCCAGCGACTTCCTGCGACCTTAGTCAGATCGTCCGTCCACCTTGTAGGCGGGCGTCCGACACTTCGCTTGCCTGTACGTGGCCTCCACTCGAGAACCTTTCGGCCCCAATATTTATTTTTATTTATTTTTAATATTTATTTTTAATTTTTTAGTGATTAGTTATTAGTATCAACTTATTGGAACTGTTTATATGCTCTAGAAAAAGTGCGTGGTGGCCTGTTGGTAAACGGACCAGACGCGGCTGCCAACATGTGCACCGTGGTCGCGGGTTCAAATCCCAGGGCACACCTCTGACTTTTCGGAGTCATGTGTGTATTGTTAGTCAATCACCACGCACTAAAACGGTGAAGGAAAACATCGTGAGGAAACCTGCATACCATAGCGATTCATAAGAATGTATATGGTATGTAAGTCCGCCAACCCGCACTAGGCCAGCGTGGTGGACTATATGGCCTAACCACTCTCAGTCGTACTCTCGATTGTAGAGTAGGCCCGTGCCCTGCAGTGGGACGTATATGGGCTGATCCAGATTCTAGAAAAAGTATATTTTTATAAAATAAAATTTATTTGCTACAATGTAGTGATATATTTCCAAGTCCAATTTTCAATCACTATTATCGTTCTGAATGTTTTGGAACGCGACCTGTTTCTCATTTTATGACCTCAACTTGTTTGTTATTTGGTAAATTATACTCGTAGTTGGAAAATAATATAACTGCCAAGACAATTAATATGTTATTCTCAGAATGAGGTGATACGAAAATTCTCTAGATGTTACTGCATCTATGACACTATTATACCATGAAGCTAAGACTATTAATCATGTATTTACTCTTATTATTAATTATTTCACTTCATTTTTTATCATTAAATTGCCACCACTATATTCCCCGCTGCTCACACCACTAAAGCCGTACCCTAAGCACTACTGGCAGAGGAAGTTGCACACAGCGCGAAAACTTGGGCGGAGCGGGCGGCAATTATCGCCGCGACTGCGTCCAATCACGTTTGTTCACGCTCGCAAATAGATAAACTCGCCGATCCTTACTCCCGATGCGGTTTAATGAACCCTGCGATTGTTTTGTTCCAAGTAATTGTTGGTAGCGTCTTGTTTGCGCGGTTCGTCTTTTAGTCGTTGTTATTGTTTTGGGGCTATTATTTCTATTTTCTAACTGAATTGTAAAGGGTAGATCCAGGTGTTAGTTTCTAGTTGAAAATATTTAAAAAATTGAGTCGATTTGCATTTAATTGCAATATTTAATCATTCATTGAAAAAGGTTTAAACCTTAGTTATTTCACCACTAATCTGGTTCAGAATAGCGTTCACATATATAGAGATATAAAGGTTTCTAGGTAACGTATAACACTATTATAACCACGAAAATGTATAATATTACTAGTATAAGTTTTATATTTTCTCATATTATCTTTGCTAGTCTAGAAAGAAAATTTCTATCAACCAGATTTAATTTCCGATAAAAATATATCAATATTATTATTGAATCATTTTAGCAACCGCAAAGCCAGCTTATCATCCTCTACATCACAGAATATGCAGTAAATATAAGTACTAACCAAATATTAATTCACTTTACTCACTGGGATATGCATTACCCGGTTTAAAATTTCATCAACATTGTTATTTGACGTGGATTAAATTAATTAAAATCAAATACAATCTGCTGTTTGAAGCAAATTGCTCACCAATAGCGCTATAGAGTAAATAGCACCTTTTTAATTGAAAATAAAATTCTATATTTACTGAAGATATTTTAAACGTGTCCTAAGTCAGGTTATTGGCCTACCGCCTGGGTAGTAGTCAATTATTATCTTAACCTAAATTCTTCAACAATACTTTGTGTAGATTCAAATCTGTTTGCTTTAATGACGGCATGTTTTATGTCCAATATAATATAATGCAGAACTTAATAGGAAATATTTAAGGCAAAAAATCACCTTATCATCTCCAGGAAAACGCAAAATACAACTCTTATACCGTATACCTTGATTGAGAAGTTTATAGTAAGTGACAAAAACCCGCACTTTTTCACAAAGTCCTAAAAGACATAAACTGTAACATAGTTTTATAGAAGATCACTAAGAACTTATATGTATCACTGACCTAACTCCTAAAAGATACAAAGTATGTGTAGCATAGTTTCATAAAAGGCCGTTATATGTAGCACTGACCTAACTCCTAAAAGACACAAAGTATTTGTAGCATAGTTTCATAAAAGGCCATTATATGTATCACTGACCTGTACAGCGGTATACCGGCATCGTCCCGGAACCAGAACACCATGTAGACCTTGTCGTTGGCGGCGGTGCCGAGATCGCACGGGAACTGCGCCACCATGCCCTCCACAGCCTGCACGTCCACCGTCCTCACACCAGCTGCAACAACATTCAACAATCAGTATTGTAATACATCATCGCTTATTAAATGACCCAGCCCCAGCTATTGCAACCTTGACTGGATCTCAAGAATAAATTAAATATATAAATATTTTATCTTACAGTTTCTGATACTCAGGATACAAGAATAGATCTTAGTGTGGGGTTAAGACTATGAATGTGACTGTTGAGTTTATTTATTTAAAAAAGAAAAAAATGCACCCTTCACATTACTCTGATCACACACTAAGATTGAGTCTTGTGTTGTGGATATAGGAAACTATCTGTGACTCTTCGGTCGAACAAACACTCAGATCCTAACCAAATACCCATAGTAGGCTGGAATAAAGTATAAATATTTTCTAAATTAGGTGTCACGTCAAAAATGATAATACTAATACTTAATTTCAAACTACGTAATACTAAATTTAAAACAAATAAAATACTAAAAAACAATCTTTCCCACATGAATTAAGTTTGTAAAATGAACCTAACACTTCTGATTCATTTGTAATTTCACTTCATATAGTCCTGACTACATCATTCGTTACTCTTGAATTTCATATGGTTGGTCAAAAATTTAATCTTCATCTCAGTCGATTCTTATATATCCCCTGATTATATATCCCCTATAATAAAAAAAACAAGATTCATTCGGCATAATTCCTTCTACAAATTGCTACATAAATCACAAATTTAAATATGTACTGAGACCAAACGGAACTGAGTTTTAACTTCAAATATCGATTCCACTGGCTCGATTTAATCTGGTAACTAGCATACAGAAGTTAGTTGACAATAATTCATATCTGGCTGTCACATTGCGTTGGCCAGATCGCGCAGTTTCTACTAACACCCTTAGGGATATGGACACAAGTTGAGCGCAATTCGGCGCGTATCTTACTCGTATTTATTACTGGGGTTTATCTCTTGAATGTGACCTGGCTGTGGTCACTGTTATATTCCAGCTATTAATATTAGCAACGTATTCTAGGATTTAGTTTTTACGTATGGTTTATGATTTACTGTTACCTATTTTATATATTTACGTGTGCTTAATTCTACAAAAAAATGAAAAAACCTTATAAAACAAATTAAAAGAAAACACTTGAAACTAAATATTTAGTTACAATAATCCTTATCTCCAGCTGCGATTTCATCCAGACAACCTTTGAATGGACTGGATTATTTTAATATCGAAATATAGGGTAGTACTGTACTGTACTATATCAGCCCATATACGTCCCACTGCAGGGCACGGGCCTACTCTACAATCGAGAATACGATTGAGAGTGGTTAGGCCATATAGTCCACCACGCTGGCCTAGTGCAATAATAATAGTATAGGGTAGTACAATGGTACTATTTTAATTCACCATTTCCATGATCCACATTAAGTGTTGTAATGATGCAGTTAATTCTAAAGTATAAAATCAAAATGTTGAGCTCCAATAGTGGTTTTTTATTCATTAATCTGCGAACCATGATTGACGAGTTACAAAATAAATGCACCAGTTGCAAATCTTACTGAATTAAAAATATATTTACACACAAATCCAGCGAAGGAAATTATAAAAAGAGAGCATCCGACGGAGATTTTAATTCCCAGACGAAACATTAAAACACAACGCATTAAAAATTATTCCAATGAGATGCAAGTGTATTCAAGATGCTTTCACTCCGGGGGTATAATTAAGTCGCTTAAAGAATATATTTTTTACATGGCTACTAAGTGTAGGACCACTCTGCAATCACCAGTTCGATGAAGAGGGCTCAGGCTATAGTCTACCAAGCTAGTCTCCCTAAGAAACATGCCAATTCTTTGCGTGCTGCTGTTGATCCTATTCCTCTCTGTCTTTTCAGTCACAGGAAGACCACTGCTGAACGTAGATCACCCCCAAGGATCTCCATATCGATCTGTTGGAAGAAACCTGCATCCAGCGAATTCCTGGAACCTTAACCAGATCGTCCGTCCAGCTTGTGCTACTGATCCTAGCTGATGGGAAATATAGTGGCGGGTGTGGATAGGAAAGTCTGAGTCCACTGCCCTGGTCTAAGGTTTGTTGGCCTATTTATGGTGTTTTATTGCGCATTAAGTCCGCATTAGTGTTTTTTAATGCGATAGTTTCTTTTGATGTTAGATGTAATGATGTTACGTAAAGTTCTAAAATCGAAATTATCAAAGATTTTACAGACACGAGAATCGACACAAAATATTCCCAGTACCATAAATTACCGTTATATAAATAGCTGGCCAGAACCCACACTGTCACTGCAGTCTTATACATATTTGTATAATTGAATCGCAGGCGTGAGCTAAACCGGCACTAACCCGGATCCCGCGCGGCGAACTTGCTCAGAGCAGCTTCCGTATCTCGTTATCATACTAATGGACTCTGTGGGAGTGTACAATATCGTATTGTTACACATCACCCCGCGTCGGAGTTACGCAACTTGCTAAGTACTGCATTATATATAGTTCACGTATACTGGGACGGATTTCACTATGGATTTCAAGTTTTCGCTTATATAGTGCAGCTTTCTACATCTATGGAAGTTTTAAGCCTATATTGAATGGAGATAGTGACTAACAAATAAATGAAAACACATACATAGCGTCATGCTCTTGTCCCCCATCATGGTAGGTTTTGAATATTCAGTTTGCACGACTCTGGGGAATCTCACATTTATGTTATATCACTTTATCAATTGTCGATGGTGTTGGGTATTCTAGATCTGCTATTGCGTGGGGAAAACAAATGAAAAAAAATAATAAAAAAAAGCAAACATAAAACAACCAATAACCGCTAACAATGATTTCTCACCAATCAACATACACGAATATCTCAAAAAGAAGGTAAATTATGTTATATGTGTTAAATCTCACAAATATACTGAATGATAGTTATAAAGTACTGAGTTTTAGAATTAATGCACTTATTTAGTAATAACAAAATGCTTGGCGATCATTTTAAATATATCAACACTTCAGTCTCACTTTAAATCTTCAGAGACTGTAAAGTATAAACACAGCAAAACCTTTTGTAATTCTAAATAGCTTTCTAACGAAGAGCTAAAGTATCCACTGGCAGACATCACTTCATTAAGGGTAGACTGCACCTAAACAAGCTGATAAGAACCGTCA
Organism: Hyles euphorbiae; assembly: GCA_023078785.2. NCBI lineage: Eukaryota > Metazoa > Arthropoda > Insecta > Lepidoptera > Sphingidae > Hyles > Hyles euphorbiae. The sequence goes on along the minus strand of CM041032.1, from coordinate 19,604,238 downwards.
GTCGAGCCCCGCCCGCCACTTCAACTCACTAATAAACTACCCTTTGATAGCACATAAATTACTCACGTAACCGTATAGATACCTCCTGTTTTATCAGTATATGATACATTTAATAAAGTATAAAATACACAGAGTAATTTGGAATATTAGGACATTCTGTATCAGCCCATATACGTCCCACTGCAGGGCACGGGCCTACTCTACAATCGAGAATACTATTGAGAGTGGTTAGGCCATATAGTCCACCACGCTGGCCTGGTGCGAGTTGGGCGACATACATACCATAAAAATTCTTTATGAATCGCTATGGTATGCAGGTTTCCTCACGATGTTTTCCTTCACCGTTTTAGTGTTAATTAGGACATTGCAGCCAGTGAAATTATTGGATATATTGAGACTTTACATCTTAGGTCTCAGGATTGCGGGCTCAGTGAAATGTCAAGCATTGTTTTATAGTTGTTTGGTTTGGCTACTGTCCATGAGTGGTCGTATAGCTTACCATCAGGAGAATGAAAAGCTCGTCATGCCATTTATTGCAAAGAAAAAAATAATTTCAGCATTTTAAAGTTTTGGTTATGATATGACACATGTAGTGATCGTAATCAAATTGCTAAATTAAAATATAAAAGTTATCTATGCATTAAGATAAAATCCCCCCTATATTTATAGGGGGGATCCCTATATTTTTTGACACTAAAACAAGTTCAACAGTACTATGGAAGTCCCCATTTACTCCTAATGTATATGTTTTGTCGAGTGGTAGGTAGACATTTATTAATTTTTAATTTTTTTTAGCAGGTGTAAAAATAAAAATAAATAAGTAAAAGGCAACATTGCTACATGAAAGACATTTTATATTCCCTTTGAGAACATAATACTCTAAGAACGATATAAATTTTAAACTTCGCTAGTGAGCGATAAAATCGTAAGTTATTTTGCCACAGTAATAGCTTAAAACAAATTAACCCTTCTTGAACCGAAACATTCAAGACTAAATATTAGTGTTACTTTAACATACTTAGACAGTACATGAAAGCTATTACGGTAATCCGGCACGCAAGGCAACGTGGCCGGTTGGACCCGCTCTGTCCTGTATCTACATGTTAATTATACGGACATCTGTTAGGCCGTGTTGGGCCGAACGGACCCCGAGCTGCCCGGAACAGTGCGAATCCAGAATTTGTTTTGAATACATCTGAAGGGTTGAATTGGGATTGGGTTACCTGATTGGGATAGACATTGTTCTGATTTAGAATTATTCAATTGACAGTAATTATCAATTTTGCCAATTGTGCTGTAGATTTCAAGTCTTATCGACCAGAAAAGGATCGGGAAAGTAGGTGTGTAAGAAAGGAAACAAGGCCTGGTTAATGACGGTAATAAAGCTAAATTTTACGTACTGTTACATTAAATTAGTGGCCATGTAAGTGTATTTTGAAGTGCGGAAACGGCTTAACAAGCTCTTTGTGATACGAGGTGAGCCAACGTTTTAGTTGGTTTGCAGGGGTTAGAGTGGACCTCGATGGAGAGCAGTTGTCGCGTGTCCTGCTTGTTACCGAGTAAAATAGCAGTCCTTTGTGATATATATCCTTTTGAGGATAACAGTGCTTCCTTTGAATTCAGTAAAAGCAAGTACTGCATGCAATATTTTAATTTGTCACAAGAAAATTGAGTCGTGAATAAGTGATGTAGTTTGAATATTTTTATGTGAAAATGTGTAGACAATGTGACATAGATTTCTCTTTTCTGTTTTTTTTTGTAATGACAAATACATTTTAACAGTCAACTTTAATTACTATTTCCGACTTTTATTATTTATGACCTCGTGCACCTCTTTATTTGAGGTTGTGAACTTACAGTCAGCAAAACAAACCAGTATTAACATAGCAGATGAAACCATATTCAATACCATACTTACTGAAGTGAAACATATTTATCCATCTAAAACGAAACCCATTTTAACAATCATGATTATTACAGCGTCCATCAATTCAATTACAGCAGGTGATCAAATGTAGGCGGCACAGAAGAGGCGTTGTACAAACGACGCCGCGCTCTCACGTGAAGAGTTCATAACGCGGGCTCGTTCGGCTAACGGGACCGCCATTTGTCACCACTGCTCAGGGCTCCCACGTACAATGCAGTGTGAGCGTTTAGTGTAATAAACATGGAACTAGTTAGGCAGGTAATGAATGCTAAATTGAGTAATCTTTGTGGATATTGTGGTGATGGCAGTAACTGTACAGAAGTTACTAGTAAGTTGGATGAATATACCACATGTTAAATATCTGTTAAATATGTATTAGGGAAAATAGTGCTTATAGTAATCCATAAATAAGTCACTTATAGAATGAAATTAGTACCACAATTAGACCTAATATTACGTATACGTTATTTTATTGCAATAAATAATGAGGCGAGCATGCCGCTCGCCTGATGGCAAGCGATACGGTCGCTCATGAACAGTAGAAAAAACCAAACAACACCTTGAACTACAAATCAATGCTTGGCATTCCTTTTCTTAGTACCCAGAAACATAAGATGTAAGTAGTCAGAGGGCTACAACGCCCTTCAAACCGAAACACAGCTAGGCATTCACACTGCTATTCGGCGGGAAAAATGGACATTGCCGTGGTACTCCAGGTGGCTTCTTACATAATATGAGAGACCTACCACTACCAAAAAAGATCTTGTATATAGAAAATATCATGGTTAGTAGCTTATCTAACGTTAATTAACACTTCACTTATCTTGCTAAGCACGAAACATTCGGATTTCTCTTTGACGCCAATCCGTTTGGGAAAATATTTGATGCCTGATATTAATTATTCTGTATGTCTAACTGAAAACCACACGTTTAATATTGTTCGATTTAAGAATATAAATATCTTGTTATTATTTTGTTTATATAAACATGGTATATTTAACTCCATAAAACTACATTTGGAAGGAAATTAATCCCAGCTTTTAGTATTACACCAGTCAAATTAATCCTATCTTGTGTGTTTGGCATATTTGATGTATTTTTCCTGTCATTTATATTTCAACCGAAGCATTATGTTGCTTTAATAATATTCTGTATTTTGAATAAAGCATATGTAAAATCGCTACCTTGCAAAACCTTAAAAGGATTGAATCTAATTTTTAATAACTACATTTTACCATAATTTTAAGACTCGTGTTGGCACTTGGCAGCCCTAAACAACGGCATCGCGGTGAGCAATAGCCGAATTTGTTGGCCTAATGAGAATACTGCAGACCTGTCACCCGGCATTATAAACCCGACGTCTGAGATGAATGAAAATTTAATGGCCCGTGCAAATTGAAAGAGATAGTTGTCAGGATTCGCAGCTGTCCGCTCACAATGAGCTCATGGATATTGCGTTCGGGGCTTATTTTGAGTTTAAGCCATCGGCGGTGCAATAATGGAAGTCAGATTTGATATTTCCTGATGCATGAGGCTGGTCAGCGAATTAAGATGCATTTGGTAGTAGTTCGAAATAGCTGGCTGATAGTAGATAGCTGATAGAATAGTAGACAAATTATTTAGGTTGAATTCAGTAGAGTGGATCAGAATAACACAAACTTAAAGAGTAGTAGTAGATAGTTCTGAGATGAAAACAGTGTTTTTATAAGTATAAGCTACTTAGAGTTTACTTCAATAGTATATTTACTGGTGGTAGGTGTGAGAGGCTGCCTGGGTGGGTACCATAGCAATGTCTATTTCTCCTGTCAAACAGCAGTTTAAATGCACTGTTGTGTTTCGGATTGAAGGACATTGTAGCCAGAGTAACTACTCAACATATTGAGACTTAACATTTAGTGTCTCAGGATGGCGAGCGCAGTAGAATGCCAAGCATTGCTTTGTAATTCAAGGTGTTGTTTGGTTTTGCTACTGTTCATGAGCGGTTGCATCGCTTACCATCAGGCGAACGGCATGCTCGTCTCGCCATACAAGGCAATAAAAAAAATAATGGTATATTATAACAGCTGTATTAGTAATTCTCAATTAAATATTAATACTGTTAGGGTTTGACTTAATATCCTTTTCCATCAGGTTAGCTGCTGTCTCTTTTGGTTCTCATAACCGGTCATTTATCTATTGGATTACATGTTCCTCAGCAATGTTCACTTCATCCAATATCTTTTACTGATAAGTAATTTACTTGTGTCCCTTACATTGAGTGATGAAAACATAATACTTTATATTTCACATATAAGCTAAGAAATAACAGATAGCAAATACAGTGATTTGATGGCTTAATAAATTCAGGATATAAAATGTAATGTAAAGAACAATAGGACGCTTAACTTGACGATCGCATATATGACGTATCAGATATCCGAAATGAACACATGAATATAACCTCATAAAAATTCATCGTTGTGCATAATTAAATCTCTTATTCAAGCTGATATTGAATAAAAAGGTGTTAACTACAGAGGTCCGTCTCCATCGTACTGAAAATAATTTCCATAACGATGTAACGCTCGTCGGATCAGCGATAAATTGGAAACGTCGCCTGCCCGTTGATTAAGAATTAATTATTGCGAATTACGCAGGCGCACCGGCGTGCAGCTCTTGTATGCCAATTAATCACTACCGTTTATAATTATCTTAGCTGTTCGTTTCGTAAAAATATCCTCATTAACACGATTGGTATTTAAATTAACTGTCCAAAAAGTCAAATGAAGTTCATGCCATGCCTCATCATGTAATTTTTCATGATAGTGTTCTTAATGAGTATTAATAATTAAGACCACTTGCCTGATGCAACTACCGATTGAAAATCAGATCGAAAATTTAAAATTTGGGTATACAAGTGCGAAAAAACGTACTTACTATTCGTACTGGTGGTAGGTCTCTCGTGTGAGAGACCATCCGGGTAAGTACCACCGCAATGTATATTTCTCCCGCCGAACAGGAGTGTAAACACACTTTCGTGTTCCGGTTGGAAGGACATTGTAGCCTGAATAACTACTGGACATAGTGAGACTAAACACCTTATGTCTCGGGATCGCGACAGCATTGGAATGTCATGCATTGCTTTGTAATTCATGTTATTATTTGTTTTTTTTCTATAGTTTATAAGTGGCAGTATCCATAGAGACCATCCATAAACTAACAATCAGAAGAATTGCATGCTTATCTTGCCATACATGGTAATTTAAAAAATCGCTTAAACGCTAAATATTTTTCAAATCTTCTAAAGCGATTGCGACATGATCGCATATGGCTTATAGCTAAAAACAGTACACTAACTCAATCGGTTTTTCTATTACAAATCCCCTGTTGCAATATTTCGAATGGTTTTAATACTTTTGACAATCTATTGGCTGGCATTTCCGATATTTTAAATCTGATGAACTTCAATTTTATAACAATCGTCGATAAAATAAATTCCAGGGCACATCTCTGACTTGTCATCACGTACTATAACGGCGAAAGAAATCATTTTGAGGAAACCTGCATACGGTAGCGTTTTGTAAGAATTTCTTTGTTATGTAAAGTCCGCCAACCTGCACTAAGCCAGTGTGATGGACTATAGATATGGCTTAACCTTTGTCAATTATAATCTCTATTGCAGAGGATGCCCGTACCTTTCAATGGAACGTACTCATAAGTAGCCGATACAGTAGATAAAACATCGAGTAATTATTGGGTATAAATTGCCTACCTATTCCCTTCATTGCTATTGGTAATTGACTAGTTATTTTAATTATTGAGGGAAGTACGTGATGAACACAAAAAGTGACGGTAAAGTATAGTGTTCAGTGTAAATAAAAATCGTGCCACTGGGAGCATAGTTCACAAAAGTTGCACGTAAAAAAATATTTAATTACACTGGTCAACATGAAAATTGCCTTTTACTTGAAACTGCTATACATCTTTAGTATTCGACCCCCTTAATCTAAATATAGAACTTAAAATTAATAGTTAGCTCTTATTATTAATTTATGCTATATTTAAGATAATACCGGGTAACTTGGTGGATGTCACTTTATATTATGAGATTTCAAATAATTTTGTGAGAGTATCCGCGTTAATTTTATTATTATGCTTTCGTTTCATGTGTCTTATAGTATTAGCGTTTCATTAGTTTGTTAAAACGCGAAATTTTAAAAGTTATTTCTCATTTTCGACAAATTTCTGTTGCAAAAACTACAATTTGCAAAAACTACGGTTTGTTGGGTCTGCAAATGGGCTACACCAAGTGCTGGTGCTTCTTGTGTGGGTGGGATAGTCGGGCTAGATCGTTACATTACTTTAAAAAAGATTAGACTTGAAGACAAAGTCTGTGCCCTGGAGAAAATAACGTTAAATATCCTCTCCTAGTCGATCCTTATAAAAATTTTCTCCCTCCATCGCATATGAAATTGGGATTAATGAAGACCTTGGTTAATCCTCTCAACAAAGGTTGACCAACCTTTGAAGGTTGGTCCACCTTTTTTCGCACCCACTTTGCAAGTAATTGATTACTTGCGAAGTGAATTTCGACATCTATGCGGCGCCAAAATAAAAGGGGGAGTTTTCGTCGGACCTCAAATATGAGAGATTCTTAAGGACCAAAACTTTGATCCGATTTCACAGGGCATCGAAAAAGAGGCATGGGAATCTTTTAGAGCAGTAGTAGTTCATGATTTTTTGGGCAATAGGAGATTTGAAAATTACCACGAGCTTGTGAACAATCTTCTGCAAAAGTATCAGCAAATGGGTCGCAATATGTCCCCAAAAATTCACTTTCTTCATTCTCACCTCGATTTTTTCCTCCTTACTGCGGTGATATGACTGACGAACATGGTGAACGATTTCACCAAGACTTATTGACAATGGAAAAGAAATACAACGGCCGATAGAATGCGTCAATGCTAGCGGACTACTGCTAGAACTTGGTTTAAGGTTTTCGTAAAGATAATTCCAAAAGGAAAACGAAAAAAAAGAGAAATTATTGAATAGTAAAGGTTAAATACTTGGGAAATATTTTAAAATACTCAGTTTCATGTAAAAAGTTTATGAAAAAGTAAAGAAAATGTCTTTTTTAAAAAATAATCGATTTATATTCTATGAAATTTTACTCTTACGTCATATATTTCGATACCAGCCATAATTTTAAAATAAGAGCTAACTTTCAAATTTGGTTTATATTTTCTTATTCAGTGACCCCAAATTAGTAAAATAATAAAGCATTTATTTTACAGATAAACAAAAAGTTAAATTTTGTAGACCAGTGTTATTAGTTCGGTTAGGGACATTAAGAGCGTTTATACCCTGCACGCGCTTATTGGCTTAAAAACTTGAAATTTTCATTTTCATTTCATTTCAAAAAGATTATTTTTCTCAGCAAAATCCCTCCATAAGGGTCTTATTAGACTGATAATATTTTTATTTTCATCTTATATTTAGTGGTTTCGGATATCTTAAGCTTCTAAATTGCCATTTAAAGCCTAAATAACGAAACTTGTGTTCAGCAATCCTTATAGTACTCACAAAATATTATCCATCAATCTATAATGTTTTCCACCAAAATCCCTAGATGACAACCTTTTCTAAAATTAGTAATAATTATTTTTCCCATAAATTGTTTATTGGTGGCTATTAACTCATTTGAAAAGTCCTGTTAATAGCCACCAATGAGTTAGTTAATAGCCACCAATAAACAATTTATGGGAAAAATAATTATTACTAATTTTAGAAAAGGTTGTCATCTAGGGATTTTGGTGGAAAACATTATAGATTGATGGATAATATTTTGTGAGTACTATAAGGATTGCTGAACACAAGTTTCGTTATTTAGGCTTTAAATGGCAATTTAGAAGCTTAAGATATCCGAAACCACTAAATATAAGATGAAAATAAAAATATTATCAGTCTAATAAGACCCTTATGGAGGGATTTTGCTGAGAAAAATAATCTTTTTGTGTTTAGTTCCTGAAAAATAAAAATTTAAACAATGCGAAATTATTCAGAAACTCTCGTCAAGAATATATTTTTTTTCACCAACTTATCGTACATAATTTTTTATAGCAATTGCATATTATAATAGAAAAACATCTTATCAATAAATTACCATTTTATAAAACCACTATAAAACACGCTGTCCGACGTGGATCAAATCAGACCGCCGCAAGGCCTTCTAGAGGGAGGACGTATCGCTCGTCGCTCCGGCCTAGCTGCAGTCGATTTTTGCCGCACATGATTAATAAAACGTCCGTAGTGTCTACTGATTGAACACTGATTTGAATGCAACTTAACAATGTAATAATAACGAAAATATGATTAGTATCTAAATTTGTATTATTCTTTGCTTGCACAGTAATATTTGTCTACTTATAATACAAATAAAATATTTTTATGATATTATATTACAGTTACATTTCAATTGAATATTTGAAGCACGCGGATCAAAGTTGTTTGAGCCGATTGTATAGCGAGCCGACGCGGCAGCTCTACGCATACAGCTTTGGTCGCTTATGTGTGCGTGAAATTAACGAAGAAATACCTATAGTTGACTTTGCGCGCAAGGTGTATACGCTCTTAACGAGAATTCATGAAACCGCTTTTCTAAGAACTGATTCTGAATTCAATATTCATTTACAAACCTATTTTTATAAAAATCTTATTTGCCTTTGGGTAGCACGATTTCCACGTATATAATATGTGACAGGTTTTTTACCGCAAATAAAGCATTTCGGCGGGGTCATGCGGGAGAGGTAGCGGGAGAAGGGAAGGGGAAGGGGGAGTCAGCGGTTGGCTTTTAATTACGCGTCCAGTAATTGTCGACATGAAGCTGATTACAGAGAGACGCACCGAACATTGTAATATCGACCGAATTCTGACTAATGGACGTGGATATCCGGGTTCGCGATACCGGATTTACGGAATTGTATTACGGGGAAGTGTGTGGAATTTTACAGAAGTTATGTGAAGGATGAAATTATTGAATCAGTTGTAATAAGTTGCTATGGCATGTAACATGGGTTAAAAGGTATAGGTTAACAAGGTGTTATGTTGTATTCGGTTCTTAGCAATAAAAAAATATGACCTATCTGATCAAAGGTTATAAATTATAAGTATAATAATGAACTGACAGAAAGCGCGAAAGGCCTCGCGGCAGCCTTGGCATCCGCGATGTGCATGTTTAAGATAAAGTCATCAAATTCACTAATGGCGCTTGAGATGTTATGGTCATGCCCTATGAAAGCAACGCCTGAACCTCAACATTCTAGGACCTCGACCGAGGGGAAACCAACCGTTGGCTTGATGTCTCAAGGAAGATATGAGAGCCAATGACCTTATTATTGAGGATGCCGAAGACCGGGTGAAATGGAGGAGTCATGAGAGAGTGCGAAAGGGGATTGAATTTAAGTTAATTCTGATTATTTTGGAGTTACTCAACGAAGGTCTTTATGAAAGTAGCTATCTAAAGAATGATAATAATCCATAGTTAGTTTTCTAAATCACATATTTGTCGCACTATGAAATTGTTAAGCACTTTATTGGTTCACATATTCCATCTTTCATGTAATTCTGAGAAATAACAGCCATATATTAAAAAAAGGAGGTGAATAAGTTTTTATCTTCTTTGCACTACAATTACTTTGTTGAGTCATAATAAAAACAACATACACTGCAACTGAAATAAAAACCCACTTCCACATCAAATTAAGCCGTGCACCGCTGCTAAAGTAAAATTCTAACAAAATCGTTTGTTTCTTGGTGACATTTCATTCCATTAAAGCGCAAACCACGACCCTATATCTTTGCACTGATTTCAATTAACAAATGGACCGTGTGATATTGTGTGACGTGTGGTTGCATGGCTCGCCCTCTGTCTCTGTGTGTGTGTGTTTTAATTACTGACGAGTGGCGTTTTACTACAGACCAGCTAGGAGCTGATATTGCTGCAATTTCTGATTTTAAACTACATAGAGTACAGATATTTGACATATTTTTTGAAGTGTTTTAAAGACTTTCAAACACAAAGCTACGACAAAAAATTTGATTGCAACTGTAGTATAAACAATATGGACAATACCATTTTTTGGCAGAAAAGTTATATACGCATATTTTTAGCGTTATATTTTAGTGAATCCACTGAAGCTTGTATTGATTTTAGAGTGGATTGGTTTACTCAGTCCGAGCGGAAAAACTATGACATCAAACTGATGTGATGTAACAGCTAATATGTCGCATTTTAAAAATGATTAGGTTGTGTAAATCAACTGGGTACTAATGGTTTTAAAACCATTGCCATCTAGTAAGTGTCCAACTCTGAGAATATGTTTTTAAAGTAATTTGAATATCTACAGGGTATATCAAGGCTGCTACCGAAAACGATGCCGGGTGGTAGTTTTCGTGACACGTATATATAGAATTGGCCAACTGCCTCTCAAGGCATGGAATCGCCGATTTGATCGTCTCAGTAGACCGTATTTTGTCGTCTCAGTAGACCGATAATCTTGACATGACTGTGGGAGAGAGACTTCTTTATGAACGGTTCCTATAATAGTTTTTAAGTAGAACTTCCTATATTCCTGGGTCGTTTCGCCGTAGTGTGAAGAAACATCTTTTTTGACCAGCATAATATCAAATTAAACAAATCAAATTTATTGTATAAAATTGGACCGCCGACGACATTTAATTCTCTGTGTGGACGGAGTTTACACCTACCATTAGGTGTAAGGTAGTCGCTATGTTGAGACAGTCTTCATTCATTGGTAGATAGTTTATCGGACTCACATGGCACTTCAAATCAAGTCCAGTATAGTCACTTAGCCGTGCAGTATAAAATAAAAATAAACCATCCGTTTTAATGAAGTCAAACTACAATAAACTCCGGCATGTCCAACTCCTCGCCTAGATTGACACGTCACTGGCAGCGGGCGAGTTTTAAATCACGCGAGTGTTTCATCGCCGCGTCGCTGTGCATCGTGCTCAATCCATCTCAATTCAAAGCGGACATGAATGGGGTGCACTGCGATAGCTGCGGATTTAAAACACACCAAAAGTCGATTAGATTGGACGCCATTCAAAACTGATCTGAAGTGATATTGTGAGCTTTTATATTGATTTTAAAGATCCCGCACTTGGAGCGTAGGTTAATGTAATTGAAATATTTCATATGTTATGAAAAAGAGGATTTTAATAACTTATGTGATACCTAATTTATTTTGGACATTTCATTAACTATTTATAAATGGAATATACTTTCACCTTGTTTAATAGATATTTATTCCGAAGTCTATGTAAATTTCTAGTTGATTATTTTGCTTATAAAACGAAACAGGTAATGGCATTACCGTCATATTTTTGTAAAGAATATGACGGTAATCATTACACTCAGTAGTATCACCACGGCTCATTAAAGTGCCGGTTATAATAAATATTATTAATAGGCATAACAAAACATGCAGATCAAATAAACGCCATGTCACAAGCGTAATGAACGGCAGATCCCGCGGGGCGCCGTAATCAATCAACTGATTCCGGTGATTGTTCAGTGCAATATGGGAATATTAGCGGACGCCGGGGAGAAATGAGATTATGTACTACGTAGGGAGTGTACAGTAAGGCGTGTAGCATTCTTAGATAATAAATATACTTCTTTTCGAAATACCGTTCCCAAATAAATGTGCTTCAGACGTCAAGAAGCAGTAAGCGGTAAGTCTAAGTAGTAAGTTAGTTTATTAGGGTATTTGCATTGAGATAATTATATTGACTAGAGAAGGTATCCTTTACAAATTTCTTTTTAGATTTTGGTAAAATTTGAAACTAAATAGCTGCAGCGTGGAAAAATAGTTTAACCATGCAGCGCTAGATCGCTTTCAGATTTTAGTTTTCTCGCGACCAAAAGGTCGAAATCGCCGTGAATTTCGTAGCGCTTTCGCGTTTTTGACTGATAAGTGTGACCTGACACATTATTCACAAAGAACGTCATAACTAGTGTAACATTGATATTGATGGGTATTTGCCTTTCTTTTTAATTTTATTTATCAATAAGTATCCATTTCCAAAATGTAACCAACAAAGAGTGTTATTGTATGTTAAAATGTTGTAGTTGGAGTAAGAAATGGAATGCAAAACAAAACTAGTGACATCAATATTTTTAACATGCATTATAGTGTTAAGATGTCCCCACTCTTTCATTTTAAATACTAATAATTACCTCATGCTACAAGATACTTTCATAGCGACAGAAATTTTATTTATTTTAATGTTATTAGTGTTTGTACGCAAAAAAATACCCCATTGTCTCAAGTGGCAAGATAATATATTATCAATCGGCATGTTTTCTCAACTGGATCGCCCTTGTGATTAGGTGGGTTGAAGATCATTTGCACAGCTAATTAAAAAAGTAGGTAAATATCTCCAAGCAATTCATATTGTTCGTATTAAAAGTTGGTATTTAGCACATAAAGTAATTAAAGTAATGGAAGTAATGCATTATTAAACACTTGACCGTTATTTGAAGCTTACTAGATTGAGAGTAGCATCATCGTCTTCCGCTTCCTCTTTTGTCTCTTTCACTCCTTCACCCTTACTGTATGTTCCTATCTCTTTCTTGTTTGTCTCCCACCAGGTTCCCCCACCAACCGAGTGTATATAACATCGGTGTCGTTGGGTTTAGTTCATTGGCGTCAAAATTTTCCGCTGACTCAGGTCGTCTGCAAGACGACCGAATGGAAACTATTGTTTCCATAAGAAATATTCTCCACGAGTCGTATCGGCGAATCAGTAAGTGATTATATTACTTATTATTACACATTTTTGAAATAATTGATTTAGAATTACCCTTACTTAAATATATTGAAATAAATCGAAAAATTTTAAAAGGTTTATTTTACGGCACACACAAGCCATTTAATTTTTTTTTTTTTTTTTTGCAAAAGAACGTGTGCAGTCGCATACTAGACGTATTATCTAAATAAATACATATTAATTTGTGTGCCTTAACGCTTAATATTCCTTAAAAGATTGCCCAAGTAATAATGTCGTAGGTATAGCCTATAATATGGCATTATCCATCATTTGCTGAGGTACAGATTACTTCCGTTTCTTTAAATTCTTTAGCCCCGTCGGAGCCACTTTGAATCGAAGAAGGGGGGAGGGGTTCAAATAAGCACATGGATAATCTGTAATTCCAATTACGAAAGTGCTATGTATCCCACAATCACCCCTTAAGATTCGATTCAGTACCTACGGTTAAATAACTATGATAATTTAATGACCAAGACTTACCTTAATTTTGCTTAAAGAAACGGAAGGTACACATTTCAATAATTGTAACAAAATTAATCTTTATTTTATAGCAACTTTTTTTATATAGCTATATGACAAAAGCACTATCAGAATAGAGTATAACAAGATAAAGTAGCCTTCTTGTCTTCTTTTATGGTCATCAGATAATACAAAGGCTTACAAATGATCGAGGCTTACAGAATGGCATCCTTCCTTCGAATCAAATCTGTGCCTATATAACTAGTTTGCAAGCCACATGCTGAACTCTGTATGGGTCACTTAAATATGACCTTGTTGATCAATGCTGTATATTGTACCTGCAATAAGGCTGGCATGAGCAATGGCTATTAAGCTTTTCTACAGCATTAAAATTTTTTGCAAATAGTAACGAAACCACACGCTGCCTCCCGCAGAGGTCATATTATTTTGGTGCGCCGCAAGTCGTTTAAATCTTTGATCACACCGATCTTGAGGCTGTCGCGAGCAATGTCTATAGAGCTATTTATAAAAACATGAACTGTTTGGCAGATAGTAACGTAAACGTAAACCCTACACTGCATCCGACAAGGGTCAGTTTATTTTGTTATCCTCGCAGGATAATTACTGATTAAAAACCACCGATCTTGAAGCTTCTGCGCACAGTGACGTTGTAGTTTTGTGAACAGCGTTGGAGGTTTTACAAATAGTAAAACCACTGCCTCCCGCAGGGGTTAGTAAGTTTCTAGTTACCTCCGCAGGGTAACCACCCTAATAAAATTACTGGCTATGAAGCTGTCACATATACTCACTATGGAGTTGTTACTAGTAGCCTTTAACTAGTGGTAGGTCTCTCATATGTGAGAGGTCGCCTGGGTAGGTACCATTGCAATGTCTATTTCTCCCGCCAAACAACAGTGTAAATGCACTGTTGTGTTCCGGTTTGAAGGACATTGGAGCCAGAGTAACTCCTTGACATATTGAGACTTAATATCTTATGTCTCAGGACGACGAACGCAGTGGAATGCCAAGCGTTGCCTTGTAATTCACGGTGTTCGGTTTTGCTCCTGTTCATAAGCGATCGTATCGCTTACCATCAGGCGAATGGCATGCATGTCTCGCCATTGCAATAAATAAATAAAAACCGCCCGCTGTTCTTCTCAAGGGCTTGCAGACTTTATCGGATACCTCTGAGGGATATCCATCTAGCACCAAACCTTCCTATCTAGTTTCGGTTAGGTACTATTAGACCAACCCGCAATAGCCCAACGTGGTGGACTATATGGCCTAACCACTCTCGATCGAGTCCTCGATTGTAGAATAGGCCCGTGCCCTGTAGTGGGACGTATATGGGCTGATACTACAATACAATACTACTAGACCATGCACTCGCTCTCGATTATATATCTGACTAGAAATTATGATTCGGTAGTTATAATTTTTAGAGCAGGATCATTTAAGCATTATCTGTCAATGAAATACCTCTTTTTAAAAACCCTCACGTAACTTTACAGGGTATAGGAATACAGGATTTTCTTTCGCAAAGAAAAAATGATCTATTTTTCAAATGACAGATCAAGAAGTCCGGGAGATAATCCCGGGATATTCTTAACACTACCGGTCACAAACTATTGTCATGGCATCATTTGTCGTACAAAAAGTTCACAGAACATATTTTGATCTTTTCATCTTGTGAATTTATGTCGCGTCTGCTGACCCGCACAAAACTATGCCATTGGTTGGAAAAATAATTAATATACGTACAGACTTTTGTGTGCTACCTTTTTAAGAGTAATTTATCATGGGAGATTACTACATATAACTGTTCTGTAATCTGGTCTTGACAAAGCCCTAAAATATTCGAAGCTATGACTTAGCAAACCCATTATTTGTATGTTTTAGATTTGCAGCAAAATCAGCAAATTCTAATTTTACCTCACAGATCACTCCAAAGTGTTCTGTTTTGCCCATACCTACATGGTAGGTACCTGGGTCGGCAAATAGAACTTCAGAAACTAAGATCGGTTTGTGGTGTACACTCAACATTATAAAAGTGGCGGGGTCTAGTTAAGTTTTAAACGCTCTGACCACCGTACCAATTGGACAACGGGTTGTAAAAACAAAATAAAAATAAAATTTTATCTACCCACAGCAACGCGTATAGAACCCAATATGGTTAAGATTTTATTCGGCATTAAGTGAATTGTGTGCATATTGGGGCCGATGTAGGCAACATATTTTTGAACCGTGTATCGATACAAATATTGCGTGCGGTGTTACACCGATGACCCCCTACTGTTATATTGTTGGTGCTGGTCACAGAATACTAACAGAGGTCAGGCTTGTGTATGTGCTTCGCTTTTGTTGCCACGCTCACACTGCGCTCGGCGTTCGCGCAAAGCATAGCGCAAAGGTTGAAACTCGCTCTCGCAGTGGTCTCGACTAGTTTCGAGTATCGTGTCGGTGAGCGCTGTCTATGTGTGCGTTGATTTGGCGCGCTTTGTGTGAAGCTTGACTTCTGTTATATAGTTTAGTATTCTGTGTGTTGGTGTAATAAACCGGAGACTTAGTCTTCCGTATACATTGCTTTGGCATCGAAGCTTACAATAATGTCAGAGAGGACAAAAATATATTTCCTTGGACAAGAATGGCACTCCCGCGATACTATACGATGTGGAACGCAATACAACAAAAATCCCCTTTAGGTTGTTATCGCCATCTTTCCAGTGGTAATTGTTCGAAATCATTAGATAAATTAGGCATCGAGCTCATAGTATCAATACATAGAAGAAGGTGGGCTCTAGAAGGGGCAAATTTGATTACGCAAGTTTAAGTTTTTCTTTCCATATACCTACAAAGAAGTGTTTGCATTGCTTTAACAGCAAGTTGTTAAACTGTATTTAGTGCACTATTTTTGTGACATGTACGTCATATAATTTATAAATAGTATATGTAGTATATGAGTAGGACATTTACTATGGTCCACTGTTGAATAATGGTTACGCAAAACGCTAAATATTATTATTGTGTATATACTTGGCAGCGATATTCTGTTGTTTTCACACATTTTACCTTGCAACTTATAGTTTACATTGCTAGTGTAGACTGTATACACAATAGGTAGGAAAATGCATAGTCCTGGACATGAAGTCTATATTTGGGCATATGGAATAACAGGTACTGTTCACATACGATGGTGATTCATAGTCTCGGCTTACCTCTATGGGTTTGACGTGTGAAGATAATGTACATATGCTTATATGTACGCATGTTACAATACAATATGTGAGTAATTATAAATCTAGTTTTCTACTAGAAACTGAACTCTCGCAGAGAAACTCAAAGAAACAGGTAACAGCCTCGTACATATCGGAGGTATGCTAAAGGCAGCCTCCTTTATAATACTTGTATACATATTGGTCCACCTTACATGACCTGAAACTGGTGTGACTAATCTCGGTTAAAATTGAATTCCTTTCAAAGGGTAACCATTTTCTTTTAATTCCCTAAAGCAATTCTATTCGGTGGTATAGAATATTACTAGGTGTGAAAAGGATACGCCTAGTGTTTGTTTTTTGTAAGAATCCGATAAAACCTTATGGTTTATTGTGAATCTGCAGAACTATTATGTTCCTACTTAATTTATGGATGTAAATATGGTTTTATCAATACATTGTGTATTAATCAATTTGATTTCAGAATTCATGTTCCAATCTATACTTAAAATAATTTGTAATCCATATTATGTACCTAACTAGTCCATTTTTGTACGTCTTTCACATTGGCGTCATTTCCCACCAGGAATAACAAACACGTCTCAATCTAGTAAGCTTCAAATAACGGTCAAGTGTTTAATAGAAGTGTTTTACCTGAAAATAAAACACATATTAAATACTTACCTTATTTGAAGCTTACATTTTAATAATACCTGGTGTGGATTATCGACTTAATGAACTAAACCCAACGACACCGATGTTATATACACTCGGTTGGTGGGGGAACCTGGTGGGAGACAAACAAGAAAGAGATAGGAACATACAGTAAGGGTGAAGGAGTGAAAGAGACAAAAGAGGAAGCGGAAGACGATGATGCTACTCTCAATCTAGTAAGCTTCAAATAAGGTAAGTATTTAATATGTGTTTTATTTTCAGGTAAAACACTTCTATTTAAGAAATAATTATTATTATGTTGTCAAATGTATGACACCACATTGTTTTCTCTGCATAAGCAAAGCAAGAATGCTTCACGCATTTAGTTCGTTTTCATGCAATATTCTACATATAACATAAATAAATACAATAAAATAAATAAATGATAGAGTGAAAGCAAATTGACAGAGCCGGCTCATTCGCAAATTGGTTAAAATTTTTGTTTCCACAAATTCCCAAAATAATATTTTAATACTTTTTATTACATACATCACATGCAGTGCACATATTGTACATAACATGTATTTTTTATTACTACTGTACAAAATATCGAGAGATAATACTCGTGATTTCTTTTAAATCAGTATTTGATTAAAGAAAATAAACCAAAGTTTCCATTGAAACTGGCTACAATTGATGAAGGAACTTCTGAATGTATTATATGTATATTACCCATGGTTTCCGCAACCACAAAATATTTAATCTACTAATTCTGTACTGCACAGTGGAGTGAATTAAAGGCGTTTGGTTGATGTCGGATGATCAGCGGGCGGTATCCATCTTCATTATGCGCCGCCTTTAGGGCCGACAAACATTATAGCCCAGTAAAACGAACGCCCTGATGTAAATGGTGGGGGAATGACCGCCGCACATTCCGAAATGATGAAAAAATGCCGCCATTTAAGATCATGGTGAAAGTAATGACAGTTGTTTGTTTTTACATCGGTTTTGTAACGAGTTTTTGTAGGTTAATTGTATTTTGTATGTGCTGATACAGAATGATAAATTATATTAGACGCACCGTGGGATATTTTGCTGCAGCGTTCAGTGAGAATGATAAATCTTTTGAGTGACTCGTGTATAGCTAAATTATATTTTTGTGTAAAGTATAAAGCAAAAAAATTCTCAAATTGTAATTAGGAAACGTAAACAACTAATAAAGTAAATTAAATTATAAATTATTTAACTTGTTTTTGAAATTTAAAGTAATTTATAAAATAAGACTCAAGCCCAACCTTTCAGCAACAAAACAAACAAAGTCAAAACAGTAAGTCAACTCAAAACATCTCCCATAAATAGGCAATTTAATGTCGCATGATGGGCCATCTGCGCTACTGTGGTACGGCGGTGTAATGAATATTCCTTGTCCGCGGTTAATCCATCTTAACTGCTTTATGATATAGCAATTTTACGCCGCCGAGTAATTAACGAGATCTTTCGTGGGCGGATGATTCATTGTCGCTGTTATTTATCTCGGGATCTGTGTATGGGTTTGTAGGGCAGGAGTCTTATATAAGGGTAATTTTAAATGTTTTGTGTGATCTTTTGGTACTGGGGATTTGCTGTGGTAATAGCTAAATGTAAGCAGTTATTGAACCAGCAGTGGTACCAATACTTAAATAATCATGAGGAAAATTCTAGTACTTTCATGTTTGTACGAAATTTTTCTGCCTCAAAAATCCTTGATACCCACCTCGCTTCTCGCTTCATTTTCAAAGATCAACAGCGAGATCAATAGAGTTTTCATAAGCCGCCTAGAAAAAAAATCGCCTGCTGGTTTGCCTGTCTACCTTCAAATAATTTATCGAAATTACCCAACTTTAAAATTTTCGTCCACATTTTGTAAATGTCGAACTAAAAGCCTATAAAGGTGCATCTGTGGCGTGGCGGTGTGGTGCAAGGTGGGGAGAGGGTAGGAGGAGAGGGTAGGGAGGGGGGTAGCGGCATGAAGCGGGTTTCGAGGCTAAGAGCCGATGGAGGGCTCGTCGATAGGGCACGCCCGCGCTGCGGCCCCAATACAAACACGAGTGCCCACTACAGTTTTTGATCCGGTATACTTCTAATGGCATCGGTTTCGGCGCATTGTTACTTTGATACTGACCGGTCCCGAACTTCTAGAATAAAGCCTCCGGAAACGGCGCTTGCCAGTCTTCAAATATGAAAGATGCTTAGTCGAAGGTTTTAGCAATACCCACGCAATAAAAATTACATAAATACATTTCGTCTTAATTCCATTAATCGATAATTCGGACGGTTTATAGAACGCTGGAGGCGACGTGTGACAAGATTTCATGGAAATAATACACTATCCGCTTCGTCTATTACTTAATTCCATAAACTTAATTATAAGTTTATACTAAAATATATTATCTTCATTCCCAACCTTTTTTTTTAAGTTATACGACCAGTCATGAACAGTGGTTCAACCAAATAACGCCAACCTCAGATATAAGATGTTGAGTCTCAATATATCCTATACTGCTGTTTGGCGGGAGAATTAGACATTGCGATGGTACCTATCGAGGTGACCTCTAATGAAACACTTACTAACAGTGCTTAAACAGTTTCTCTGTTTTCCTTTACAAAGAATTATTTCAAGAACAAATTTAACTGTATGACCGCCTAAAAATATAAAATATCGGTCATCCGTTCCTGTTCACCTGTTCACAGCAATAAAATGGCGATCGCTTAAAAGACACAGCGCGTGCCGTATCACAATCCCTCAGTGCGTGTCACTCGAGGCCCTCTGAGGTACCAAGTACTCTCTGAAAACCCTTAGCAAATGCCCTCTCATTAGAGGTTACTTCGTGGTTGACAGCAATTGTTCACACCACTTTCATGTGAAAACTGTTGTATTGGACTGTGTCAAGAGGCTCATTTAATGTTATTTTGAGGCAAACCGGGCCAGTGTTTAAATGTGTCGTGAACTCAATTTAACGATACTTTTGGAAGCCCTTGGATTTATAAGTCGAAAGATTATTTTTAAGGCCAAGAATGTTAGGATTTTTATAGCTCTATCAGGATGGAAAACATTAATTTAACTACTGCTGCTAGCATCTTACAAGTGTTGCTCAGATGGACAGAGAGTATGCTCGCTACATTAGGCGGTAGCTTGATGCCTGAGGCATAGACTTTGGTATTGCCAAAGCCTATGAGGAGCAGAGCCCGCGTATAAATAGGATGGCGGTTAATTTGTCTACCTGTTTTATAAACAGTACAATTCCTTGTCACCAATACAGCGTCTTGAAAATCATTCTTATTTCAAGATCATTATAAAATTATTCAATTAACGACACATAAAAAATATAAAATTACATTTAAAATAAATAACATAGCACATTTTCCGCAACAAGAAATGTTCTTAAGATAAATATACCCATCGATGGAAAATAAAATTCAGCGTTCATCCATTGAAAGAGATACCCTCACAAGAGACACACGAGAACATTAGCACATTCAGAATTAACACCATAATCCACTCGTGAAGTCATCAGCGCGACTCCAAGTGGTTGGTGCCGGTAATTCGCGTAATGAAGTGCCGAGCGCGCTTTCCACCCCACTCCGTCCCTCCAACCCCTGCCGCACACCCCCGCAGGCCCGCCGCCGCGCAATTATTAGACCCTATCTGTTTACACATATAACATTTTAATTAAAACCCTCTTCAGCACTCCGTTATAGTGTTAAACAAGTATTATTCAACGTAAGGTGCGCATTTTTGTCGAGTGTCATTTGTAGGATTGTTTAATTTTGAATTGATGTGCTAAAAAGGGTTTCCTAGAAAAGTTTGAAAAGCTAAACCAAGAAAATTGAAAATTTGTATATAGCCGCGAAAGATAATATGATTTACAACATACTCTCATGTTTTTAAATTCTTTTTATACGACTTTTACATACATTTTTTATAAGATTTTTTGTTGTTTTCCTTTTTTAAATTACATTATAAACCATATGATATAATATTATAAATAAGTTTTTTAAAACGAGTATAACCAATCCCCTTGCTTCTTTTTACTTTTATTGAAATGTTTTTCTTACTTATTTTTTGTATTTTGTTTTGTTTTTCATTTATGCTATTTGTACCTACAATATACCTTTCTTTCTTGTGTTCTTTCCTTTGCCATAGTGGATAAATAATTACTGCAATAAATCCAAACCATAAACAGTCAAAATAAAGATAATTCTGTCAACAGCGTGTATTGTTAGAACCCGCACATTTGATTGAATTTTCAATGGGTGCACTACACAACACAAAAGGAAAAACGCACCATTCCGGGAATGTTAAACTTCCAACAAAGGAACTAACAAACCTTTATTCGTATCCAATATAAAAATTCTGAGCAAGTTTTTTGGTCAATGTTTTTCGCCGTGTAACACACAATGCCAATAAAACCGCCAGGAGCCCTTTGAACTAACGCATGTACTGTTGTTTTGGGTTTTTTTATATTATGTTTTCACCTGGTTGTGAATGGTGCTCACAGATAACACCTAGAGAATCGTAAATACATGGTAAATTTTGATAGTTCAAACTTTTGACGTCAATTTTTTCAAAATGCTTTACATGCCGACTTTCGAAATAAAGAAAACATAAAATGGTGTGACCATACGACACCCTGCAATCGGTTGATCTTAATTGTGAATCATAGTATATTTTATAACGTAGCTCAAATATTAAGGGTTATTTCAATGCATTAAAGGATTATGTTGAAAAGTAAACGGTTAATGGATAGCAGTTTGACTATAATATTAATATTCATAATCCTCAGCCTGCTGCAGTCTACTGATTGACATACGCCGCTTCCAAGTTACGCCACACAGGCCAGTCTGTTGCTTTCTGCATCCAGTCTCTCTTGTGCAAGTCGTCCCGCAATCTGGCCAGAGAACGTTTCACGCTAGGCTAATTTACCTATTAGGGTAATCATTTCTTTTTCTTTCTTCTTGTTCTATTAATGTTAATAGACGAGATAAAAAGTAAACCTGTATATTCTTAAATTAGTTGGTACTTTAGCAAGCACGTTACACCGCAAAGCCATTAATCCTTGTAGTAACTACAAAATCCTGACACTAAACTAACAGTTTAGTGTACGATTTAGCGTATCGACTATAACTATGCATGCTTAAGTAATGTACGTCTGAAACATACTTAGTGGTATTTTGCATGCTTAAATTCACGCTTTTCTATTTCATTGGGTAAAAGATTCCGCCAATGCTATACAAAGTTGACTATGCTTATTCCTGTCCTAAATAAAGGGGACAAGTTTATATCAATAACATTTTTTTATTGCACACCACATATGGATATGTTACAGAATAATCTAGGTAAAATGTGGACCCTGTTGACTATGTACGGCAAATACTTAAGAGAGAGGAGGTAGCGTATTTGAAATATAACTCTATATAGTGAGTTTTTTAAGCTAGAATGTGGTTCATTATATACTAAATAGTTTCTAATGAGTTTATTGCCACGCTTAAAACCAAACGCTGCCCCTGGACCAAAAAAGCGGTAATATTTTTGTAGTAGAATTTATTGCAGTCAGCAATCGTTATCTAATATTTATTTTCGCGAAATATTGAATGATTAAAAATAAAAATCGTTTTCCAGGATATACCTATATAACAAAACGAAATCACTTGCATGTTTAGTTTGTACGATCAATATTTAACTAACGTGAATAAAAATATTGCAACGGGTTTATATTTACTGCTAGTGCTGGACCCGGCTTTGCTTGGTTGCAGATAATTTTAGAATGCACTCACATCACCACAGCTTTTTTTGCGTAGCTTATTATTATTATTTTAGATACAAAGAAAGAAAAAATAGTTTTAGTACAAGCAATTAAATTATAGATCGAAAAACTAAAAAAATATGCTTTTTTAAAATATCCGACTAAAGAGTAAAAAATAATTCATAATTAAGATTACAAATTCGAGTAAAATACATAAATTTTGTTGCTATAAAGCGTTGGGTGTTTACAACAATTACTTATCCTCCAGCACCTGTAATTATTTTACTTTGTAGTTGGATCTTTATGACAGCATATTTTTTTTAGTTTTTTACACTATAATTTAATTGCTTGTACTAAAAACATATATCTCTGGCTATCTTATCAAATAAAGACAGCTGCGCTGACATTAATCATTTTTAATTTTGATTTAATTAACCACTTAATTTGTTAAGATAATGCTATGTATTTTTTAAATTATTGTTTTGTCATCGATCCTGAATAAGTTTTCAAAATTTCGAGTCAATCCGGCATTTTGAAATGCTGGAAAATCGACTACAAAGATTCCGTTACATACATAATTACATACATACCGGTAAAGTTTAAAAATGTCCCGTTTTTAGCACTAAAGCTACCCGACCTGGCTACGTTTTCGGTAGTAATGTTGATATACCCTGTATATATGAACATAAATATCAATTAGACCACAATCAATCTGACTTAATAAAGGTAACAAAACAGTTAATTTAAATGAGACGCCGGAGCTTAAGGTCAGGTTTCAATAAATAACGACAAAAGGACTGTTGAGACAAAGCCAGCACAATGGCATTGTTCGATGACGGGCGCGTCGAACGCCACCTTAAGGAGAGTGCGCGACTGCCGAGCCACTACAGCGTTGATTAAATTTGTCGAGTTAAGTTTATTAGTAGTCGATAAAAGTGTATTCCAAAGTGCATTTGTTAGCTTGCAGCTCTTTATAATCTCATAGAGTAAATTATCTAAGATAACGGGCAATGTACGTCAACATTTTTCTAGTCACGTTTTATAGATTTTTTTATATAAAATTAAGTTGTATATAAAATTAAAATAAAAAGCTTATTGAATTTAGTGGTGGAGTGTTCACCAAATTGGGGTCAACAGCATAGATTAGAATTATATACAGAGATAGATGCGTAACTCCCCTTTTTTTATTTTTCGACGTGATTTCGTCATCAGAGGGCATCGCTAGGCAAACGCGCGAAATTTCATATTTATTATTCCAACATTTCAAAATATATATCTCGTAACCTCTTTTAATTTTATTAATATCAAGTTGAAATTGTTTTTAATATCAAGAAAGTTCATAATATCAACATACAAAACATATTTTTTGGTTTAGTGATACACTTCCGCCATTTAACAATTAGATATTTTAAACTAATTACAAGATAATTTATCATTCTCGCCAGAGCGTGGCGCTAGAATCGAAATAATCGTTTTCAATATTTTTCATGTACGAAGTCACACCCCTATGGTCAACAGTGCCCCTCTTCACAACAAACTACTTCTAAAAAAAGATGGAATCATTCTCACAACAAAATAAAGTGAAGTACTAAAAATGAATGGGAAACGATATAATATTATTATATAACAATTACCTAACTTCATAAATAATGTGATTAACCTAATTAAAAAAAAAAAAAAACTAAATGATAACCTATTTTTTTATATTAAAATAATGAAGATAAACTATAACTATCAGACCTCAGTAAAAATGAGTAATAAATAGAGCCAAAAATTACTTACATTATTCTGACCCTGCAGTATTTTCACATTTTTGTCAAATCAACGCTATAAATTTTTGTTGCTACAAATGTTACATCTTGTGCCTTTCCATGGAAACTACATTGCAAATGACGTACAATTTGTTTGTATTGTACGCTAATATTTGTTCATATTAATCTCATCAATATTACAGACAGGTGAGCTGTAAAAATATATTTTTAAATCGACTCATATCGCGGAAAATTCTCCGAATATCAGTTTATTTGGTTTAATATTGTTTGTTTGGCTAACTGGCATTTCCAAAAAAATTTACGCACTGTCGAAAACCGATAGTTTAAAGGCAAATCATTTTCAACTTGCATAACAATACTTTGTGTTTACGTTATGGGCGCGAGAAATAAAAATAAGTAGAAAATTATATTTATTTTAATTCATACATTGCTTAGTTTACCAGACAACAGTGGCGAATCATTCATAAAAGCCGATTCCTAGCAGCATGCCTTTTAATGTAAAGCAAATTATAAAATCTAATTACAATTTTGTCTATTAAAACTGAATTGGAACTATAAAACCTTATACTACGCAACGAGTGCAATGACGTGCAAGTTTGTTGCAAGTGTACTTATGAGAAAATAAAGTTAGTATTTATAAACAAATATGCGCTGAATATAGTACTGAATGGAGCAAAAATATAAAACTAATCACCAGAAATATCGACTTCCCCTTCTTTGAAAAAAGTCAGCCACTGCCAGACGATTTAATTATGTTCCATGCATCTTGTCTACATCTATTTATCTAAGCTAATATCCGTATTTCTTTATAATCACTAGCTCTACCATCAAATAAATAATGAAACCATGCGCAACCCAAATAAAAGTTTCTTTGTATTGAATTGAATATCAGTTTCAAATGTAACCAATTCCGGTGTAATAAAGCGAAATGAAAATATTTTCTCTTTGAAAATTCATAGTACACAGACATAATTTCGCCTCTTTATTAGCATTTTGATAATAATAAGTTAAAAATCAAAATACTCCTTATTCAAATAGTATTTCACAAGATCTTTTGAATCGTTCATTTCTGCTACCACTGGTATCATATTCTGCTATATAAATACACCCATACATACCAAGTCACAGCGCGCACCCACATCGATCAGTGCAAGGTGTAGAGTTATCAGCATTCTATCAGATTGACACGGCCCCGCCCCAAGAAAAATATTCTCAGCGGGTATTAAGATTGATGGGGCGGCGGCGGATGGTCGGTTCCGCTGCGCCGTAACGCACTGTCATTGTTTGCCGCGATTCCATAAGGATATTAAATATTTACGCGGCACTTTGTTAGCCGAGGGCGGCGTGTGATTGTGTCGGGTTAAGTTATTGGATTTTCTAAACAAGGCCTTTCGGTGTTATTAAATAATTATTTATATGTTTGGGAATGTTGATAAAAGTGTGGTGTAGTTTGAGTATGAAATTATGCATTAAGAATTTATTTTTTAATTTGAACACAATTATATTTCATTTAATTGCAACAGTTCCTGTATATTGTACATTGGCGAGAAAACAATGAAGTACTTGTCACTTAAGTAGGTGAGACAAAGCATAGAAAGTATACCCAGGCCAGAAAAAAGTACTAGTCGACTATAGAAACACTCGTCTCATAAGAAGATAAAACTAGCGGCCTCTCGTTCACAGTCCGCATCTTAAGCAACTACTTAACAAAGAATGACAGATAATTTAATTATATATTAAAGTTACTTGTAAATCATTGAAACCGACACGAAAACAAAGGTTATTTTCGCATCGGAACACTAATAACATGTTTTATTTTTGGCACATTTAAATCGGAGCATGACGGCAGCAGATAGCACATTTCAAATAGAAATGAAATTCATATCCGAACACAAGTAATATTAACGGAGTAAAGGCTAGCAGACTAAAAATCAAGTTTTATATATTGCAAATTCCCCGTTTTATATTCATGCAGTGAGGTTAACGCAATTACTGCGAATCGATACGACCATTGATAGGCCGTGTGGGCCGGCCTGGCCGTGCTAATGAATTCTATTTCGCTGCTGTTGAAAAAAGTATTTTGTAGTGTATGTCCCCAATCCTGTTACAGATCTGAGTGATTTCCGATCGCCGATGAGTTCCTAGACTAATGAAACTTCAGTTCTTTGATGGTGGCCCCCAAATTGGATACAATAGTGCTTTTATATAATAGTCTGTGATATGTTAGTTACATTTTAGTATCAAATGAACACTGATATATGTACGTTGGTACCGCTGTCAAATTGAACTGAAGTAAGCCAAAGACTTTTCTATCGTATTTCATTCAGTTGGTGAGTTTGCCACGGACTCAAGGGCTAAAAGGGTATTTATATGTTACCAAATATCGACGAAGATGAAAAGCCAGCCATAAAAACTCCATACATAACTATACATACCATAACTCCAGCCATAGTTTGTGTATACATATATGCTTTGAAATAGGATAACATAATTTTGGACGTCAATCGATCTCTCAATTTTAGACGAGTCTCATACCCTGCAGTGGGACGTATATGGGTATCTGAATCAAACAGGTGCAGTTAAAATTTTAGATGACCCTGCATACGATATCAGTATGACAACATTTTAATAACATTACCGATCAGTTTTTAGACAAAATTGAAAGTCGATTATAATGTATTCAAGATTAAACTGAAAACCGTACACCCCGTTTTGGATTTTAAGCTTCATCATCATCATCATCATCATCATATCAGCCACAGGAAGTCCACTGCTGAACATAGGCCTCCCCCAAGGATCTCCACAATGACCTGTTGGAAGCGGCCTGCATCCAGCGACTTCCAGCGACCTTAGTCAGATCGTCCGTCCACCTTGTGTGCGGGCGTCCGACATTTCGCTTGCCTGTACGTGGCCTCCACTCGAGAACCTTTCGGCCCCAACGGCCATCGGTTCTACGAGCTATGTGCCCGGCCCACTGCCACTTCAACTTGCCAATCCTATGGGCTATGTCGGTAACCTTGGTTCTCCTACGGATCTCCTCATTTCTGATTCGATCTCGTAAGGAAACTCCGAGCATAGCCCGCTCCATGGCTCGTTGAGTGACTTTGAGCCTTTTAATGAGGCCCACAGTGAGAGGCCACGTCTCGGTTCATTTTGGTTCTCGGTCATTTTGTGTAATTGTCAATTTTAAGCTTAGAACCTCAAAATTGACAATTACACAAAGAACTAACCAAAATAAAACCTTCACCACAAGCGCCAATAGTCACGTGTCCTAAATTGAGCGACCCAAAAATTGAATAAACAAACACAGTTAATAAAATGAAACGAGCCGTCACTCGAAATGAATACGACTTTAACATTCGGATATATTACGCGATAAACTCGAGTTATTATAACACGCGTGTAATAAAAATAAATCTCCCCGCGGCACATACATTGCACTGAGTCGGTACAGCCTTAAATCTCTCAAAATGTCTGAATCTCTTTAAAGGTCGTAATGTTAATAATATAGCTATTTTTTTTTCTTTCTTTTTTTTGTTTGGACACAGAAGATTAACTGTTGAACACAGGCCTCCCCCAAAGATCCACATCGACTTGTTGGAAGCTGCCTGCCTAATTGTTTGGTTACCGCTAATTAAGTCATCATTTCTAAATAACGGTAATTGGCTGTTAATTTGTCGCTTGATAATTAATTTAACATCGAAAGCGTGAACCTGCATACCTGAAAGTTACCCACGAGTACCTTAAATTAAATGAATTTAAATGATTAATCACATCGACAATTATGGTAGCACGAGTGTAACAAAACTGTAAAAAGCTGCCAGAATAGAAACTGTTTTTATAGTATATCAACGCGGTAGTAACCCAAAGGCTCCACTTTTCATTAGATTTATTTATTTTATTTAGAACGAATATGAAATCGGCCTTGCTTCAAAAGATCATAGTGGATTAAATGATCAGCTATGCGCAAAAGAGTTTTTACCCCAGCAAGCGAAATCTGTAAAACTGTGATCGGAATCCCTCTAGGTCAAAAAATAAGAAGTCATGTTGCATAGAACTCACACAAAAGCAGACGAGAAGAAATATAGAGCAGCGATTACATTGAGTAATTCCAATCTTAAATAATATTACGAGAATTTTCTTCCAAAGTTCAAGTGACAAAAGAGCCGAGTTGATATCGCCGGTTGCAGACCTTAACTAAATAGTTTAGATAAATAGCGAGGATTTAAAAGCTGGCTGCGGTCGCCGAGCGCTACTTTGCTCTACTTAGCATAGTTGCCGCTCCCAACAGGATATTTAATATTATTACGGTATTTCCAAAACGGGCAGGGGCGCTGGTGTGCTGCCCAGCCCCCGCCCATTGTCCCACTGCTGGTCCTGCTTCGTTGCACTCTACAATTGTCTCCGAAGCGCGTCTTTTATTCGTTTGAATGTTTTCTCTGTGCAAATAAAAGGAACAAATGTTGCGATTCAGTTTTGTTATTGAATTTTTTTTGCGTCAATTTTGTGCCAGTTACGCTTGCGTTTTGTTGTTTTATTTGTGCTTTTTTAAGCGATGAACACTTAAATAATTCTCATTTTAAATGGTGTTTCACGGCTCTTGCAGTGTAAATAAATGTGAATAAAAAATGCAGGACATTTATAAAAATCATGACTTTAAGTTTTTACGCGATTATTTTGGAAAAATATTTCAGACCGAAATACTCATACTGTGCCCGAACGCTTCACGCATACATAAGTAATTTTACTATGGTATACAGTAGCCCCTATCCGGTTGAATAGGAAAACTGTACCATTACATGTCAGAGCTAGTAGCAAATACTCGTATTTGCCTAATACAAATTTAACACCTCAAACGCCTGCATAGGGTCGTTAGGGGGTAACTTTGCCTTGGGCTACAAAGAACTGGCAATTACCGGCGGCGCAGAGTGTGGCTCTCAGACGTTCTCGTGTGAGGGGCGCCAGTTCAAATCCAGGCATTAAACATGCACTTCCGAAAATTATGCCGTCTGAGATTTTTAATGGCATACATGGAGAAATGCCAAATTAAAGCAATGACGCGACACAAAGGACGTCAAGAGAATGATTGTCGTAAAATCTGGGTATTGTACCCCCACACTTTGATACAAATAATTCTAAATTTTAAAATGAAGTTAAAGTAAAATTTACTCTATCGCAACATTCTAACTGTAGAAAATGACGTGCTTTGGAAGCAGGGTAAGATCACAAGTTGATAAATCCGTAATTATATCATTCTTTGGGGAGCAAGTCGGTTCAGTTTGTCAATATTATAATGGCAGCAATTATTGTAAGTGGTTTTTAAGGGAACTAATAAAATATAAATGATCTCGGTTATCCTTATAAAATTTGTTAGTTCTTTATTGACTTTAACAGATATGGTCACAGAAAATCAGGTCCGATATGAAAGCCAAGACTTATAAGTAAGTAAGTAACCGTGTACAAATTATTCAAAACACGAGTTTGTTTATATTACGAAAACGCAAGAGTTCCGACTTTCAAACTAGACTTTACAAAACACATAATTATAACTCCAGACATCCGTCAAGGTTGAACAAACTAGTCTACAGACGAGGCCGTGGTTAACCGTGTTTCTCTGAGCCTATATTTCCAGATTTATGTCGATTTTATGATGGTAACTTTGATTGACTTGCCAAACTGAATTTTTAGTATAAACGCAAGTACATTTATTGGCGAAAGTATTGTTATTTATGCGGAAAATATTGCATCGTAGGGTCGATTAGGCTATTAATTACCTGCAAAATTTTATGGAAACACAAGAGATTCTAAAGATGGTCCTTGTATCGACAATTTAATCAGTAGTAGAGGTGACTAGAATAGTTGAACCGACTTAAGCAAATTCCACATAAGACTATACTGTTATTTTCTTAAGCGCCTTATAGGTTCATTAATATCATGATTATTAGGCAGGGTGACAGAAGCCATTCAACATGATCATTTAAACTGCCATAAAAAGATTTTCTCTCACATTTTTAAGCAATCCACAACTTTCATCCCCATCTTTTAACAAAAGATGGGGATAAAAGTTGTACATACTATATAACAAAAGAAATATACCAATTTCAAATTGTTTTTCTTAAGTTTTAAATATAGTTTTAGTTGATCTTGCCTTCAAATAATGTTTGATCTCTATTTTTACGCACATATTTGACTTCTACCCACTATGCTGAACTTTTGTAATCGTGAACTAATATTAACTCAAGCCAATATAAGTTGAACTATCTGGCATGCGTGTGGGTTGAAACAATTCGCTTGGCTAGCGATATGGTTAGACATTCTGGGAATCTTATAAGAATCTAGTAATATAGAATTATATGTTATGTGAAAATAAATACAATTTTTACCATGACAATTACGCATTGTTTTTAAGTCGCTTTCAAGAGGTCGCTGTGGAGTTCCGAGGGTTAGTGAATGAGTCCTCTGTTCAGAATTACTAGCGCTGACGAGAGAGAAAAGATGAGAGAGAATGTATGATACACCAGATTAAATGCACTATCCATGATAGGCTGATCATCATCATGGTGAAAAACTATATCCTGCAGTCGCCAGTCCGCCTGTCAAGCGTGTCGAGTTGACGTGATCGTAGCTATACGACCTCAGGAACAGTAGCAGAACCATAAAAAACCTTGAATTACAAAGCACATTTCTGGCACTCACCATCCTGAGACATAAGATGTTAAGTCTCAATATGTCCAGTAGTTACTCTAGCTATTATGTCCTTCAATTCGAAACATAACAGTAAATTACCAGTGCTGTTTGGCTACCACCAACACAGGCGGCGCCTCTTATATTGGAGACCTACCACCAGTAACAAGACAACATCCCCTTTATAATCCTTCTAATTAATATCGGTGATTGGCGACCATTAAGGTATAGTTGCTAAT
The DNA here is from genome assembly GCA_023078785.2 of Hyles euphorbiae. Classification (NCBI taxonomy): domain Eukaryota; kingdom Metazoa; phylum Arthropoda; class Insecta; order Lepidoptera; family Sphingidae; genus Hyles; species Hyles euphorbiae. Next base: position 19,572,675 of record CM041032.1, on the reverse strand, counting down.
ACAATTGTCTAATAAGTAAACTCTTTACTACAACAAAAACATCTATAGAATAAGTTCACCTAAGGTGTACCAGGTAAATAAATTCAACATATAAAAACAAACTTAATCTTTAGTTCACAAATATCTCACCTCGTATTTTTATTTATAGACTCAATACCCAAACTCAATCAATCTTCATTTTAGGCAAAGAAAACACAAAAGTGCCCATTTCAGTACGCTTAGTCGCGAAGTTCACTCGGGTCCAATAATTTATGCGCGTGTACGGTACACATGGATTCTATCCTCATATCGCGATCAAGTTTCTCAAAGCACGTGTTACGGAGTCATCTTATCGATTTAACCATAAATTGTTTGAGCGTTTTAAGCGGAGCCCGGTCGCTTGACGCACGCCGCTATCCCCTGGGATCTTGCGGCCTAAACTTTTTTCCTCTCTTTGGCTTGCATACATTTTTTATATTCGTATTGTTGGTACGTGTAGTTGAATGTGCGACGTTTTTGGATCTTTTTGTGGTTAGTAAGTCTGTTTTTAGTAAGAATATTAGTAGTACTACTTAGGCAAAACTAAATTATATTATATTAATTGTACTTTTTTGCCATAGGAAACAAACAGCCGCTATCGGTTTCTGCTTACATTACAAGGAGCGTAATAAATTAATTTAACATTTTATGGGTGAAAATATATGAATTATAAACCAGTATTACGATCAGGATTATGACGATTTAGTAACGTCAATTAATTATTAATCATTGGGTCCAAATAATGGAACAAAATTAGCATCTTTTATTGTAAACTAGCGGCCCGGCCCGGCTTCGCCTGGGTGCAAATGCAGATTCCAGTCCATATTTTATTTCAAATCAACATGACAGCCGTTGTCTAAACTGCTTATCCAATTCCAATTCCATCCTGTACCTATTCTTCCGTCCCATTTTATCCACCTTTTATTCGATTCTATCCCATCTCCCCAGATTTACTGGTGGTAGGTCTTTCATATGTGAGAGGCTGCCTGGGTGGATACCACCGCAATGTCTATTTCTCCCGTCAAACAGCAGTTTAAATGCACTGTTGTGTTTCGGATTGAAGGAAATTGTAGCCAGAGTAACTACTGGACATATTGAGACTTAACATCTTATGTCTCAGGATGGCGAGCGCAGTGGAATGCCAAGCATTGCTTTGTAATTCAAGGTGTTGTTTAGTTCTGCTACTGTTCATGAGCTATCGTATCGCTTACCATCAGGCGAACGGCATGCTCGTCTCGCCATTCACTGCAATAAAAAAATAATAATAATAATTCATTATTTTGCATGTTAAAACCAAAAATACGCCATTAATCGAATATTCTGGATATATGTTGTCGATTCGAAACCTTCATTTAAATACGTTATTTAATTTGAGGGAAGAGTTTACCGTATCGACGGAATGAACATTAAATGTTTGACAGTTACGAACCCATGAACATTTTGTATGAGAAAATGTTAATAAGCTAATAGAAACTCGGGAAACCGGGAACGTGATAAAAAGTACCCTATGTCCTTCTCCTGGTTCTAAGCTACCTCCCCACCAATTTTCAGCCAAGTCAGATCAGCCGTTTTTGAGTTATAAGTGGAGTAACTAACACGACTTTCTTTTATATATATAGATTTACACTTCACGATAATATCATTAATAATTGGAAAGAAACCACCAACATTAAATACATCATAAATAATGGAGTCGATAATGTTTGTATCTAGAACGTAGTATTTCCACGGCAAGATAGTTGGATGTACGGAATAATGGAAAATTAAGATGAAGCGGTCTCTTTGTTGGCGCTCCGTATTGATGTTATTTTCTTAATGGCTAGACTTGAAATGGTACTGTAAGAAATATTTTTAAATAGAAATAGATTCCAATTAAGGGAAATACATCGGAATATATGAAATAAATTTACGGTATTGGTATGTTATATGAACAATATATTTCTATACTAGTTATCAATGTTTTTATACTTAAAAAAAGATGCCAAATGTTAACTGCCCAGATTGGATTTAGAAAATAAATATTTTACTTCCAAATCCAAGAAGGTTATCCACAAACCATAATTCCAAAAGTATCAACCAAAATATAAAGAAAAAAGCGCAGAATCCGCTCTCATAAGGTAAGTTGTGCCAGCGGTACTTAACCGAGCCTTAACATACTTTCTGTTTGATAAAACCACCGGTCGCGGCAGTTAGCTTTTAGGGGAGGAATCGTCAAAAATATGTCCTTAGCGAGCGCCTAAGTATTAGCTAGAGAAGTACCAAATATCAGCCCATTCTCTCAGTGGTTTTAGCTATACGGTATATATTCAGGCCATAGCTTTTTATGTCTAGATAAAACATACTAAATCCAATAAAATTATTCACACATCGTGATCCATAATTCCAAAACTACCAGCTGAAAAAAAAAAAACAAAGCGCAGTATCCGATCTCATAAGGTAAGTTGTACCGGCGGTATTTAGCCGGACCGTAACACGTTTTCTGCTTGATAAAACAGCCGGTCCGGCAGTAAACCGGCGTTGTTTGCGAGCGCGCGCCTCACTGCGCCGACCTGCCGAATTAAGCTAAGCAATTATATGTAGCCCTTATTTTGTATATATTTAAATATTTGTTTTTATTTTTGTTGGCTTAGCGAATGTTGTGGAATTTAAGATGTTTTGGGAATTTGGAGGAGGAATAATGCAATTTTCATTTATTGGTAATAAAAGCAGTGATATTAAAGTCTTAAGACGTCTGGCATCTTTGTACATTACGTGTTGGTGCATTTCAGTCTTTATAGCCAGACATTGTAGCCAAAGTTACTACTGAAGATAATGAGACTTATTTAACAACTTATAAAATTAAATACCATAAAATTCTTTGTCATTTATGATGTTTGGTTTTGTTATCGTCCATAAGCGGCGGTATCGCTTACCAACGGGTGGATGCCATGCTCTTCTCGCCAGTTAATGCAATTAAAAAATATAATGGCTGTCCAAATTCATGTGAAATAAATTCAATTATTCAGGTTTTTTGTAAGATTTTCTACTTTAGTTTTAAAGTGACGACAATTAACTAGATAGCCGTAACTTTTCGAAGTACGTTAGAAGTGTTCTAGATTCCGTTTCAAAATTTCATCTGTGTAACACATTCCAATCCATAAAAACCCTTGACTTACTTTAAGTTTTTTGATACAATTATTATTTTAATTTAAGTTTTCATTATGTTATGCCGTATATTCATGTACTTTTCACATCGCACAGTAATAAATTATGAAAGCTTATTACAGTAACATATTTTTTCGCATAGTCCCGAGTAAATAGTAAAATAGAATGTTAATTAAACCACGTCCTTCACGTGAAAATAATTGAAGCGACTACGCGAGCTCAAACGCAGACTTGAAATATTCCACATAATTTTAATTTCACTCATTATTTCACGTTTCATTATACTTCGTAACAGTTTTCACTATATCAACATTTTTGGTATCTAAAACAAAGAGATATCATCTAAAATATGTAAAATGTACAATTTTAGTAGAGTCCACAATGTAGAGTACGTAATAGAGGTGTCTCCTACTTAGAATTTTAGATGTGTTATTTTGTTCAGCGTGTGTTAAGAGCGGTCTACGTAGCTCTACATTGCGCTACATTGGTCTACGTGGGTCTACGTGGCTCTACGTCGGGTTCATATTGTTCACGGTTCGTTATAGAGCTCTCAGTACCTGCGTCTCTACCGCCGGACAAAATCAGCCTTTATTTGAATAATAAGAGCGGTTTTAATGGTTTTGCATAGAGAAACACGATTTGTTTCTATGTGTTATTGTGGCTTAAATTTTGAATAATATTGCGAACTGATAGAAACCGCAAACTATGGTGATTTTGGTCACTAATTAACAATACATTTTTCAAGCTGAAAATGTTGCGATGCCAAAATTAATTAATCCATTTTAGTTTGCAATGTTTTGATGAAAATAATCGCGAGGAAACAGGCATTTTTAAGTTCCTGAATGTTATTTCAGCGCAAAATGTTTATCGCCTCATTGGTTTAGTCACAGTCTACATATGTTAGTATGAGGTTAGCTCAGGTGATGCCTTAGATTAAAAACCTTTATTGAGCGCACTATTTTCTTGAAGACTATCGGCTTAAGGAATCACATAATGTTTTATAGTATTGAGTGGCGAGACGAGCAAGCCGTTCGCTTGATGGAAAGCGATACGATCGCTCATGAACAGTAGCAAAACCAAAGAATACCTTGAATTACAAAGCAATTCTTGGCATTCCACTGCGCTCGTCATACTGAGATATAAGATGTAAAGTCTCAAAATGTCCAGTGGTTACTTTGGTGATAATGTCCTTCGATCCGAAACACTAAGAGCATTAAAACTGACGATTGAAAAATAGACATTTCGGTGGTAGAGACTTAGATGGCCTCTCACATATGAGAGACCTACCACCACCAGTAAAAGTAATGGTTTGGCATGAGCCAGAACTCGTACCCGATCTTGCAATAGAACCGCTGCTTATGCCGTCTTAAGACTTAAATAATTTCGATGGAATGTTGATACCTCGAACGACATCCTTGCATTCGCCCTCGGCGGTAAAAATGCAAAAATGACGTTTTTAACGCTGAATTCATGTTCAACTTATTTCAACTTTAACTATACCATCTTTAGTTTCTTGGGAGCATCTTATGCTATGCTAAAAATCTGAAACCTAAGTATATTTAAAGACAGATATAATAAACATGTAGTTCACAATTCACTTAAGGCCGGGCTATGCAGTAAGAGCTCTTGTTTTACTGGCCGTACAGTGCAACATTAGATGTACGTTTCATAAAACTAATGGAAATTTTATTGTGAAAGCCGCAGTCGGAGAGCCGCCGACGAGTGCTGTTGATACAGTTAGACCTTTTAAATTAACTAGTTTGTGACGCTGCTTGCGAATTGTATTACTTTTAATGCTATACAGAAGCTATATAAGTAACTTCTGTATATTTTAAACGGAATGTTTTTATAGTAGTGAAAAGAATCAGAAAGGTAGTTTAGAGATTTACTCAGACCAATAACTGAGATTTATACAGATAAAAAGGATCACTAAGTAAAAAATTTCACTGCCCAGCATTGGCCTCCACCAAAGTTTTTCACAAGGGCTTGTTAAAAGTGTCTTGCACCTAGCAGCTTATTAGGTAAATTATAATAATACTTAAATAATATCACCTACAAACCTGCACACTAATTTTAAGAATTCAATTAATTTAATTAATCTAGCATCACGGACCACCACCAATCTTCCAGGAGTTCATTCATTGCCCATCAATAACTATATGATCTCATTTAGATTATAATTAATAATGAATATCTCCAATTCTCAATGTATATTTGAAAAATATAAATCAACTATTAATCCCTTCGATCAAATATACACTAGATACAACATGAGCGCTTAGAAAATGGCACCAAAAAAGAGTGCTTTAAGCACTCTTTCGCCTTCAGTCACGCACCGACCGTTGCTTCTAAAACGTCGCAGAACTTTAGACAATATTATGTGAAAAGCTACTTTAAGCTCCAGGAATAAGGTGGAATTTGTGTTAATATATTTGGAATATGTGATCTTTTTGTTTACTCTTTTTGTTTCAATGCATTGGTGCCACTTTTAACAGAACATTTACAGGGAACTGTGTATCTAGTATATATTTGATCGAAGATTAATCCCTAGAATCACATATTGACCATTGCACCTGTTTTACGATTTGCACGCAATATTAAAAAAATAATATCCAATACTTCGGCCGCTGTTAATGCCAATGACAATCAACAAGGCATGGCGGGCGCGCAATGTTACCGCCACAAGTAATTATCACATTATCGCATCGAGTGTTAAAATGGCACGTGTCATACAGGAGCGTGACAGCGTGTCATTAGCACGCTCGCTTCTGGACGCAGGATGGCGTGTTGAAAATAAACACTGGAAATTATGGGAATTTGTTTTGTAAAACTCTAGACTATTAACACGAAGAAATTATCATATTTTTCTTCTAGTTATTTACAGTCGGCTCGAACTCGTAAGTGTTATTTTGGAATAAATGCTTTCATTTTGCTCGCCTTCATAATTCGATACCAAAAGTATTTATTTAATTTATTTTATTTTTATTTAGTTATTTTATTTATTTATTTTTAAGGAAAGCTTACAGATAAATTAACAAAATATAGAATATCAACCATAAATAAAAGAAATACCAATAGGGTATTTGACTCCATTTTTTTTATTGTATTTATCAAAACGTTTCCACAGCTATGGTCTAACAAACAAAGAAATTTATAAATCCATTCAGAATTAAACAAGTTAGAAACGTTTTAAATCTTGTAGTGGGGGTAACAGGAAAGAAATTCAAAACCAAGATAGTGACGTCACTAGGGTTATTATACATTACAGTGTTCGGGTGTGAAAGAGACAGCAAGATGTCCCCACTAAACCCTTACTCTTTTATTTTAAATGTTAATTTTTGCCTTACGTTACAAGCTACTTTAATACTTTTTTGACAGCAAGGCTTTATTTTGAACGAATTTGTGTTTGTAAGCGAAATAATACCAAAAATCGATAATAGTCAAATACCCTATTACAAGCTTCCACATATAGGTAAAGATTCAACGATAACAAGATCCTTGCCTCCTACGTAAAGAAAAAATATTAAAAAGAATAATAACAATAATTAATAACACTAATAAAAAGAGCTAAATGGGAATATAAGAGAAAACAAAATAAAAACAAAAACAAAGCAGGTGAAAAAGCAGAGGCAACAGAAATAATAACAATAAAATAAAAAATAAAAAACTTACAATCCAAAAATAAAAATAAAAACTATACACTAAAAATTTGCTACTTATTTGAAAAACAAATAATAATAAATATATATATATATATATATATATATATATATATATATATATATATATATATATAAAGCTGTGAAAACCTATACTCGTATAACATATGTTACATCCACTAATTTACGTCGTTATAGTACTCACTGTTAAGAGTTTTTTTTATATTACTTATACTGGAACAGAACAAGTCTATATCCATGTGCGGCGAGAGAGCATTATATGTTTTGGCACTACGTAGGCAAAAGGCATTCCGTCTATAATTAGTGGATGCATACGGTACACGTAGTAAAGGGCGCCTCCTGAGACTCGTAGGGTTTAAACAAAGATAGATATTACTGAGCAATTCGGGACAATCAATCGATCCGTTCGCAATGTTTGCCAAAAAGCAAATGTCGTTGACTTTTTCTATGTTCCAATGGTAAAAAATGGTATTTTTCGCACCGTTGACCATAGTTAACCGAACGTTGCTGAACTTTGAAGTCTAAAAATCTTAAAAATTTTCGCTGGATAGATTCAATGCGTTTTATATAAATGTTATATTGAGGGTTCCAGATCTGAGACGCATACTCAAGGTGGCTTCGCACATAAGAACAGTAAAGAACTTTTACTGGCTTGAGAGACCGAAAACATGAACTACTTCTAATAATAAAGCCCAAAGCCTTAGAAGCTCTTTTTACAATTGAATCAATGTGGCTATCGAATAAAAGTCTGCTATCAAATATTACTCCAAGATCTTTAATGTAAGTGACTTTGCTTATGGGTAGATCATTTAGTTTGTATTTAGAGTTAACTGGTGATTTTCTGCGAGTGAATGATATATAAAAACATTTGTCGATATTTAACTCAAGTTTGTTTACATTGCAATACGAGGAAAACCTATCTAAGTCAGCTTGAAGATCTGTAGTGTCAGAATGGGATCGAACTAGTTTAAAAATTTTCATATCATCTGCATAAAGCAGGATACGAGAATTAAAAAAGGAGTTATGTATGTCAGCAATGTATAAAGTGAATAATAGGGGACCTAATATAGAACCTTGGGGTACACCATATGGAATATCACTCCAACTATATGTGTACCCGCGCAAAACTACAGCTTGTGAGCGATTCTTAATATATGAGGAGAACCAACGATAGAGATCACCATGAATACCAGCCGAGTATAATTTTTCGAGAAGGACACCATGATCAATACGATCAAAGCATTTCCTGTAGTCTGTGTATATTACATCGACTTGGTAACCTTGCTCCATTCCGGATGATATAATTTCAGTAGCTAAAATAAGATTTGAGGTGGTTGATCGATTTTTCAAAAATCCGTGTTGTTCATTTTGGAAATGGCATTTCATTGCAGAATAAATTTCCGTATGTATTACACGCTCAAGCATCTTGGAGAATAGACACAACTTGGAGATGGGGCGGTAGTTCTCTATGTTGGAGCTGTCGCCTTTCTTTAGCACTGGTGTGATAAAAGCAGACTTCCATATTTTGGGGACAATACCTTCCCGTATGGAACGTCTAAACAAGATACAGAGAGGTGTCAATAGACTGTCAGCGCACTTAATAATAAGGATAGGCGGTATATTATCGGGTCCTCCTGATTTAGACGGGTCTAAACTTTTTATAATTCTGAGTAAATTATCTGGTTGAATATCTATGGAAGATAAATTTACAGAACCGGTGTCATGACTGCATGTGTTTGAATTAGAGGGAGTTGAGCTGGAATCACGGAAAGTTGACTGAAAATAATTAGCAAACAACTGAGCTATATCTTCACCAGTGTTAGCCATTGTGTCTCTGTAATGCATAACATTAGGAAATTGATTACTATTTCTCTTATTTTTTATAAATGACCAAAATAATTTTGGGTTTTTTGTAATAGACTCTTCTATTTTCTCCATATATGTATTAAAACACTCTTTTTCTACTTGTTTAGCCCTATGGCGCAAAACACAAAAGGAATTATAGTCCGACATATTACCATATACTTTAAATTTTTTATGATGTTTGGTTTTCTCTTTTAAAATTTTAATTAAGGAACTGTTATACCAGGGGGGGTGAGACGATTTATTAATCGTTTTAATAGGAATATGCAAATCCCTAAGTGCATAGAGTTTGTCATAGAAGAAGTTAACTGCCTCCTCCAGAGATTTGAGGCATAATTGATCATTCCAATCAACAAGATAAGAGCAGAAGTAATTGCGGTGTAATCGCCTCGGTAAAAATTATAGTGAGTGTTATATTTTAAAGCACATTTATGGATTTCAACGAACTCGGTACTAATTAATAACGGCTTATGGTGTATATCTATTGGTACCGCTAAGGGATCAAGACATTCATGTACCTGCACCGGGCTGTTGGAAAAGACAAGATCCAGCAGCCTGTTGTTGCTGTTTTGCACATTACTATATTGTGATAAGTTACATGTATTTATTGTATCGAAGAAGTCTGTTAAACAAGCAGAGGACAGACTAGCTGGAACAATTTCGGTTTTTTCATTTGTACTCCAGACCACGTCATTTCCGAAGTTAAAATCGCCACAAATAATAAATTTGTCCAGGGGGTGAGATGTTACCAGCTTGTTGAGATTTTGATGAAAGTTATTCAGTTGAGTTTTGTAGGAGTTACCGCCATTATCCCTACATAAGTAAAGGTTGCATATATGGATATTGTAACTCACTGATGGTCTGGATCTCTGCAAGATGACTGTCACCCAGATATCCTCCGCACTGCTTTGCCAGTCATGCCTCTCAATTACTGTTAAATTATTTTTTACAGCAATTAATACACCACCACCCCGTGTTTGCGCCGTACGGGCGTAATCACGGTCTCGCCTCCATACGAGATATCTCTTGTCAAACAATTCACTGCTGTAAAAAGCATCGGTCAACCACGTCTCCGTAAAAAGAATAATGTCATGAGAATTTACCGCTATGTTACGAAATAAGTTTACTGTCTTCGTTCTCAAGCCACGTACGTTCTGGTAGTATATGGAGATCATTTTGAACAAATCTTAATAACAAAATTAAACACCAGAATTCGATAATAATTACTATAACACCTCAAAAACATGAATAAACCATTGTAGCAAATGATAGAGAAGGTAGGTAATAAAAGATACTCATAAAAATATTCCAAACACTGAGATACACAGTGGTTAGACACACAATTTTTAAAAACTCCAAATAATATCAAGGTATGAATTTAAGCTAAACTTCTCCAGGTGTGACAACATTTCACCAGTTTTGTAGTAGTGCTACAAAACTCCTACTATGGAAATGATAAAATAATGACGATAAGCATAGGCTATTTAATCGAAAGCTCTTAATCGATTACATAAATAATAATTAATCTTTTTTTTTTATTTCAATGAATGGCGAGACGAGCAAGCCGTTCACCTGATGGTAAGCGATACGACAGCTCATAAACAGTAGCAACATTCCACTGCGCTCGTCATCCTGAGACATAAGATGTTAAGTCTCAATATATCCAGTAGTTACTTTGGCTACAATGTCCTTCAATCCGAAACACAACAGTGCATTTACACTGCTGTTTCACGGGAGAAATAGACATTGCGGTGGTACCTACCCAGATGATCTCTCACATATGAGAGACCTACCACCAGTAGAGTAATCGATGAATGCACCTAACGCTAGCGAATGTATGGCAACTGTACACAATAAGCTGCATAAACTTTAATGCATTTTAAAACATTTCTTTATTAAATATATTTTACATTAGCAACGCCGAGGCATCGTGCGAAACTCCCGAAAAATACAAATTTTAAATAGCCGAACATAAAAATTGTGCAAACGACACAACGAGCTTAAAACGCTGCCGTATCCCAAACCGCAAATATAAAAATGTGTTGCAAATAAAAATGCATAAAGTAATTTCACACGATTCCACATTACACCAAAGTTGTGTTATATCAAAGCTAACAGCGAGAATATTATTACAACGAACTAGCAAAAAGTATCACGACCTCTCTCGCAGCTAACATTTCTAGTTTCCTGTTATGTACGCTAAATTCATTATGAAAATAAAATTATGGAGTTTGTTGCGTGGCAACAGTGCCCGTGTGATTTCTGACTTGCAAGTTATTACATTTTTATAATGGAATCGCGTTCTTTGCGTTATTATGTAAGAGATGATATTTTCCAAAGTGCAGCATCTTAAAAATTCATACCAATGTTGTATTTTTCTATTGGTGGTAGAGATTTGTAAGTTGTCGGTCACTAATCCTTCAGTAATTGTTCGGTTGATAAATTTCTCCTGATAAATCCACATAAAGTAAAAGTTTAGTTGCCGCGTTTCAACAGCTCGAAAACAAAGACTAAGATGTGACCCTAAAGATATCTTTTAAATCACACCCAAGCCAGTAGAAATTGTAGCGGAAGCTATTTTTTTTTTCATCTATTTTTAGTAGCCTATTTACATCTTCTCTTGTTAAGATTCCTGCTCTCAATTCTCATGGCATATTCTGAGCTGTCACCGTATCGTCATCCGTCAGTCAATGCGCTTGCATTACGTCACAGCTCACGACGTCACAGCGACCCCGTTAAGTCACCTGCACCGGCAAGAAATCCCCCTCGATGTGTTCGACGCGAACCAAGTAATTTTAGATATGAGAACTGCTGAATTATTTATTCATAAGCTCCAAGTTATATTCGGTGAGACGGGGAACAAAATTCACGTGTCAATTTGAAAAGTTCGAGATGCGAGTGAGGAGTTGTTTTTAAACTTAAGTTTGCGGAGAGCACTTGATGATTTTTTAAAGTTTTTTTTCTTTGTATTTTCTGTATGCCTTTAAAAAGTACACTCTTTTCAACGCGTTAAAATCAGATGTGGACTCAATGTATTAACATCCCTCAGATTGACACAAAATTCTGCAGACATTATGTGAGAGGGATTGTGATTACTAAACTAGGTGCTCCACTTCAGTGTCACTTTTTAGCCACTCATAAATGAAACGTCTAACTGCTTACATAGCCAGGCTCAAAAAACTTAAAAGTATTGTTTCAAAAGGATAATAATAATAATCACCCAAGTCTAATCCTCATCACTACGCTGTAATACTATCCTGCTAACATTGCTATACTAAAGTTTGAACTCTTCAACAACAAGCCTGAAACTATTCGTACAATACTTAAGGAACAGCAAATATTTAATCTCGTCAATTCCTCCACATCTCGGAACCACGCCACGCACTTGGTTTCAATTACTAGAGAATTCAACGCAAAGTGGGCTGATAATGTTGAGCAACATGACGCGGCAATTTGCATTCATAACCGCTGTAATGGCTGATACTCACTTTCAATAAAGAACTGAGGAGTGAGATACTTACTCTCGTTAAGAGGAGCTTAATGTCGGAATTCAGTTGGGTGAAACATCTTCATGAGTAACTTAGACAAGGAAAATTTGGTATGATTCCTTGCTTTTGTAAATGTGAATGCAATGCTGATTTCAACGTGGGTGCATGATTTGGTCATTGCAGAGATTACGGACTATGTCGGAAATAAAGTGAGTTTTACAAATATGCTACGTTTACCCTGGCCATTGCTGGACTCAGTCCATAGATATGACATCACATCACATCTCCCTGATGTCGTTAAGTCAACATGAAAAATTCTGGTATTTATAGAAATAATTACAATTTGTTCGGTTCTTTCAATAAACTTTAAAGTTTTCACGCTGATTATAAAACCGCTTGAGACTTTGGCACGCGCTGAAAATCGATTGAGTTTTTATCTATATTAATCCTCTTGCTGGATGATAATATCGTCGGTCCACGCCGGGGAATTAATTATAAAATCTAATGTAACGACTTGCGGCATATTTGCGATCGCCGCCGATAGTAAGATTAATTAGAAAAAACTGGGTCAGATGCAAATAATTTCAGTTTCAATTTTGCAAATTCTTCTAACTCTTTTCTGGTTACGATGGAAAAATAATCCGCTGAGCGGTAATAAATTTGTATCCATTCACACGCAGGTTTTACTGTTTATATTTCCTCTTTATAGCATTGTTTTGTACATACAGTTGCAGCGAGCTGTCAAGAATCAAGAGCCTTAACTGATAGAAAACAATCACAGACATTCATGCCCATTTCCTTGTTGACCTTTCTTGCGCTAGAGGAAAATGGGTTGGATAGAACAGAATGCCAGATTTCACTGTTACGGCTCACAAGGGAAACGTAATGGGACAAATAATCTGTTATTTAATAATAGTGTACCGGCCTTATTCAATGTTATATGTTCATCGCTCAAACTGTATTCAAAAATCGTTCGAAAGGGATAAAACTTTCATTAACTAAAATAGGTTTTAAAACTGTCTAGGAATAGGGCCGTCAAAATGTAGTGAGACCTCTGCTATTATAATATGTCTTTGGGTAATGAAACAAACCATTAGAGTTACATGGACCACTGATTTTTTCACTCCTATCCCACACACAAAGCACAGCTATTACGTATTCCCAAAATAAAAAGGGACATATGAATGACCCAAAAATATGAGGACGCGGATATATTTATATATCGCCATAAACCCACCCCCATAAACACATGGACACGTTATGAGTGGAGTTGACTTAATGTCGTTTTTACTTAAACAGTTGTTTCGTATTCGCCCGGTTATGAGCCGTGGCTAAAGTGGAAACGGCTATTTAGCACGCTCGGCTGAGGAACCCGACTTTGCCTGCTTTATGGAATAATTCGTGGCTTTGTTTTATTAAGATGTATGGGGGTTTAACGATTATTATGTTACAAATTGCACATTAAGTTGTTGCGTAAGAGTAATATTCTGGATATAACAGCCATAACCATTATTTTCAACATAATTCATAAAAGCAGTTTCTCTGTTCTCTCTTTTCTACAACTAAACTAATGCATTGTAAAAGTACAAGGATTTAACAGTTAAAAACCTAATTTAATCATTTACATAAAATAATTTACTGGTGGTAGGATTCCCAAATATGAGAGACCGCTAAGGTAGGTATCACTATAATTTCTATTTCTCCCGTCAAATTGCAGTGTAAGAGTACTATTGTGTTTCGGTTAAAAGTAAATTAAAGTTTTGCTACCATCTATGAGCGGTGGTATCGCTAACTATTCGGCGTATGTCATGCTGATTTGACCACTCATCGAAATAAAAAAAACTGGTTTTACACAAGGCAAAATGAATACATTACACCTAATGTTATATTCTAAGTAGATGGAATATACTATGAGAGATTATCATGTCACCCTTCGTTTGATTTCTTATACAATATCAATCTTAGTAACACATTGAAGCTCACATTTTCAGCAAGCACACCCGTTTACATTTGACCATTCATCCAAATCTCACGTATTTGCCAACAGCTCTTCAAACGTCATGAGTGTCTAAACTGTTCCTTCATATGAAGAATGTTCCTTAGCACCAATAGGATAAATAGTTTGTGCGCATGACATAAGGTTCAATTTTGCGTGAGGGAATTTCAAGTGCTTTGTCACTGACGTCGTTAATCTTGCCCTGACGCCTCAGTTTGTGCCGTCCTCTATTCATTGAGAAAATTTCACTAATCTACATAAGCATAGGTTAGTAATGCATGTGTTTGTTGCTGTTCTTTATTTGTCGCAGCAGGTTGGCGACATTATGCCTAGGTAAGTGCATTTCAACCCAAATATATTATCGAATATTATGTGTATGGTCATAATTTGATGTATTTGCTGAAAAACGGTTATATTTATTTTATTTTATTGAAATAGTCACACCAACGACAATATTTATATTATACATTATCTTATAATACAATCATGGACAAACTACTATCATATAGATAAAAATTAATTATACACAACATTATATATTTGGAACATAAAGTACACAGTATACTAGCATTAGTCACTAAGATTTGTTTTTAATCGGCGTATACAGTGTGCTTAATATTCTACCATCATTTTAGAAACTAAAAACACGAATGACTATTTCATTCGTGAAATATTAGCAATATACGTAAACACCCCAGTTTGAAAGAACGTAAGAAAATCGCTTGTCACTGAGCGATCATTTTTACCGCAACGTGTCTAGTTAACTTAGTGAGAAGCGATGTTACTCCTCGGTTATATATTAAAATTCTTCTAAACGGCAATATCCTGTCGGGTTCGGATTATATCAATATGAAACAAGTTATCTAAGTCACGATATTTTTAAAAGGAAAGTTTGTTGAGGGCTTGTTACGTGATGGTTAAAGAGCGATAGGTGTCCCTTCATAAGGTAAAATTACGGACATGAATTTTAGACATTGGTGGTGTCTGAATAAATATCGTCACTAGAAGGTTTTCTATAAATATTTGTAGGACTTGCAAGAATATTAAAACCAACTTATTTACCACCTCATTTGCATCCAGCTGATATGTAGGTATGGTATTCTCTGGAATTTTCTTAAAAAGCCTTGTACCTTAGTCCATTTGGTAGATGACAGGATTTCAAAAACCAATATCCAATCTAAACTCAAAATGGCCTCGTGTCCCACAACCTAGCGTCATTCTTTTCATATCTTGTAATATTCTATATATTTCGTCCCTTTTATCTGTAAGCATGTCACAGCGCTAGGCTAGGCTTTCACGTCAATTTGTGTTCAACAAAATCCAATGAGCCTAAATAATTTATGAAATAAATAAATAAAATACACCCAACAGTCACACACATAGTCCTGACCCCACATTAAGATCAATTAAGTCTTGTGGCGTGGGTATCAGGAACTACGAGAGACTTTTCGGTCTCACAAACTCCCAGACCCGGAAATAATTTATGAAACATAAGCATTTCGAATAAACGTTTCAAATGATCGCTTATCTATGTATGTATATGGACATTGTTATTCTCATCACTAAGACGACTCTTTCATTTAAAATAACTAAATGTTTTTTTTTAATATTTCGATTGCGTAAATATATACCTAGTGATTATGAGTATTTTCAAAATCTAAATGTCAAGTCGCAAACCCTCACTAGGCCAACGTAGTGGACTATATAGCCTAACCACTCGCAATTGTCTCTCGGATGTAGAGGACGCCTGTGCCCTGCAGAAGAACCTATAGGGGCTGATGCAGTACAAAGTGAAGTCTGATATCAATTTTGTTCACATTGTTTATAGTCCGACGATAAAGAATGATTTCGAACTAATTATGACCATCGGTTATAAGCCGGATAATTATTTATAGGCTAGTCCCGAATTGAAATTACATACTTGTGACTTTTTCGTAATGTGCAATCTAGACGCTAACTATATTCCTAATCGTACTGCATATTTTAAGTTATTTTCTTTAATCCTTGAAAAAAGATTTTCCACCACTATAAAAGCACAAAATTGCACAACCACAATGAGACATCAAAATATTTATGACGTGACAAACGACTGGTATCTATTAAAAATAATGTACAATTCCAGCAGTCACGCTACATACCCCCTCCCCTGCGCCCCTCGCGTCACGTCATGGCGTGTTAGCGTCACCGCGGCGTGTCTCGCTTTCACTCAACAATTAATTAATACGATACGTCACTTTACTAAAAATATTGAACTTGAAATATTTCTTTTAGAAAAATGTGAAGTTTTTGTATTTATTTTATTTTATTACTGTCAGTTCATGTTAATTTCTAATTCACTTATAGTTTGTATTTTGTAAAGAAATCATGCCCAATTGCATCATATGGATCTATTTTCAAAATATTATTTATCATACGAAATATTATGAATAATAGTCATGATGCAGTTGGACGGCCGACAGAAATTATATTATAGAAAACCGTTGTGTGACAAAACCTGTGTTTACAACAATTTATACTTATTTTATAAAATCCAGTTACAAAACATCTGTTAACAATACCTTACATTTCCACCGACATTACACGCCGAACGTAAGTGCAACATTAAAATTCCTCCCCAAACATGAGAGCTAACTCTACGCCGTTCGGGACACGAGAATTACGTACAATTTGCGACAAAACAAATAAAAAAGGTAAAGGTTACAAGACGTCGGAACAGTTTGGGCTCGCAACGAGCGCGGAACAAAGCTATTTATACCACAAACATTTGCATCCGAACGGATACCGACCCACTAAACTACGGACGCAAATTGCAGGCGTTAGCGGGCTGTTCGGCTTATTGATGATTCTGCACCCGCCCGCGATCTCCGGATAATCTTCGGCAGCGAGCGAGGCCATTAAACTTACGACTCTGTATTTTTCACTGCACGAACGTTCAGAGTAAATTAACCCTTGCGAACGACACAACCCAAGGTGTTGTTTTAAAGTGAAAATAAAAATGTTTCAGCGGTAAGCCGGTGTGCTAGATAACATTTAAACTAACAGTTAAAGTTAATCGTATGAGCCCGGTTAGGGAATAAAGGTGTGGTGTTGTTTACTACAACCGACGTTTTATTTAGTCCGTGTTATTTTCATTTTATTTTTGCTGTTATTTGTGTTTAATAACGTAACACGCTTTAGTAAGGTATGGCTTCATTACAATTTCCAACTCGTTTGACATATTTAAAAAGAAGAAAAATTGAGAATTCCTATCGGCAAGTGAAAGTACTCCCTGTATTAGTGTCCCTACAAACCGTTTGTTACCTATCCATAATTAAGTGAGGCATAAATTCAATATCAAAGTGTTTAGCTCGCGATGTGTAGGTGTTTCATTTCGCTTCGGTAATTCTCTAACCGTGTGCTCCAGCCGCTAAAAATACTGCAATGTGCTGTTAATTTAAAGATTAGCTTGCTAGTTGTTAGTCCCTATGATATTTAACAAAATGCATTCAACCCACCCACAATGACTTGTTAATAGTAGACAATTTGACATTAATGAAATAAATAGAATTTGCAACATTGTACAATAGTAAAAACAAACGTAACCGTGGGTGGTTGCAGTCAATTAATGTAGCACGCTTGTTTAGACCCCCCCCCCCCCCTGCCACCTCGCCGTCCCGACTCCCGGGCCGCGCCGGTGCACCGCCACACCGACACACCGTGCGAGTGACTTGAAAGACGCTCGCGAGTAAATCAACCCCGTGCGAAGTGGATTATGTCTGAGTGGAATGCAACGATTTATTATGAGCTAG
Source organism: Hyles euphorbiae (assembly GCA_023078785.2). Classification (NCBI taxonomy): domain Eukaryota; kingdom Metazoa; phylum Arthropoda; class Insecta; order Lepidoptera; family Sphingidae; genus Hyles; species Hyles euphorbiae. Next base: position 19,554,698 of record CM041032.1, on the reverse strand, counting down.
ATTTTCCTGTGTTCTTCCGCCGCGAATGATAAATACACCGGGAGCATCTTAAACATTCCGCTTAGACTAGCAAATGACTTACGGAGTGTCAGGCGATCAATCTTTCAAGTTTCAACTTGCACACCACGTAGTTTAAACATTAAACTTGGCCAAACTATCGCCGAAAACAAACTGGCAGAAATAACTTAGTGTAAATTGCTGAAACAATAAAAACTATCAGCTCGCTGCTCGCTGCTGAACGACTGAGATAAAGTTGAAATTACTGTTTATTCTTTACCTTTATAGTCCTATTAATTACGTCGTTAAATATTATGACTGAGTTTCTGAGATTATTGTTTTAGTGGAAACGAAAGTAAGTTAAGTTACGAAATTATTTTTTATTTTATTGCATAATGGTCGGCAAACGAACATACATGTCACTGATGGTATGTGATCACTGCCGCCCCTGATGGATGGTGGATCACATCCACAAATCTATTAATCAACTGCTTAAATTTAAAATTGCGAAGGCAGGATTAAAAAAAAATCTGATTGCAAAAAAATTATCTGAAGGCAACCGTCAAAACTTTTGTTACTTAAAATCTAGTGATCTTAGATCTTAGAGACTACAACCTGAATAAGATACAGCGTGTCCTAAAAATCTAGTACCCTTCTCTTGTCACTATGAAAATTTTCCACTATAGTATAGTGTGTTCGCTTTCCAAGCTCACTCGAATTTCCCCACCACCAAAACAGCCTCATTATAAAAAATCTGTTGTCAGTCGCTCATGCCTTGTATCTGCGTGTTTAGTAGATGGCGGAGGTAACACTGCGTATTGCTTGCGACACGGCGAATGGCAGTCATCTACATGTTTCAACAACAAGCGTAATGTACTCGGTAATTGATTACATTTATATACATGTATACAATATGGAAATTAATTAAACCTCATTGTGTATTCGTGACGCACACCGAGGAATGTGGCACGAATTCGTATGGTGCGTTTACACACCTGTGTTGTGGACAATCATTTTGTGCTCGGATTTGGTAATATAATGGATTAATTGATAGATGTGTTTTTACCTGTTTGTTTGTATGTTTTGAATTGTCACCGATGAACCCCTCAAGTATAGACTTGAAGTATACTACGGTACGGTTACATTGCTGAGGGTCTCGGGTTCAAATCCCGGTTCAGGCAAAGTGATTTATTTTCTATTCATTATGCAGGAGTCGCGAATTTATGCCCGAAATGGCGATAAACTCGGCTCCTATCACATCGTGGGACGGTAAACACAAGGCTAAACGTGCGTATCCTGGTATCACCTCTGCCAGCCCCTTCTGCGAAAAGGCGTGAGTTTATGTATGTAAGTGTTTTTACCAGCCATAGTTAAAGTTTTTACTGCATGTGACAGAATAACTTGGTTTATATAATAATTGTTCGACATCCGAGTTTAATGATTTTCAAAAAAAAATCCATGATAAACATTATCAGTGTTTAAATAAAAAACTTCAAACAATTTGAACTCCCCAAGCAATGATTCGTACCCAGAACCTACTGAATGCATTAATATTTTTTAAACATGTCACCTAGTACAATAACTAAGTTATTTACAAATTAATAAAATAGTGTGTCGTGTGTAATATATATGTCGAGCATCACAATAGCGACCAAAAATCTGTCGTCCATTAAACTAATCAACTAAAATCCTCACGAACAACTCTAAACCTGTTACACAATACTAGTATAACCAAATTATTGAAATCCAATATCGTTTAAATTCCACGTCACGTCAAATTCCTATTCAATTTAGTATGGCAAACAGAAAATACCGGATAACTGATAATTAAGATTGATAGAATATTCCTGACTGGCGCCGCAGTGCTATTCAATTGTGGTATATAATGCTATCTTACTTTTGTGAAGCGAATCATAGGATTATTGGTAGAAGAACTGTTAAGCCTGAAGTCATATATATAAACCTGAGCCAACAGTCACATACATAATGCTGACCCAAAACTTGCGTCAAGTCTTGCGTCGTGGGTATCAGGAACTACGAGAGAATTTTCGGTGTCACATGACCAGAAACAAATACCCATGTATCGAACCCATGGCGTCTCGTTTCACAACCGGTGTCTAACCACTGCGCCATGGAGGCTGTCAAAACAAGTAACGAATTTAAGCCCAAGCCATTGTCACGATCTTATTGAAATTATCATTATTTACAGTTATCTCGCTCGTTTTAAAGATAAAAGACCATCAATCATTATGATAAATCTGGCAAAAGAAATCTCCAATTCAAAGGCATTTGTATTGGACAAGCGTGGGGAACACAAAAATCTGGTAACATCAAAAGATTTGATTTCACGTTGTCATTTAATCGTAAAATGATAAGCGCTGACCCCAATGTATATATGAAATTAGGGCAGGTGAACTATCCTATCTTTGTTCAATTGAGCATTGTACGTGAACTGTGAAAAGTAGTACGGAGACACGAAGGGAAGGGGTATTAAATTGCATTCGCGAAAGTGGACTCTCATTTCAGCTCTTCCACGTAATGGAAGTATATAGCTGAAGTGCGCGATAAAATGTATTTCATAACGTGACATTCCTGACTGTTTTATATCCATTTAAACTTTTTAATTTAGATGGATTGGTTATAATATTATAGATGTTCCCATAGATGGTGGTAGGAACGACCTTTAAAATAAATTCAATTTTATTTATTTATTTCTAAACTTACATCTACTTTTACAGGATACTCTAATGCAGTAGTGTAGCATAGTATTTTTTTTTGTTTCATTTTGTCTTATAACAAATGATATTCATCGCTATTTTTGTGAATTCACTCAGGGAACAATGGAATAAGTCTGTTTAAATCAAACTCCAAAACTTTTTTTTTTTTCAAAACTTTTTTTTTTGTTTAAATCAATCTCCCGTGAAACAGCACTGCGTAAATGCACTGTCGTGTTTTGGATTGAAGGACATTGTAGCCAGAGTAACTGCTGGACATATTGAGACTTAACATCTTATGTCTCAGGATGGCGAGCGCAGTGGAATGTTGCTACTGTTAATAAGCAGTCGTATCGCTTACCATCAGGCGATCGGCTTGCTCGTCTCATCATACATTGCAATAAAAAAAATAAAAAAATATCGACTAACATACTATATCAAAATAAAATAATATCTCGATAAATATTTATCTGGACATCACTACACTCTCTATAATTTAGACTGAGTTATATATCTGCACAGTACAAGTACCAATGAGAAAACTAATAAAAGTCATCGATTCTATGTCTCTGCATCAGCCCCTTTACGTACCACTGCAGGCCATGGGTCTCCTTTACAATCGAGAGTACAATTGAGAGTGGTTAAGCCATATAGTACACCACGCTCGATTGATGCGGGTTGGCGAACTTTACATACGATGAAAGGACGATTTCGGAACTATATTTTCCCTCCCAGGTATAGTGCGTGTCCGATTCCCTGTGTACCACTAATCTTCTTTACTACAACATCAATTACCACCCGATACGTCCAAATACCCGTCTATTGTGTTTCATCCATATCTTGCATGTACGAACAAAATTTCTCCACAGAAAGCGATCGTCGGAACGTAACAAACGGGGTGTTGTCGGGCACCGTGCATGCTTCAAACTTCGCCGTTCGCAATATTCTGCTGCCGCTATTAAAATAAAAGCCATGTAGAAAACTCTCGTTTGTAGGGAGTAAGCATAAAATTGTTTAGTATGACGACTTTGTATGCAGATTCAATAGAAAGGGGTCGAATGTAGCAATTTACAATGTAAGGCAATGTACAACTTATATCTTTAGTTTTGTGAAGGTTGTTGTATTGTCTCAACAGTCTATTGACTGGTGAGTGTTGGCCTAGATTGGTGCGTGAACTGCGAATATAAAAAGGTACGTATCTATTAGATCTTGGCATATTTCGAGGTACATTTATTTTGATTAATGCCACTAGATCATCACTGTCTATGTAACCATTAACAAGCTTATGCAGAAACATTGAATCAAGCTGAATTCTCCTGTCTGATAGTGAATGTAGTTTAAAGTGCTTAAGACGCGACGAGTAACTGGGAAGCTGTTTAGATAAATTACAACTGTATACGAGATGCCAGAGAAATCTTTTGTTAACACGTTCAATATTTTTTTTATAGATATCATAATGTGGGTTCCAGATTACACTAGCGTATTCCAAATTGCTTCTTACTATCGAGTTGTAAAGGACTAATTTTGTTTGTGGGTTTTTGAACAGGTGGCAGCTACGTATTATAAAGCCTAGCATTTTAAACGCTTTGGAGGTGATCATATTGACATGACGATCAAATTTGAATTTGGGGTCGAATATGACGCCAAGGTCTTTTACTGATGTAACCTGTTGAAGAGGTTTGTTATTAAGTGTATATGAACTTGATGTGTTACACTTATTTCTTGAAAATTTAATAAAGTGGCATTTGTGGACGTTGAGTACCATTAGGTTTTCGATGCACCAACGATTTAGACGATTTAAGTCATCCCGTAGGAGAGTAATGTCGTTTTGATTATATATAGGTTTCAGAATTTTTAAATCATCAGCAAATAAATAATATTCGGAATTCAAAAAACAGTCAGAGATATCATTGATGAAGATATTAAATAAAAGTGGTCCCAAATGCGACCCCTGTGGAACGCCAGAGTAAGTGGGAAAAGGCTGAGAGGAGTATCCATTTGTAACGACTACTGAGTGTCGATTTCCTAAATATGATGCGAACCATTCAAGAAGGGTGCCAGATATTCCAGAAGCAGATAGTTTTTGTAGCAGAATGTCATGGCTAACCATGTCAAACGCCTTCGAGAAATCCGTGTATACTACGTCTACAGGAATTCTTGAGTCGACAGCCTTAACTAACTCATCGTGATATAGTATTAAGTTGGTCACTGTAGATCTCCTAGCCATAAACCCGTGTTGATTTTTAGTTATGATATGCCTAATGTGCCAAGAAATAAAGGGATATATCATTGATTCAAATACTTTTGCAAATATAGGTAGCATTGAGATAGGGCGATAATTTTCGATTGAGCTAACCTTTCCACCTTTGGGTATGGGTATCACTATTGACTTCTTCCAAACGGAGGGAAAAATCCCTGTTTGAAGAGATTTATTAAATATAATACTTAAGGGATATGACAATGGTTCAGCGCACTTCTTAACAAATACAGATGGAATACCATCGGAACCCGCACCTTTCATTCCATTGATGTGTTTGAGGTTAGTATAGGTATATACAAGATTGTTCCAGTGATAGTGAATTAAGGACTACATTCGTGTGACGATTTTTATGTGTTGTGGTCGAGACTCCAGAATTAGCTTTGTTAGAGTGTAAGGATGAGAAGTGCTGAGCAAACAAGTCGCATAATTCATCGCCAGTGGTTGCTGTCTTACCCTTCAAGTGCATTAGCGAAGGGTACCTTCCAGAATTAGCACGCTGTTGTTTAATAAAAGACCAGAATAATTTTGGATTTGATGTAAGATTGCGTTCAAGGTCAGATATGTATATGTTATAGCAATGGTTAATCATAACGTCGCATCGTGCTTTAAGCAATTTGAAGGATAATGCATCTAAAGGATTGTCAAATTTTTTGAACCGGGTTCTATATTTAAGTTTCTCACGTAGTATTCTCTTTAAATGTTTGCTGAACCAGACTGGGCATTTATGGTTACGAGGTATTTTTTTAGGCACACAATCTTCAATAACTTGATAGATAATTTCATAAAATATTGGGGTCATATCATTGACGTTCTTACAATTTGATGGCTCAATATTCCAATCAATGTCTTTCAACTTCCCAATTATAACGTCATAATCAGCTTTGTGAAAATTAAGTCTTGGAGTTTTATTACATTCAATGTATTTCACATAGCGTTCTGAAATTTTGAAAGATAATGGCGGATGCAGAGGATCTATTGAACTGAGGGCAGTCTCACCAGAATTAATTAAATCATTTACTACTATGTTACCTAAAACTAAATCGAGTATCTTACCTTTGCTATTAACAATATTATTGTATTGCTGAAAGTCGTTGAATGCGAGAAAGTTGAGCAAATCAATAGACAGTTGATTGTTATCGTACAGACCCGTGGTATGCGAATTATCGTTACAAGTTTTTTTTCCAAACAATGTTACTCATGTTGAAGTCACCAGTAATTAATATTTTTTTATTAAATTGCATAATCTTAGTAACATTGCTGGTAAAATGGTCAAGAATATGTTTTTGTAATGGAGGTGATAAATAAACACAACATATATACAATTTCGATACATTGTATTGATATCGATTATGAGACCAATCGGACTACGGAAAACGAATGAAATTTCCTTATAATATGTGCTAGATTTTCACTATTGTTTCCCTTCGTATGTGATGTTATATGGCCTATGGCATTTCTCGATAAATGACCTATCAAATACAAAAAGATTTTTTCAATTCGATCCACTAGTTCCTGAGATTAGAGATAACAAACAAACAAACTCTTCAGCTTTATATATTAGTAGGGATATACTCGTAGAAGTATAGATAAAACAATGCTATACTTTTGATGGATCGACATTTATAAATTTTATCATTAGGATACTGTTAAAAATCTAATTATCTGAGCTGATTCCAGGTCCTCAATATTGTCGCTACATAAAACAGTACACGTAGCACAAATTTAACAACTTTATTTAAAACAGCGAACGTAATAGTTTTGATCTCAAACGCGTGTCGGCAGTAAACACGCCCGTATTTGTTTCCATTTCACTACATTTAGATTTGAATATTTTCACCTGAAAACGGGAACTCAATAAATTGTGATCGGATCCAAGATACAACTCGGTTGGCCGCGTTGGAAATCTTTTTGTGATACATACATACATACATAAACTCACGCCTTGTTCCCAGAAGGGGTAGGCAGAGGTGCCAGGGCACCCACATTTCGCCTTGCATGTTCCGTCCCACAATGTGATAGGTGGCGAGCCTATCGCCATATCGGGCACAAATTCCTGACTCTGGGCTGATACTGAATAGAAAAATCCAATATCACTTTGCCCAACCCGGGATTCGAACCCGAGACCTCAGCTTTGTAACCGTACCGTAGTACAACTACGCCACCGAGGCAGTCTACTTTTGTGATACATTCTTTCTGTATTTATGCTTTGCACCGACTGTATTAGAGACGGTATTTTCGTACACGCTCTACATGTGGAGCAAGTCAATTAATTTTGTTTGTTTATTTCCCAACGATTGTAAAGTGAAAATTACGAAGAGTAAAGTTTTAAAGGTAGAATTTTGATTTTTTTATGTAATATTACCAACGCTGAATAGCCATAGAAAGAAATTAATTTCTTGCTACTTTTTGCTTTTTCATAAATTAATAAAGGCTAATGAATATTACACCAAAGGCTCGTATAAAATGATCTTTCTCAGTTAACTTACAGTTATGGTAAGTCGGCACCGCTGATTATTATTCATACTATTAATTAATTAATTAATCATTTAAGAGGTGTTAGGATCTGCCTTATCGAACACTTCCATGTCCTAAGAACTAACAATGATATGACTGCAAATAGCAAGACAGTTAAAAAAATCATAAATATCACTAATACAACATTAAAGCTGTAATCAAAAGCCAAAACGCAATAACCAGTTGAAACAGCGCATAAACGCGAATGTTCTTTTAAAAGCTCGTAATAAGGAAATCTAACAGTAACATTAATATAAAACGCAAAGTGTTTCTCATTACGACGCAATAAACGTCGGGCGAAACTGAACCCTTCAGCTAATTGCAGCCTCCGCCGCTAGGCCTTCGGACACTAGGTAGAGCCTGGGCCCCGCACAACTTTTACTTATGGAAAAATGTAGAGTTTTTTATCTGTCGTATTCTTGTGATTTCGTCTCGTTGTACGGCTTCAGATTATTTTTATTTTGGTCGTAATTTGTGTTGAGTCTTGTGAATATTGCGGGCTTAGAACGAGAGGAGAGGACAGTCAGAAATAAAAATATTATTTCTTTAATTATATTCGAAATGGCATTTTAATACTGTATGCATTTTCATAAGATGTTTCTCTTGATAATATTATATTGTTTCATGATAAGAATTTCTTATCAAACTCCGTTAGTGTACTTAGATATTTTTATTCCATTGAATTGTTATCAGATGCCTACTTCCCCAAATCATTGCACCCACTCAAATGTTCTAAATATTCATCAGTTACCAAACATCCCCATTATAAATTTCCTAATCACTCAATAACGACAAACAATTCGGTAAATTAACAAATACCCTCAATTCACAAGTTAAGAAAGTAGAGTCGGTGTAATCCCGGTAGAGGCGATCGCTCACGCTGACGTCACGTCACCTCAATGTTGCTAAGTAACTGATCACTTGTTGACGTCCTTCGCTTTCCCACTGATTAATAAATCCCAGCTGTGGAGTTGGAACAAGTTTCACTCAAGGACTAAGATTTGTAGTTGATGGGTGGGATCAAGTTCCTTTATATTTTAAACTCAACTATTTGGTTTTTTAATGGACAGTAAAAGTCAGCGTGATGGATTTAAGATCTCTCTTTAAAACATAAAGGATACTTATGCTCAAATATGAAATAAATATTAAGGACATTTTTTTTAAATACCAGTGATAAGTATACCCTTCTAGTCTTTAAAGTGAATAAATCGCAATTAATTTAGTCCGCCTCTCTTTTTAATTTTTATTACTTTAAATGGCGAGACTAGCTTTCACCTGGCGGTAAGCGGTAGTAGCAAAACAAAACGAGAGCATGAATCATAAAGCAATGCATGGCAATCTACTGCGTTCAACATCCTGAGACATGACGTGTTATGTATGTATCAATATCTCTGATACTTACTCTGGCTATAATTTTCTTCAAACGGGAATACAACAGTGGGATACAATGGTGGGAGAAATGGACGTTGCGGTGGTATATACTCAGGCGGTATCTCGTAGTAAATATTAAGAATTAAAATCTGAATTAATTACACTAATGAAAATTTTATGTTAAATGTCATATTTACACAACCTAGTGGTCGCTTTTGTTGAATGGTGGCGTACTTCTGCCTTCCCCTTTTATTATTATTCTACGTTTATTCAAGGTTCAACCTTCAACATACAAAACAAATAGAAGTGGAGGATGAATAAATCTCTCATTGGGATTAACTCTAGTGTTTTTATAGGATCTGAATCTCTACTAAAATAATGTATAAGATTTCGGCGCTATTTACTTTATCTTTTACTACCTACTATTCAGAAATATATGTAAGTTTTCTCTTATAACTCACGACTCATAAAATAACAAGCCAATCTTCGCAAAAATCGTAACAACCATTAACCAATTTGAATTATATCGGTAATAGGTTTTCAGATGTGACAGGCCGCTTGGGTAGGTAACACCGCAATTTCTATTTCTCCCGCCAAATTGCAGTGTAAGGTGTAAATGCAGTGGTGTGTTCCAGTTTGAAAAAAATTGTACCCAGAGTAACTATTGGACATAATGTGACTTGAAATCTAATGTCTCAGGATGGTCGCAGTCGAATGCCAAGCATTGCTTTGTAATTTCATGGTGTTAATGGGTTTTGTATTATTCATGAGTGGTCGTATCACTTACCATCAGACGAATGGCACGTTCGTCTCGCCATTTATTGCTATAAAAAATACCATAAATTTTAAAACTACGTATGTCTATTTTCTTTTTTATTGACTTAATAGATTCAGTTTGGTGCTGTGTGCCAAACGTATAACAGACAGGTTAAAATCATGTTATAAAAATACTGATAAAAAATGTGAATAAAAGTCAAATATAGAAAAACCAAGTAAGTATTATCTGATGCAAATTAAACATAATAAAAAGTTTGATTAATAAACTCAATAGCGGTGCAATTTATTTATATTTCAAAATCAAAGTGAGAACAATCGCGCAGTTCGTTATTATGTAAATTTATTCCAGAAAGTCGTCTGTTTTTGTTAGCAGAACTCTCTTATAGTTTGATTTAATATTTCTAAAGTCACCTTGATGTGGAAAGTTAGAGGACTCGGCTAAATCTCGTGCAAACTGACAAGATGGAATGGAATAAACCGTGATTGCGATCGTTGAGTAATCAAAATTGGTTGTTACAATATAAAAATATGTTCCAGACATTTTAAGATGGTTTCAATAAGAATACATTTATGAACTTAATTTTATTTGAAAGATGAGTTTCAATTGAAAAAACAATATTGAATTTCGACGAAACAGTGAACTATTTTAACTTACCAGTAAAGTATATCGCAGAATTTACGGCCCTTAGGAACGTACTTATTATAAAAACCATATGACGTGAATAACACCAGTATCATCTAATTCTTAGCTTTTAAAAAGTCAATACCTGTAGCGTCAAAATACTTGCATGCTTCAAGTAAAAAAATATTTCATACTGATTGAAACAATCCGCTTAATACCGTGCCACATTGCTATTGCAGAAAAAAACGTAATCACAATATGCCTACATGAAAAAAATGGCACAAATCAAAATTTCTCCAGCTTAACAAACCTTAAAATTGTATACGTATTATTGTACAAAACTACTCCCGTTTCTGAATAAACCTATAAATAAACCAGGTTTAAGGCATGTTAGCGAATTCTTAGAAATGTTTCGCTCCATATTAGTAATCAACAAAACAGCGAGTGCACACACATATAGACTCTATAACAAAAACACAAAGCCTATTCGTATTTCGAGAAAATGTAGAGCTCCATTTTAAATTTCAATTTAATTTGCACTCTATCAAAATAAAAAGCCATTGCAAACGGCCTTCTATTTTCTTTTGTACAAAAGCGATTCCAGTTTATCAAGTTCCGGCTGCGTTGGACGGAGGCCGAGGGACCAAGGTTGCCCGCGGTATCCAGCTCTACACTTCTTTATAGGAATTTCTAGACTTTATTTATTGTTGTCGATGCTCGTGAATTTGTTTTATTTATATTGTTTTATATAAACTGGGTTTGGACGTAAATATATATGCATATCTGTACCTGAAAATAGTAGATGGAGACATCATTATTAGCTATGCGAAAAACACGCTGGACTTATTTTCGCCTGAAAAGAAGCCTGGCAGATTGCCATGCCCAAATGCTATATTTGATCGAAAACAGCATAATACGTATTAACCGATATGAAATTTCGAACTAGAATCTTAGGATTCAGTACCCATAGGCCTAGGGACCAACTAGAATATTATATTTATAACTCGCCAATTATTTTGAGAAATTATAAAAAAAAATAAGGCTATAAATTGTACCGTGTTGGAAGTATATTCAATTATACTAGAGCAAACGAATAACATACATCAAAGCATTTTAATTTTATTTTGCCAAAAAAATATCCAAACATGATTCATTAATAAAAATTGTACATATATTTGCTGTACAATATTAATAAATCAGCCTCACAGAGCACATGTGTTTTCATCAACTCTATCATCGGGTGAATTAATTAAAAATAACATCCCGACATCCCTTATAACGTGGCTCTATTTCTACTATTTAAAATATATCCGTTAGCCAGACAAAAGGCATGGCGACCGTTCCGGGGGGCGGACGGTTGTCGCGGTTCAATTTGTGTCTGTAATTGCCACCAGGAGGGGGGCTTTGACGGCGAATCACTTCTCACCGGGATAATTAAACGACGTACGGGTACTAACAAAACTGTGCCCGTTAAATATAGTGCCTTCTGTCGCATGAATTTGGATGAATTTCGGTACGAATGAGGACTCTATGTAGCGCTGGCTTTTGATTTTAATCTGGGTTTTGTGTAGCTGTGGATATTTGTAGTGGAGTTTTAATGAGCTTTTTAATTATTGGAGAAAGACTAAAAATAAGACAAAGTAAAAAGTATATTTTGTTTTTCACTATGGGAAACATTCGTATGGTTTGATAACACATAAAATATGAGTACTTACAGATAAGAAAGTATACACCACCGCAAAATATCAAGAATGTTCATTAAAATACGACGTAGGAGTTGAACTAAAGATATCAGAAAGTAGAAGTAGCATTTCGTTTCCAGAACATCCGCAAAAGTATATATTGATTATACAAAGATTTGGTTTGGCGCAGAGATTAAAATCGCGCCTTCTCAGCTGGCTACTCGCCCATTGCTTCTTGAAAACTACTGAAAATAAGCTCTATTGTGTAATATAAAGCAATCTTTTTCAATAACTTGAGCAGTGCATTCAAGTGAATAATGTTTGCGAGAAAACTCGATCCTGTTTATTTATTAGTAAGTTCGCTATCAGATCTACTTCGCCGTAGACAAAACAAGTCTAGAATTCATTTTAAGTGCTAATATCTCAAACTAGACGACGCAAAAAGAACACTACAAGCATAATGGCCGATAGTGCGGTAGGTTTTTCAGAGTTCCGTGCAATGGGAAAATTCCTTGTATTGAAACAAACGGGGATTGGGTAAATTATTATTTTTATTCTTCTAAATTTATACCAATTGTCTGCTTTTGTTGTTTTTTAATTGAATCGAATAATTTTGAAAAAAAAATATTAGGAAAATGCTGAGTAAATCAGCGATCATTTTAAAATTAAATGGAGTGTGAGTTAATTATACAGGGTATATCAAGACTGCAACAGAAAACGAAGGCAGGTAGTAGTTTTAGTGAGTCCAGACACAAGGTAATCCAAACACCCTGTATACCTATATGTATAAAGGGTTTGTAGTTGTACACGATGTTATACATTTGTACTACTAATACAAGAAATATCGGAAAAAAATAAAACAGCGTAAACGGAACCCGCAACCCGTTCGCGCTTTACCACTTTTTTGTCTTGCAGTCGTGGCTTTTGACTTGAAGTAACCTTCCGCACCAAGGCGCCATTTATAAACGTCCGGTCAAAAACACAACCCTTTTGTTAGAATCCGCTTTTCCAAACCAAAATGCAAAGTAATTGAATTAGCTTGTTTGTTAATTTCCCGCTCGAATGAAACGGCGGAACCGTTCCAGCTGTGACGTTCTGTGAAGATTATGTGGTATCAAAAATTCAATGATGCTTGAGTGTTGCTCTGACGGAGTTAAGTGGCCATTTGTCATGTACTGTAATTTGTTTTGTTTGCTGCATGCCCGCCCCGGGGCTCAACTTTAAAGCGAGAGAAAATTCTGAAGAAATTGTTAATTTAATTGTACGGTGTGTTGTTACTCCGCAGTCGTGCTTGGAATATGAGATTGCCTTTCAAATTAAACACATCATCTTTGTTTAGAAAATTCTAGTGCTTGTTAGTAATTGTGTACCTTGTGACTGATTTATGTTATTAGGATCAATTTTTACAATTGAGAATATTGTTTGAAAATGATCATTAACGTAAAATTATTCTTTCATGTGTCAGATCGATATCACCTTTTCCCTATTAAATGAATTTTAATACCGTTCTATTTTCATAGCGATAAAAATCTATTTATGCTTATCTATTTATTTTTATAAATTATAAGGAATAAAAAATTGTTTTCTCAGATATGTTTTTGATTAGATAGCAAGCGAAAGAACACTATCTGGGGGCGCGGCCGAGCCCCCGTCCAAGTCGAGCTATAGGCCGTAACATTCTTTTCTCGAAGCAATTCAGACCATTTTCAACCCCCTATAACTTCGTTGTGGCTAAAGCATGAAGCCTGAATTTTCAGTTATTAAGCAGGCATTGTGTAAACACGGTATATTTAAAATTTCATTCAATTTGAACCAGTAGTTTAAGAATTGTTACTAGTCAAACTTTCTTAATTTTGTCACTCACTGACTGACTGACCGATCATCAAAAGTCTAAGGCACTTCTAGCAGACATAGAACCTTCAAATTTAGAATATAATTAGTGTTTAGTGTTTAAAGTAAGGGAAAATTCAAACATTTCATAATTTGTGTCTAGTTTTCTAGATAGACCAACTGTCAACTAGTAGTTGACATGACGTGGCGCGTTTGGATGCATTAGAAATCCGTTAAATATGGCCATTTCGGTCGCACTAAGGGCAATTTGTATTACTATTTTAACCTTGACGGGCATGAGCGGCGGTGCGGATAACTTTGTAATCCCATATAAATGTATAGGATTACAAAGTTACATTTGCAGTTAATGAATCATTGTACCCGTATATAATGGAATAATAGTTGTAGATAGATATATATATATATATGAGGCATAAAAGGAGGGGATATAGAGAGGGAAATGGTGTATTCAGCATGTCACATGCCCTTGCAAATAAATAGACTAAATAGCTCGAAAATATCAATTACAATGAAAGAAAGAACATTAATAATCAAATCCGCTATATTTGTGATAAATTGATGCCTACAAAAATAAGAAAAATCCATAAGACAGAGGCTTTAAGAAAAATCGTTAGTGATATTCTAGAAGTAAGAAGTACCGAAAAGGAAAAAAGTAGGACTCTACAAAAAGACGTGAGATCCCATCAAAAACATCCTGTAAAAAAATTCCAAGTCTCGCAGCTCAGGTTTTCTACCGCAAAAAGTTGTCAGATGCATGTAACACCAAGTCGATTAATTTATTTAGTCCTTAAGGGACCTTCTATATAAAGTTATTAAGTTAGTTATTACCATATCAATCTTAAAAATTCTTTACGATTTAAATAAATAGATCGACTTGGCCAGCAGCATTATGTATAAATTGTACGATACATTATGTTTTCATGCGATGGCCAAGTCGATCCATTTATTTAAATCGTAAAGAATTTTTAAGATTGATATGGTAATAACTAACTTAATAACTTTATATAGAAGGTCCCTTAAGGACTAAATAAATTAATCGACTTGGTGTTACATGCATCTGACAACTTTTTGCGGTAGAAAACCTGAGCTGCGAGACTTGGAATTTTTTTACAGGATGTTTTTGATGGGATAACAATTACTTAAACATAAAAACATGATTAATAAAATGTTAGTAATATAAGAATACAATACCAAAATTCGTTTAAATATAATAAACTACAACACAAAATTATTTTCAGACTACAATTCCTGATCCTCGAAAGACAATACGACAAAAAAGGAGAGCATTAAAACAGTTGCGAATAAAATGGTAGGCTTAAAATTACGCCTCCAGCCCCTACATTATCATCCTATCTGAATGAACATTTCACAATAATCTTGAACTGCTATAGTTAGCGCCACGCGACACCGCCACACAATAGGCCGGGCACAATGCGCGCACACAAATAGTTTTTATTATTATGGTAAGTTATAATAAATTGTTATGGAATTCATTTGTTCCGGCTGAAAGTATTCGCGGCGGGAATTGAAAATGCCGCGTTAACGCTCCATTGTTAGATGAGAATTTGTTCCTTAATATTAAAACTATGTATATTCGTTTGAATTGATTGTTGAAGTGCGTGGTGGCCTGTTGGTAAACGGACTAGACGCGGCTGCCAACATGTTCACGGTGGTCGCGGGTTCGAATCCCAGGGCACACCTCTGACTTTTCGGAGTCATGTGTGCATGGATAGTCAATCACCACGCACTAAAACGGTGAAGGAAAACATCGTGAGGAAACCTGCATACCATAGCGATTCATAAGAATTTCTATGGTATGTAAGTCCGCCAACCCGCACTAGGCCAGCGTGGTGGACTATATGGCCTAACCACTCTCAATCGTATTCTCAATTGTAGAGTAGGCCCGTGCCCTGCAGTGGGACGTATATGGGCTGATACAGATACAGATACAGATATTCGTTTTGTGTTCTTGCGCGGACTCGTTTTCGATGGCAATATGTGCTAAGTTCTATGCATACATGGGGTATGTCAAGACTGCTACCGAAAACAGAACCGGGTGCTAGTTTTCGTAACAAACACAATGCAACTAAAAAATTCGCAAATAAAGACGACATTTTTGTTTTGGAATTGTTTTATGTCATCGTGGGTGGTAAATCTCTAGTGTTTTTTCTAAAAGATTAACTAAAACCCTTGTGTTTATCGCAACTTTAAAAATAAAAGAGTTTACACTATCATTTTAGAAAAAAAAAGTGTATACTAATGAAATACAATAATAGGAAAATAAAACGCTTTTTTGCAAAATTATTAGTTGCATTGTGTCTCAAGTTACTAACGGCCGATGCCAATAATCAATCGAAAAAAATTAGATTGAAGTCAATCTGTTTTGTTGTCAATTGTTTTCTACTTTTCGATTGGTCTCCTGTCATGTTGCCATAGTTTATTCACTACTGAGGTTGATTATTGGCAATATAGTATCAGAAAAACGATTGAGCTGTCAATCTAAAACGGCAAATTTTGGATTGGGTTTGTTTATTGGCAGCGGCTGTAAAACGATCACACAGCTTCGTTTTCGGTAACAGTCTAGATATACTCCGAATAATGAAAATGTGCTTTGCCTAAGTACGAATACTATAGGTTAATATAGATAGATCAATCACTGCAGTCGCGGAAGGTATATATATATATATATATATATATATATATATATATATATATATATATATCTCAAGTTGCGATAGCTCGATGTTTATTTTTTTTAATGCCTTAACTGATTCGGTAAATGCTTTAGGACATCGTGACAATTTGATAATATTAGGGGATTTTAACATTGATTTATTGTGTACAGAGAACTCAAATTCCAAAGCGTTCCATAATTTTGTTAATATCTTTAGCTTAAAGCAACAAGTTTCATCACCTACACATTATACAAGCCATAGCGAAACGCTTATAGACGTTATATGTACCGACACAAATGTCCGAAACGTGACGACTGACATTATAGGTAGCAAATTGTCGAATCATGCTCTTGTTGTAGCGGAATTTAATTTTAAAAAAGTAAAAATTCAGCCCAAACTCATTTCTTATAGACCACTTAAAAATATTGATGGTAAAAAATTTGACAATGATATCCAATTAATTCCCTGGCACAACATTACAAATGAACTCGATGTGAATTGCAAGTTACATTTTTTTAACACTTTGGTTTTAAACTTATTTGATTTCCATGCACCTCATAAAACTATAAAAATTAAAAATCATACTTATCCGTGGATTACTGACAATATTATGTTGATGATGAGACTAAGAAATGAAGCACATATGAAATATCTTCGTACAAAAAGTGAGGCACATCAAGATTATTACAGACAGTTAAAAAAACTAGTCAATTCAAGTATTTATTACGAGAAAAAAGCATACTTTGGACAATATATTAATCACACAAAAGATCCAAAGGCTTTATGGAAACATCTTAAATTAAATGTACTTCCACCTAAACCAGATATAGAACTTCCGGCTCATCTCACCAATACTGAGAATTTAAATAAACACTTTCTTGAGATCCCCGGCTCCGATGTTGTTACTTTATCAGACTTAACTTATTTTCAATTTCATACATTCATTTCTTCAACGTTTACCATAAAATGTGTTGACCAACGTGATGTTTCTCGAATTATTCACTCGCTTAAGTCTAATGCACAAGGTGTCGATAACATTTCTTTAGAAATGCTTTTACTAACTCTCCCTCATTCATTGGCAGCAATTACATCAATTATCAATGCTTCAATCAGTACCTGTACGTATCCTGAATTATGGAAAACAGCTATTATCAGACCTTTACCTAAAAACACGAATCCCTCATCACCTAAAGATCTTCGTCCAATAAGCATTTTACCATGTTTATCCAAAATTATGGAAAAAGTAGTATATCTACAGTTAATTAAGTACCTGGAGCAAAATGACATTCTGCCTCATGTCCAATCTGGTTTTCGCAAACATTGTAGTACCACAACAGCTTTACTCGAGGTTACCAATAATATATTAGAAGCGCAAGACTCTGGTATGAGCACGATTCTTGTTTTATTAGACTTTTCTCGTGCTTTTGAGACGATAAATGTAGATTTATTACTTTCTAAATTATGTTTCTATGGATTTGACATTAATACAATTAAATGGTTCAATAGCTATTTATCTGATCGTTCACAAAAAGTCGAGGTTCGTAATAGTAATGGATCCGTTTCTACATCTTCTCTAGCTCGGGTTACAAGAGGAGTGCCGCAAGGTTCTATTCTGGGGCCTTCACTTTTCATCCTTTATTGTGCTGATATCATAAATTCTATAAAACATTGCAAATATCATATATATGCGGATGATTTGCAGTTATATTTATCGTTTCAACCGAAGAAAATGCTTTCAGCCGTGGATAAAATTAACGATGACTTGAACAGGTTAAATCATTGGTCTACGAAGAATTGTTTAGTTTTAAATCCAGTCAAGTCAAAGTTCATGATTTTAGGTTCGAGGCAACAAGTTACAAAAACTAGACTTCTTCAACCAACGATAAACATTGATGGTAAGCCTATCCCTGAATGTCAAGAAGCACGAAATTTGGGTTTGATTATGGACTCAGAATTAAGATTCGAAAATCATATTAATGAATTAGCACGTAATTGTTTCTATCGTTTAAAAGTTTTATACAATGCTCGTCGCTATTTAAGTTTAAAACTCCGTATAAACCTTATTGATTCAGTAATTTTATCAAAATTTAATTATGCTGATACCGTGTACGGACCAAGACTTCTTTCTAAATCTAAAAACTTAATTCAGCGTGTTCAGAATGCTTGTGCTAGATTTTGTTTTGACATACCGCCGAGAAGTCATGTTTCACCTTATTTAAATCAGGCGCAGATAATGAATATGGGCTTCAGACGATGCACTCATTTTGCAACCCTATTATTTGGCATCTTAAAAACACGTAAACCTGTTTATTTATTCGAAAAAATCGAGATGTCTTCACGAGCTCGTCTAGCATTTCTGATTTGTCCTAATCACAAAACCAGCGCCTTCAAAGGTAGTTTTAAGTATACCGCTACCAAAATTTGGAATATTATTCCCCCTCCACTTAGAAATCTGTCCGTATCCCTTAGCACATTTAGGTATAAAATTAAAGAATACTTCCTTAAACAGCAGATAGAGGGTATACAGATATAACGAGCCCCTCACTGTAATTATAAATCAAAATGTGATTTTGCTTGTTGCGTTTTCTTCCTCACTGTTGTCTGTCTGTAGTCTATGTGAGTTCACATTAACCGATTAGTTATAGTTCATTGAATATTTTGTGTGTTAAATGTTGTACTATTATTTAATGATACCTATTATTAACCTATTTAACGATTTTATAACCTTTTATATGTAACGATTTTATTTTGCTTGTTTAAGGGTTTTATTTTTAAAGTGTCAATGTTTTTATTTTTCTCATAATGTGGACAATTCGTTATTAAGCAAAAGTTAAAAAGTTTGTTTTTTATGTTTTATTTTTTTACCTCGTACATATTTATTGTTGCAATTGTTTTTCAAAAATGTGGACAATATGTTTTTAAGCAAAAGTTTAAGTTTTTATGTCTTTTTTTCTTGTTTCGTATATATTTAGGTCCAGCTGAAAACCAGCGCCGTAGCTCAGGCTGCGGCAATAAGCTGAGCTGGAACCTTTTTGGTTTAGGGAGCATATACCTATTGTATTAGTTGTTATTTTATGTTAATTTTTTTTTGTTATGATTTGACTTTTTATTTTAGCTTGTGTTATTTTCTCTAAACCAAATAAACGTTTATTATTATTATTATTATTATTATGTACTCGTATGTAACATTCCTCCTTCCTTAACACAACGTTCCCACAAAGACGTTGTTTTAGATTGTGATTGGTTTTGTGACAACATAATCGTCTACAAAGGTTTCCTTTGGTAAAATTCTAATTTCTCAACCGTTGAGCTACTGCAAACAATTATTATAAGAAATTCAAACTCTGCTTCAAGTCTTAAAATTACTCCAATACAGGGCAGTCATATTTAATAAATAAATACACTCAACATCCAAATTGCTTGAAAACTGGTAGTAGATAACAAAGGTGGGTCTCTACACAGAGACGTATGATAGCCAGAATAAAAAAATGCAGACGCATCGGTAATACTAGAAGTATGAGACGGAGTAAAGCGGTAGCATCCAGTACGGTTCAAGAAAGACAACATTATTTTATTGATTCTTTTAGTGGGTTGTCAAACACTGTGCATGCGATTAGTTCGTTAATACAGTGACTGACCCAAAATTGCTTAAAACTACATCCAAGTGACTTCCGTGAAGACGTTAAAATATATTAAATTAATTATTCAATATTGCAAATTATATCTGAACATATTATTTGGAATACATGAGCTTGCAGGTCACGTGTGACAACCCCTTCCAATAAATACCCAGATAAACTAAGGAATTGTAGGTGCTTCGCCGAGCTAAGTAGGTAGAGATGAAAAATGTCGCTGAATAGAAGAATATAATTTAAATTATCTAATATTACTTGAACTACATATCGACACTCGATTAGACTTATTTAATTTGAAGTCTTCGATTCAGTCTTTAGCTAAACCTGACTACAATATAGCTTTACGACTTATAAATTATTCAGTATTTTACAGGTCATTAAATGACGTATTATACAAACATCCTTTTCACGACCATTACACGTACTTCACCTCTCGTTCGTTAATTCGACAAAAGACCTAAAAAGGAAAAATAAACGGCCTTGTTATTGTAACAAAGCGTGCCTTCAGATAAAAAAACGTACAAATGTTCGAACATTCAACAGCGTACTGAAGGCCCGAACACGCTGCGTTTAACCCTCGATTGTTATTTATTATTTATGGAAATAGACGTGGGGAGGCAGGGGAGAGACGTCCTATTTAAAAAAAACATCCCCCGGCGCCAGACGTTTGTCATGCAAATTTATGCGATCCGTTTAAAACCGATCGCGATTTCTAGACGGAATATTCAATAAGAAATATGATAATAAAAAAGGTATGTTTTTAAACGGTTAATGTGGGCGCGTCACGAAATCATAAATTCTGTGTAATTACAAAAACATCGATATGATACGAGTATTGACGTCGGGGCTGTCGTCCAGCGCGCGGCGGTTAATGCCAGTTGTTTGTTTGTGATGTATTAAATGCGAGCAAATTGTTATGAGCGCCGAAAAAGGAATGTATGCGATATTGTGTCTGAATTCGACTTGATCGGTGAGGGTTTTGTCAGTTTATGACATGTAAATCATTACATCGAATATTTTCGGGTGGCCACATGGTAGGTATCGTAATTTTCTATATTAATAATATATTTTAAACATTACATGAATTCATCAGTTGTGCACGAGTCTTACATGAAAACACGTGCCTAGTGTCATGTAGATTTATTGATGTAGAACCCAATTGTTATCCTAAAACATCAAGGCCTGAACAAATTTGCTGACCACACAAACATCTACTCAAACACACGCTCTTGATACTTAATTGAATTCTCACGTGCTGCTCTGTATACAAAGCTTACATTATAAGCTCTTGTCAATAGTATTTTAAGACCACATAACATCTTAGAAAAAATCCCATACATGTCATCATGACAAGGCGTCGACTTTACTTTCGTCTCTCCATTGATGACGTTAAACGTTTTAAAGGTTATATTGACGTCACTAAATAGGACCCCTACTCTCCTGCCAGTCTCTACCGCCCGGTCCGTATTAAGCGTATCATTTATCATAGAGCTGAGTATAATGTTGTGTGGTGTCACAACGTCATGTAATTCATTTTGTAAGTAGAGTAGCGCGACGTAGAGCCACGAAATGATGTAGAGTCGGGTAAGCTGCATTAACTATTGTAAGACCGGGGTCGGAGGTGTGAAACTTTTAAAAGCTGCTTCGTTGTGTTTTCTTAGTGTAGAGTTTGTGCAGTGAAATAATAGAGTAAAATGTTCATGTAGAGTCGGTAGAGTCGTACTTAGTATTCGGAGTAGATTCTTGCATAGTATATTTTTTTATATTTTCAGGAAAATAAATTAGAAAAAGCTGGAGAAATACTTTTTTCGAGGAAAGGAAACACAAATATATTCTTTTGATTGAAGTGAGTTCGTTTAATTTTTTTCCTGCTTAATTCGATGTGTAGCATGAAATACACTTTTACAAAGAAAATTCGTTGCTCATTGAATTTTTCATCTAAATACATTTCATTTTCATACAAACGTCATTCCAACGGTCAAGATTCGCTCCAAAATGTCAGAAATTTAACGAATTTATGCAAACTTCAAAACTTGGTCCTTTGAAATTAAGTTTCGTTGGATTTAATCAAAGTAACTTTATGTGTTTTAACGCGGTCGCCCCACCACCGCTGCGACGGTAAACAGACGTGAATGCATTACTTAAATGGACTCAAACTTGCAATTGTAGGTTTCAGGTGGAATTTTTGCAAGTTCGAACTTCAAGTGTGAAAATTATTCATAACTCTATGATGCTACAAATTACATAATATGCTTACGGCTGTGTCCTCAAACAGGTAGGTAAAATGTACAAATTTTACCACCTACAGTTTGTTGGGCTTGTTTCTATTCCAAGATTTGAGAACAAGATAGCATAATATTGAAAAATTTCAGTTCAAAGTAATTTATTCGCCATAATAATAATAATATCCCCGAAGTTATTAAGACGAACAACTATAGGAAATACATCCTGAAGGACGGTACGGTCGACATCTGTCGGACATGCCACCGTCCTGGCGAGTCCATCAGGCATGTTATCTCCGGTTGTTCGTATCTTGCTAACGGCGAGTATTTGCATAGACACAACCTAGTAGCCAAGATCATTCATCAGCAAATTGCTCTTCGATATGAACTTGTGACTTCTGAAGTGCCATATTACCAGTATGTTCCCCAACCAGTTCTTGAAAATGGTCATGCAACGTTGTACTGGGATCGATCTGTTATCACAGACAGGACTATTGTTGCCAATAAACCTGATATTGTGATAATAGATCGATTGGCGCGCCGGGCTATACTTGTTGACGTCACCATTCCGCATGACGATAACCTCGTCAAAGCTGAAAAAGATAAAATGTCTAAATATTTAGATTTAGCACACGAGGTTACCGACATGTGGGATGTCGATTCAACAATTATAGTCCCGATTGTCGTTTCTGCTCATGGGTTGATACCAAAGAGCCTCGACCAACACCTACAGAGGCTCTCAATTGGCTGTTGGGTCAAAAGTCAAATACAGAAGGCAGTATTACTGGACACGGCACGCATTGTGAGGAGGTTCCTCACTTTGACTCCCTAACCGCCGGTGGCTTGGGTCTTGAGCTTCACCACCGGAGGGTAAATAGATTATTTTTTATATTTTTATATGTATATTTTTTATAATTTATATATGTAAAAATAGAAAAAATATGTTTAAAGAAATAAAGAGAAATAATATCCAATACCACTTACATGCATAGGATATTTAGTTTCAAGAATATTTCTTTCGTTTTTTTTTTTATAAAGCTTAAGCTGACCTTTTGGCAATATAACAAAATCATCTATCATGCTTACTAAAACCAGATTGATTATGTATTTCAGGCGTTTAAATCTAGTAGTGACAATTGCCACAATATAACAAAGGCAGCCTTGAACCCGTATTATTCCAAATATAATACACGTGTCGAGAGCGATGTCATTATAAACACATCGAGTCTCACGAGTTCCAGACACGTTCGCACCGGAGTCTTGAGTCCTCGACAGCCGCATGACTGGCGACAACAGCAAGTTCAGACGAGGGTCCGACCAACCCCAACCCTTTGAAACCCTTTGCCGCGCGCCGAGAACATTTTTACAACGCGGACGGATTCTAAGGGCCGTATTGAGTGTTGACTTGAGTGGGTTTTATCATGCAATCAAATAGTAATTTGTGTTTTCAAATAGTTTTTTAGGTAACAAAAACTCAATATCGTCAAATAAATGTGTACGACTCGAAAATCACGACGAGTCCTATTTGCTCATTCGAGTTATCATGATCACATACTGGCATAAGAACGCCAATAAAATATTTGTGTTTCTTTGTTCCAAAATAATTGCGAATCAAAACATGAAATGTATGAGTTTTTTGTATTTTCACATGAAAATAGCCATTTGTGCAATGGCAGTATTTATATTCTGAACTTAAAAGCCGTGGGTTTGAGTTCATGAATTCTCTTTTAAATGAATCTGGGCTGAAATTTCTATTTTTGGCAGAGACCGCAGTAGCCTTCCATCTTGGTACAGTAAATAAGCTCGTCAAATTGTAGGTGACACTAGTGACACCTCTGCCTACTTATAACGGTGAAGAGGCGTGAATTTACGAGTTTACGTTTACTTAAACCGGTTGTCCCACATTGCATAGTTTTAACGTAGAGCTCGTAAATACTAAATGGACGTATTTAATATCGTGAAACTTTAATAAAATATCATTTCGAACGTGTCAGTACATTAACATGATGAATTTTAAAGCGAATGCGTTTATTTTCCACATCAATTTTTTTAATAATTTGAAGAAGAAACTTATATTTTCTTTTTTAATTAATCAAATATTATTTAAAATATATTGTATTGATAGTCAATCACCACGCACGAAAACGGTGAAGGAAAACATCGTGAGGAAACCTGCATACCATAGCGATTTATAAGAATTTCTATGGTATGTAAGTCCGCCAACCCGCACTAGGCCAGCGTGGTGGACTATATGGCCTAACCACTCTCAATCGTATTCTCGATTGTAGAGTAGGCCCGTGCCCTGCAGTGGGACGTAAATGGGCTGATACAGATACAGATTTAAAATATAAAAGAAATTATTTTTACGTGACGGATTTATAAATAACTTGAAGAAGTAAATGAGGTATGTATTGTTTATTATTCAATAAATTTACTTTAAGCACTAATGTATTAATTTTTGCAACGAATTAAAACTAAGAATCATGATGTAAATTTTTTTGCCACCGTATCCCGGGCCCCAATTACTAGTTCCAAATCCAGCCCTGAACCCCCGGGCTCACGGACACTTAGGGTCCACCCGCGACCTGTCCTAATGCGAATATGAATTATGGCTCCCCATAATAACGGCTATTATTAAATCATAACCGTTTTGTTTGTTCCCACGAACTCTACACAATGTGTTGTATTTAAATAAGTTATTTATACATCGCGACGTAAATAGGCTTTGTTCGCTGAGTTTTTGAAAAGATTATTCCAGTATTTTTCCGGATGAAGAGGGAAATATTTGTAAAAGCGGAGCTGTGTTTGTGATTACAGGATTAGCTATATAAGAGAAAGATTAACTTCTGATAAACTGGTTCAATATAAGCTTACTTACATTGTTATTCTCTTCTTTGATAAGATGGTCTAAAATGCTTTAACAGATCACTAAATACACAATTTTAATAAGTCAGCTTGGCGATTTTAAAGATATACGATATACACTTGTATAGCATCCTCTCACTGATGCTTATTTAGCAGGCTTTCAGAACATTCTAACAGCTTATACCCCATTATTATTTTCTTAATCTTTGAGATAAATTAAAGTAAGTAAATTAAAGTAAGTGCGTGGTGGCCTGTTGGTAAGTAGACGCGACTGCCCACATGTTCACGGTGGTCGCGGGTTCGAATCCCAGGGCACACCTCTGAATTTTCGGAGTTATGTGTGTATTGATAGTCAATCACCACGCACTAAAACGGTGAAGGAAAACATCGTGAGGAAACCTGCATACCATAGCGATTTATAAAAAAATCTATGGTATGTAAGTCCGCCAACCCACACTGGGCCAGCGTGGTGGACTATATGGCCTAACCACTCTCAATCGTACAGTCGATTGTAGAGTAGGGCCGTGCCCTGCAGTGGACGTATATGGGCTGATACAGAGTACAGCTATAAAATCAGAGTAGAACTTAACGACCAGAGACGTAGTGGAAATAAGATACTTAACCATCATAAGTGCCTTAAGGGTTTCCCTAAATAATTTGTCAACAAAGCCTGAATGAAAAGGGAAAGGGGAAATATTTAGTAAACAACGAGATACTAATAGCAGATAATAAATATAACAAACATTTTACTCTTCTACCCAAACTATTACACCAAACATAAGTCACACATAATATATTTATGTTCCAATATAAATATGTGGTAGACTCATATAAAAGCCAGTAAGCACCCCTCGAACAATTTACGTAGTAATATGTAATTTCATAAAGATTCCCGAAGTCCTCTCAAAGAGATAGCGAAGGAGGAAAATTGTAATATTTTTACTAGAAACTAAACAGCGCGGCATAATGCCAGCCAATATGAGATTCATACAAACATCGGCAGCGGGGAACTAATAGAAAATTTATTAACTTCCACAACTCGTTGTCTGAAAGCAGATGGCTGCGATGTGAATAAATGTAAACATTTTTATTTACGTGAAATGTACAAATTGTTGAGTAAACGTGCTCCACGTCTCTACGACTCTACAACTCTATATAGAGTGGAGAGAGCGGGCGTGGGAGACATCACTCCGCCAGATGAGACTATCTGCCAAATGCAACTAGAAGTTACTGCATGAAGTAGATATAATATAAAAAATATTGAAAAATACTATAGTGTAAAAGATAATTTATGGTCTTGGTTATGCTTTTTTATCTGAAATTGTTGCAGGTTTTTGTTAACATGACTTTTTGAATTTTATAAGATGATTTAATAACAGCTGTCCAACCGACTATTAATTAATTAATGGTAACCTTAGGATATAATA
This sequence comes from Hyles euphorbiae, assembly GCA_023078785.2. Lineage (NCBI taxonomy): Eukaryota > Metazoa > Arthropoda > Insecta > Lepidoptera > Sphingidae > Hyles > Hyles euphorbiae. Next base: position 19,528,086 of record CM041032.1, on the reverse strand, counting down.
ATCCACTTCTGGTTGATACCAAATTTATACAGATAAATACACAAACACAAACCTTGTAACCTTGCTTATTCCGTCGCACGATTTGATAGGAGACAAACCGATCGTCATATCGGGCACAAATTTTTGACTCCAGGGTAATAATGAATCGAAATTCCAACATCGCTTTGCTGGACCCAGGATTTGAACCCGAGACTTCAGCGTTAGCAAATGTAACGTAATACAACTGCGCCACCGGGGCAGATACAAATGCATGAAAAAAAAAAATTCACATACTAAATATATTTTTCAAACAAAATATTTCAATAGATTTCATGATGTTCTTTAGAACTATCACTGTCTGTTATATCTAAACCTAACAACGTTCAAAGTCTGGGCCAAACCACCTACAGCATGAAAATAAATAAAATACTATTTTGTATACATAATTCCTCAATCCAAACTACACACATCAAGATAAAACGAGAGAAAGTCCCGAAGGGGCTGAGTCAAATGCCTCCTCCGAGATAGGAGATGACCGATGGCCCTAAGAACAGCGGAGCAGGAACGCCGCAGGGCACATTTTTACCTGTCCCATTATAGCTTTTATGAGCGACGGGACTCGGGAGAGCCGAGGTTGCCAGATTACAGACAAATTCGGGACTCCATTCCCTTAAGGCTGCGACGTGTGATAATTCCGCCGTTTGTGGGACGTTGTAAATCATAACTGGAAAAACCTTTTATTTCTTACTGACTGAGTTTTAGTAAAAGCTACGTTAGCAGTTTCAGTGTAGTGTACTTTGGATTTTGGTTGATTGTCTATACCTATTTATTTAGAGTTTTTATAGATAAAAAAAATAAAAAATGTATGATTGAAAAAAACAGAAATAATTAATCAATATATTACAGATAGTGTATCATATTTTTATGTCTTACTCTTTTTGTCTTTAACTACAATATAATTTCTAATTTATTTCAATTTTAGGGTATTCTAAGAGCTACGGAAATCGGTCACCATTGGTTCATGTTATATGCCTGTGCAGTACAAAATTATCTAACCAACGACCGATTGATCACAAAAAACTTAAATCTATCTGGATTATATTTCACCCGATTTAAGGTGCTATCTTACTGCGTACAACATAATTATAGATTAAATGAGAATATAAAAACTACTAACAAAAAATAATGCACAAAAATCTCCGGAAAATCTTTTGCCGGCAACACCAGCGGTCGACAGCGGCGCTCGACTTGCAAATCCAGCTCATACATCACGCGGTTTATCGCGCCTAGCGCGGCCGCGCGGCGTCGCTCGCACAAACAACACTCATTCTTCGCAGATAACACCGTCACGCTTAAATCAACCGCTATGACACCATTATCCGGATGGGAAATGGAAACATATATTTCGCATTCTTTATGCATAACTTGTAGAGTCAGTACTGGTTATGAGAATATTTTAAAATTTAATAACCGTGTGTTTTGCTTCAAAGTTGAGAGCTGTAAGCTGGATCCTTGCACTGATAAAAATGTTTTAACAGAAATATGTAAGTTTGAATGTTTTAAAGATTCGTAAACTATGCAGTCCATTCGTATATTTTACGTCAAAACGTATGCGGTTTCCTCACATACTAAAAACTTATCGTCTTCGATTTAACCAAACCACGCATCTAAAACCCCCTTATAATATGCTGAAGACTAATCGTGTGAATTTGTTCTACACTGTTCCGAAATGGTAGATTTGTTAAACATGACAAAAACCAGTCATAACAACACGAACTTCTGAGTGGCCGATCCCGGTTCCAGGCAGTGTTCATCCGAGTTATTTATAGAATAGTATAAAGGTTCCAGAACGGGAACACTCGTTCTTAATTGGATGTCGATTCTAATTTACGCTTACGTATTTTGGGACATTAAATATTATTTTCATATCTTTTACGACAATTAAGTAACTATTTTACATTATAACAAATAATTGTTGTTGCCTCATCAGTCTAATAGAAGCGTAAAAATACTGTTTACGATGATGTTTCAAGTTTGATTTCCGTGTCGGACTAGACACTTTATGCATTTTTTTCCATTTAGAAAACCGTATGTGAGTTTCCCGAGATTGAAACATGTGCCCGATGCGTATGTGACTGGACTTGTAACCTTAATAATGATATCCTGTTAGATTTCCAATAATAGGCAATCTTAATACGTACCTCATTTGTATCAGAAAATATCTTTGACACTAATTATTTCTGTAATACGCGAGAAAATCATGAGATGTATAGGAAAAGGACAAGTTCATAAGAAACACTTACTATTTCTTCATCAATAAATGCTCTACGCACACGTCAGCTGTGTGACAGAGACGGCAACATATTGACATCCTTATTACTAGGTTCCCACAAGTATTGATATAACCATGTACCGCAGCAAACGTAGTGTTTTGTATGAAAACACGCGTCCATCATTGTTCATTATGATTTGTGTTAATGTTAATGGGTATTGTTCCCCGATGTATTATTTCAAATATTAGTGCACGCTAATGGAACTCGACAATGTAACAATGAAATCGTTGTCTACTGACAAATTAATAGCTTTCGTCGGTTTTACGAGTGTTTTTATTAATGGGTCCAATGAATGAGTAAGCTGGTCGGAAAGTGGTTATTAATTGTTATCTATATAGATTAGAAGAGAGCAAATACATTTCGAAAGGAAGCAAGAGGTAGTCTAAAAGAATATTAGATTGAGAATAGTGGATAAAAGATCAGGCAGCAAAATCACGGTGAAATATCAATTTTGTGGTGTTAAAATCATCATTTAAAGCCACAAATGAATTACCTAAATTCATTTGTAGATTTATGGACAAAATCTTTAGCTATGTACGTTACAATTTTACAAATAATTCAAATCAATCCCAGAACAAAAAAATAATGGAATGTTAAGCTATTACTCCGATATTATCAACATTTATTTTCATAATTGATTCATAAAACAACAGTATAATTGTGTAGATCGCATGAAACGCTCACGGGTGTGTTCTTAATTAATTTAACATCAAGTTCGAATGTCGGTATAGGAGTACTTATTTCACTCTACATTTTTCAGTCGGTGAAGGAATGCTCTCATCTTTTATCAACGATTTTAACCGGACGGCCTCACCGTGCTCTCGAGGCGCTCTACTAAAAATAAAAAGGGGAAGCAACTATCTCGAGCACACTTCAACACGTGAGAAATTCTTGGAGAGTCGATCTTAGTGGAAATGGGAGAGAATCAACTTGGTAACTGTGCAGGTAAGACTCCACCATCGTCGGCTAATGCTGAAAGGATTTTTGAACAAACACAAATAGAGCACTCCGATATTGATCTTGTAAATAAAGTTTAAAATAAAGAAAACTATTCCAATCTCCACATTATTAAAACGTTACGTAATCGCGAGAGAAGAGTTTGTTTGTCGAGATATTGGAAAATTGTTCCTTTGATATCTAGAAAATACATTGATATAATTGAATTGTTACAGCTTTATTTCAAAATTATTTGAGTAGCAATATTATGATTATGATACACGCTGTATAACTAAGTTCTAATATATCAAAAAATTATCTTTCACAAATCCAAAATTATATTTGCCGGGTCATATAAATTTCTAGTGGATTTTAAATGACAACCTAAATGTCGTGAGTAGGCAGGTAATAAAAACTAAGTAATAATTCTTCAACTCCGTTCATTAATTATATGCTAAAAGAAACAGCCTCGTACGACGTGTCATTTTGTAATTTGCAACACACAACCCGCAACATATTGCACTAATTTCCTGGAAAATATAACTCTAACTTACTAATATGGCCACTTATAATTTTTTGCTGCTAAATAGAAAGCTTATATTCCGATAATTACAAAGTTTATCACTAATTTGTGTCGTTGCGCGTTATGTTTTGCATTAGCGATCAAAATTAAAACTGTAAACGCAATGTATTACGAACTATGTTCCCCTGTCGTTTGGGAATAGGAACATAGTGAAGCCATGCCGTGACCGCGCATACGTAACAGTACAAATTGTAATGTTTTGCCAGACACACACCATAGTTTGCATGATTTATTAATATCACGTGATTCAATTTTAAATAGCTTTACTAGCTGTATATACAAGGGAAGTAAATAGACCTTAAGTACAAATAAGCAATCAAACTGTGACACAATATGCTGTTCAATCAATCAATCAATCAATCAAAATATTCTTTATTCAAATAGTCTTTCACAAGATCTTTTGAATCGTCTTTTTCTGCTACCACCGCTTCGGAACGTGTTGTAGCTGTGAAGAAGAAGCGGCGCAAGAAACTCCCTCAGCAACACGAACTGTCTTCTTTTTTCTTTCTTTTTCTTTTGTTTTTTTTTTATATCGCCAATTACAATAACAATGGTTCATGTCACAAGTAACAATAATGTCAATTGAAGCAAAACATGATAAATTTATTCCCAAGCAGTTTTATCTTCCACATAATCTGTGATTCTATAATATGCCTTTTTACACAGCTTAACTTTTATCACTTTTTTAAACTTATTAATTGGAAGTTCTCTTAAACTGTTGGGAAGCTTGTTATAGAAGTGTATACTTTGACCCATAAAAGAATTATTTATCTTGTGGAGACGAGTAATGTGTGAGACAAGATTATGTTTGTTCCTAGTGTTCTTACTATGTATGTCACAATTACGCTTAAATTGGGTTATATTTTTACGAACATATAATAAATTTTCATAAATATATTGAGATGCAACAGTAAGAATATCTACTTCTTTAAACTTTTCTCTCAATGAAACTCTTGGACCAAGTTGATAAATGGCCCTAACAGCTCTTTTTTGTAAAACAAAAATGTTATGTACCGCAGGGTCATATTGTTATCCTAGTTATGTCTGCTTAACGTAAAGGTGACTTATAAAACTAGACAACATCGTACAGTGACAATATACATATATATATTGCGGCATCAATTGTCGTGTAAGGATAGAAATCATTATTGCATCACAAATATAATGGCTAAATACAATTCTTAAGTTTTTTTGTTAATTGAATTACAAAATTAAATATTACCTTTTAATGAAGCAACACATAAAAATAATGGGTTATCTTATCGGTCACTTATATATAATAACTAGCTGTCGGGCCCGGCTTCGCCCGGGTGCAGATAGTTTTTGAGTCCAATCCACATCAAGAACATATTATTTCGCGTGTCTACTAACTATATTTCCCGCGTGCCGTCGACTATATTTCCCGTCCGTATTGAATGCTGTTCAATCCTGTCCTCTCCTATCCCGTGCCAACTATTCGAATTTGAAAGAGTAGAAAATATGTATATTTGGTTTCCTGACTCATCCCACGGGAACACTATATTTTTCGGGATAAAAAGTAGTCTATGTGTTAATCCAGGGTGTCAGCTGTCATTGTACCAAATTTCATCAAAATCTGTTGAGCCATTTTTTCATGAAAGAGTAACAAACATCCATACATACAAACTTTCACCTTTATAATATTAGTAAGGATTAACCCGAAAATCATTACAGTCTTGGAACACCATCAACATTCACCAACTGATTTATATGCTTGATGATGATTATGATATGCTTTACCTGCCCTTTATAATTAACATATACATGAATAACCGGCACATAAACACAGGCTTTACTAATTACACAGCATTGAATACATGTAATACTAGCCGAATTCGCATGTAATGAAGGGTGATGAACACGTGTCAGCGCACAATGAGGCCTGTTGTCGGCCACTGATCGTGTAACTTGTTCCATTGTTGGCTCTATTGTCAACTTCCAACTAATTCGCCTCCGGACGGCAACTGAATTTAATCGTGTTCTGTGTAAATTTATGCAAATTAATCCTTATTCATTTTGGCTCGAATTGGTCTTTTAAGGCAGCCGATCGTAATGTGATCAGGAATTACTGTTGAGTTTCTGCAGCTGTAAAAGTAAATGGTTATTCTAGATAGAAGAGATATGTTGAAGGCTGTAATTAAAAAAGGAAAACGGGTCTTTGTTCGGTTTATTATTGGATATTGTAGCCAGAGTAACTACTGGACATATTGAGACTTAACACCTTATGTGTCAGGATGGCGAGCGCAGTGGAATGCCAAGCATTGCATTGTAATGTTTGGTTTAGCTACTGTCCATGAGTGGACGTATTACTCGCCGGACTCGCCTTGCAGTGAAATAAAATTATCAAATAATTAAATTAATAAATTCTGTGTGCGTAATTAGACCAGTCTGTGTTTATTTACATACCGGGACGGGATAAAGGTCATTCTTATTGCCATGCTTAGCAAAGTTTCCAGTCTCAAGCAACTCATACGAGATATGCCAACCCAAAGAAATAGTCAAAAAAAGCTGATCGAACTGAACATAGTACTCAGGACCTCACGATTCACAGCGAAAATGCACCTGATAACTATGAATTCGTTTGTACAATGTATAATCTCTATATATCCGATATTGAATAACCATTTGGATACAACATTGTAGCATAAACAGAATGTGTTGCAGTATTAAAGTATGACAAAAATCGCCAAACGCTGGAATACAAGTCAACAAATGCAGGGGGCGTATCGCAGTGTGCAGCGACCCATAAAACTTTCCCCGCTCTCGTAACATGACAATTCTTGAAATCTCTTAAGATAAATGCATTTTGTTGCAACACTACAGCGGGAATAAAATTGTATTTTTGAAACATAACAATGTAAGCCGACGGTTGTGCGAGTTAGCTACCAGCCAATCTTGGCAGCGAAACGGATGCAGCGGGGACTACCTTGGTCACTGGCTGCGGTGACCATATGTTTGTGTTTAGAGAGTATTTCCCATATAAATGTATTTCAATGAATAGCCGTGGATAGCGAAGGAAGGATAGACAGATATAGCAATAAATATCGTGTAATTTTTCATAGACAAGTTCTTTTACCTGCCTGTATACGCTTTCTCCATGGCACAAGACAGGCAATGCCTAGTGTGGACATCACCGATAATTTTCATTATAATTTTGACAAAGTATAGGTATACTATATAAATGATTATTTTATTTTATATATTATTTCGGTTGTAGAATGCCTTGGGGTATAGCTGTATGCAGCCTTTCGGGATAAAATTCTTTCACCGCGTTGGGTTAGTGCATGTTAGTAGACATCACATACCTGTGAAATACTTAAAGAGCTCGCTCAGTTATATTTCTTCGCGACCCATTCTTTACATTAATATACGTAAAAATTCACAATGAATAAAAACACACTACTGCTACTAAAGCAAATACAAATATAAACTAGATTTTACACAACAACTATTAACACAAAACTAATCGTAACTAAATATGGCTTTTACGTTTTGTGGTTGATGAACAAATATTGTCCTCCCGGGATATGTATAAACGCGGTTTAACAATAGATCAGTGAACATAATGTCAAACATAGTTGGCGTCAAAACACTCTCAAACATTTAACTACAATTATAATAGACCAAGAGCCCGTGGCCGCCAGACCTTCCTAAGTTTATAAAATCTGAAAGTTTGTTTGCGTATGGCTCTAACATAGGCATCACACAATCAGCTGTTATGAAGTTCCGATCGTGGTTGCTTTGGAAGTTATGAGCTTCAATGTTTCTGGCAAGATGAAAAAACCATCAAAACTGTCTGAATACCAAGGAAATATTTATTTATAGTTGTTTTAATAACATATATAACATTCAGCTTTTATACTATAACGTTGACAAAACTACATTATGTTAAAGTTTGAAGATAGAGTAATATTTAATAACATGTGATTTTGCCGGCGTTATAGTATAAAAGCTGAATTTTATATATGTTATTAAGGCAACTATAAACAAATATTTTCTTGGTATTCAAACACTTTTGATGGTTCTTTCATCTTACTAGAAATATTGAAGCTCATAACTTCCAAAGCAACCACGATCGGAATTTCGTAATAGCTGATCGTGTGATGCCTATGTTAGAGCCATACGCAGACAAACTTTCAGCTTTTATAAAATTAGGAAGGTCTGGCGGCCACGGGCTCTTGATCTATAAAATCACTTGAATTTAAAATAACGTACATACTCGCTATCGCGTCTATTCCCTTATGAGGAGTTTAGGAGTTCAGGCCTTATATGCGTTGGACTTAAGAGAGTTGGTAAACTCAACACACATAAGCACCATCTATACCCTCGATTCCTCTAGTGGAACGAAGTATCGTACACTCACTCACCACTCACAGTATAGCAAGCTTATTTCGTTGTTCAGATGTTTTATAAGAAGAACCTAATCCAACGCCATGCACTTTCATTCTAAGGCACAAAACAGATTGTTCGTCTTGGAAATCAAATCCAGACCTAACGGTTCAAAACTTAACACACGTCGAACTTTTGAAATCCTTGTGGAGAATTCGTGTCTATGCATATTTTGATACGAAGATTACGATGATACAGTCTGTAAGAGAGCAACAAGCTCTCAATTTATCCAAATCTATCTTTTCCTGGTCCATAAGTCCCGCTTCCAACCTTGTTGTCACCAATTCAACTATATTATTATAAAGAAAATAAACACACTAGACCGACTTGAACAAAGTTCCGATCCTTCAGTCCGGCCCTCGTGTTGTAGATATCGGAAATTGTAAGTAACTTTGGCCGCAAATCGAGCTTTCAAGTATTCTCAGCACATAAAAACGTCTTCTCCCGATATTTTATATCAATTTTATAAAACTCGTACAGATATTAACTCTTCACTACTTTTTGAGGTTGAGATTTTTTGATGTTACATACTAAAGTTTCAGTAACGGATAAAACTAACATTATGGCAAACGATTACCAGTGTTATGAAACATCTTCACCTTTTTGCGTCGCAGCATTTTGAGGATTTCATATTTGAAATTATAGTTCAGGATATTCCTGTACCGTAAGTGCAAAATTCTTTCAAGCATTTTGTCAAATTATGGTTCACTCCAACTACATAACTACCACGACCAAGCCCCAAAAACCAATCATAGCAACACTTTCTCTCTCTGTTTCTTAAACTACAGTGCTGAACATAAGACTCGCTCAAGGATTTTATAGGCATTTGTTGGAAGAGGCCTAGAGCAATATCTAATCGCCGATATACCTTTTAGGTAAATATTTTTTTCTCTTGCAGGCAACATCAAATGACTTATACACAAATTCTAACATCGCAAATTCATAAAATCATGGTCACACTACTGCTGCCCGGCCGCTCGCCCCAGTTACTGTCCTCCAGCGCATTGAGTCCGCACACGCCGTACAATACTGTTGTCATACATTTTTATTCATAAACTTGGTATCACCCGAGATTCACCTGCTTACACTTACGTTTTGCATTATGTGGCGCTCTGATCCGCTTCAACTGATCTTGTGCTTGTTGGAATTTATTCGTATTTCTAACTTTATTTCATATTACATTTCAGACTTCGTTTATTTCATTTTTTAAACATTAAGGATTGTTTAAGGTTTACTTTCTGAATATAGCTTAATATAGTTAGTTTAATATATTAGTATCAGAAGTTTTAGATCATTTACAATCGTAATATCATTTGATTGATTAATTGCTCTAATTTGCCCGTAATATCTAATTTCTTACTCGAGTACCTACGTACATATTTGCAATGTTGCAATTATATTTATATAATAATCTTATGCTGGTTAGATAACAAACTCGAGGAATCATTAAAATTCGAGGAATTGTTAGTAGGAAGTTGCAGATGTAGGTCGTTTACAATAACCTTCAGCGTTCGTTTACGATCAGCAATAAACTTCCTCAAGTAGAAAATAATGAAAAAAAAATCACTTACAAACAATACTCCGTGTATAGCTCAAAAATGCTAATAATGAGCGAAAGAAAACACTGCATAATCTGTCCTCCCCACATTTCACAGGTAACAAAACACGCGACGTTTTATACGTTAAACAAACGTACACAATGTAAATATGTCGCCGTTGTTGGCAATATTTCATCGCAGACCTTGTTGCCCGCGCGAATAAATTATTGTTCAGTGCTCGCTCTTCCGAATTCCTTGCCAATTTTATTACCGTAGGGTTTGTTTTAAAATATGATTTATTGAGCGCCTTGTGCCCGTGTTGTAATGAATTCCGTATTTTTTACGCGAGCTGTGGGCCGTGTGAGCGATTGTTTGGCTAAATGGTTTTATGGAGTGAATGTGATTTCTAATCTTTAATGCCTTTGAAGGTTTAAATTTTATTATGAGATTATTTGTAATCTTGTTTGCGACTAGTTAACGAAAAGGGAATGATTAAAGTAAAGAAGGTATATTGCTTACATGTCATTACAACTACCTACTATCTATTCCAGGTACAACATAAACAAACAATGACGTACAATATATGTTAAATGAATTTTTTTCAAAATACCACGAAAACTAAACGCAGCAAAATACCATAAAAAATATCAAAATATCCCAAGCTTGAATCACAAAAATTACAGCATCAATATTCAACCGAACTAAACCCAGGCACAGGCAAGTAGTATTCAGATTAAAAAACCAGCGCGATGGCCGGGGCTGTGACAAGAATTCTCAAACGTAAAGCGGTCCTGGAATAGCCCGATATTTTCTGATGTATCCCGGATTCCGGCGGGGAATGCCGCATCGCGTGCATTTTTGCTGCATCAAACCATTCATGTGTCTGAAGCAGTTCGGAGGTTATATTTAGAGGGTCTTACCGACTAGTTTTATGTGTTTCTTCGTTCCGTTTCTTTGTGTACAAATTTTTATGAGTGCGGTTACATAAACTGAGGGGCATTGATTTCCAAAACGTGTATGTAAACATAAAAATCAATGTTTTTGGTGCGATTTTAATTTAATACAATAATCCCTGTTTATATAAGTAATGATATAAACTCATGGGTGGTGGCTGCACAGAGACAGACAGAAAGAAAGAGCGGAAAAAGGAAAACAGCCAAGTCGAAAAGTTAGTCTCATGCTGTAAAGTAGTTTTAGTGTGTGTGTGCGTGTGTGTGTGTGTGTCGATAAATAGCTATTCAGAATACTCAGATATTGACTTTAGATATACCGGCTAAATTACGACTCTCCGACCATAACTTGCGGAAATGAAATAGGAAGAAAGGGTTAAATAGTTTAAAATTCAAAAAAGAACCTCTACATTTCGTCTTTTTCCTATTATCGTATCGGGTTAAATTAAAACAATATTAATGATAACATCATTTAGTAGGATATTATAAAGTTGTAATCATTTTTATTGTTTTAAAAGTGACAGATGAAATATAAATCAATTGGTTGGTCTTACTGTACGGTGTATTTTTAGCGCCCCGCAGAGTTTGCTCTGAAAGTAATTCTAATATATGGAAGTTCCGTGCTCTTTACTTTATTACGCTGAGAATAGAGACGTTTCTACCTCAATTTCAAACGTTTTTGAGTTAAGAATAAAAAAAGCACGCAAGGTGAAAAGGGGAAAAGTGAACGTGGTAAATAAGAAAATTCGAAATGCAGTCCATATCTACAAACTGAAAACCGTATCACTACAAGGACAAGCAGATATGATTTGTGCCATCCACAGTTTAATAATTTAATTTACGTGTCTAGGTGGGGTGCACGAGTATTATATTTATGAAAGACTTTAGTAAAATCAATCAATGGTAATTATTTTGCAACAAATTGAGAATATGAATGTCAAGTCTGAACAGCTAAGGGTCACCTTTAGTATTTAATTGTTAATCGTGGTAAGTGATTTTGTCTCCGAAGGTCATGTCTGTAGTCGTGCTAACCTTTCATAACCACAAAACTACGAGTCACGCGGGGAATATTACAAGCGGTTTTAAAACACATCAAAATATGTCATAAACCCGACGGTCTAATGAAACTGTACCACGTCGCTAAAACTTCGTACCGAATTCCCTCGCGTACTTTTGTTTATACAAAAACTCCAAATATAAAATGGAAGACATTTAAAAGCATCTCGGTAATAAAAGTTAATACAAATTAACATAAGTAAGTTACAAACTTAGATGCTGTTGGGTACTTGGTTCGAACTAAATTTGCAATTTGTAATGAACTTAGTTGGTTAAAGGCGGCGTCGTGAGGCCATCGTCGTGTTTATTTTTAATTCATGTGAAGCATTCGCATTAAACAAACTAAGACAGCGAAATATAGAAAGAAAGGATTTTAATTGGATTATGTAGAAAGACAAACGACACGAGGATGTAAAATCATCCCAATTCTGTGTTGCAATACAACTCGAACTGAATTGCAGAACTTTTTTAACTTTCTTATACACAATGGGAATGTAATAAACTAAATGAATATTTTTATGTGATAATTTGACTGCATGTATTCCTAAATGATCGGTTAACATTAATTTTATCCCCACAAATCGAAGCCACGGCTTCATGTTCTAAAGCTATTGTTCAACCAACTGCGCTACAATGCATGTGTTATTTGAAATTTTGCACTAAAACTTATACCAACATAGATTTGCATCCAAGCCACTCCAACTGGCACTACCAAAGACACATTCTAGTTAAATACGGACCCTCTTACACACTCAAACAATTCCAAATATGCACTGCAACTAGTTGGATACAATAATCCGCAGCTTTAGCTTACCGCTAACAATTTAGCAGTAACACTAAGCAGAACAAGTATAATTAGCTGCGTCGCGTGCTTACCTTCAGTCGTAATTGGCTTTATGTGAAATATTTTAATACCCATTAAAATGCAAGGTTTCCGTACACGTGTTATTATTAGTGAACAACCATAATCTCTGCCGGGTCGAGTTTCACAGTCCGGTATTGAAATGGAAGTAGGTTTTTTATGATCTTCAAATATTGTTTGATTTTTATGGAAGATATTTTGCATGATTTTCTTACATGTATATTAGACTAAAAAAAGGACAAATGAATAATTTAATACGTTATTGGAAATTATGATTATATAAGCTCGTTCATGTTATATTTATATTGGCAGCTCTGCTAACCTCCACAGGAATTTATGACAAAGTAGAATGCATTGCAAAAACTGTATATACGCGAATTCTAAGAATCTTCTCCATATTATGAAAGCCCTCTCAGTTGTTCTTTCTTAGTCCTTAAAGCATGATGAACTACAAGTGTGTTACATAGAGACAAGCACTACTTGCTTTCTGGTGCGGATTTGTACCGCAAAGTCTTGTTATATAAAGAAAAAATAACAAAGAAATTATAGTTGAGTAACGCCAAGAGCCATAGTCATGTAGAGGGCAGTCCAACTACATGAAGTTTCCTCGACCGCGACGTAATTAAAATTATATCATTAAAAATATGAAATAATTATACATTAATTAAAATAATAATACAGTATTCCTAAACTCAATTACACATAGTTCCAATCTACCAAGCTCCGTTCCTCGCGACGTTGATATTAAAGTGGATGAAGGAAATATATTGACGAGAAAATATATTAAACATTTTAATTAATTTTTGATCACACATCAAAATTGCGACACAAAGGATTTTAATTTATTTTATTACCGTTAATCGCATATAAAGCATGAAATATTAAACGAAAATCCCGAACGCCATTAGACAAACAACCTCCGGGCCGCGGAACAAATCGAGCGTGTCGTAAAAAATTGGGAATGCGATGTAAAAACGCCAATTAACTAAATATAATTTGTCTTAATTGTTTCCGGGACCCGCTGTCCTCGGGACACGGGTAAATGAGTCGCCGAAGGGCTTAAACCCATTACATTCGATGGTGTGGAGAATGTGTTGTAACTTTTCATTATAGCTTATTGAAATTACTTTTCCAATAATCGGTCATTTAAAATTTGCAAATTCCGTCGGGATGTTGCGGTTTCTTTATTAAACAGCGATGTTTTCTTCTTTCGGTGTATAATTTACTCCGAAATATATACTAATATATAAAGCTTAAGAGTTTGTTTGTATATGCCTGCTAATCTGCTCAATAGAATTGAAAAAAAAAATTGTTTTGGATAGGATATAACAACACGCTTTGACTAACAGGGGTAGAGCAGTAGTGTTTTTTAATATCCAGAAATTTGTACCTATTCCTTTTGTGAGCTTTCTTTGCGTGTGCTGTGTGAAGAGTTGAAGTTACGCTACAATCATAATATAATATCACGAGATTGTTCTTTTTAAAAAGGTCTAACGGGACGGGACGGGATAAAAAGGAATGGTCCCATTCCATCAGTAAAAGTCAAAGCAGTAGAAGACGGTAGTCACGTTGACTTCCAATATAAATCAATTAGTACACGAAATAGTATGTTTCGGATGTGTACTGGATTCAAAAGTATCTGCACCGGGCGGATCCAGGCTGGGCCGCGTGTACATTAATAACCCAGCACTTATTTATGTGTGACTGGATATGTTGATATTCGTCTGACCGTATGTACCTAATGATTGAATGAGGGGAAAGAGGTTTATAATCGCCATTTAAAACAGCTACGCTGGTTTTCATAAATGATTAGAAATACTTAGGTAATTTAAGTATGTAGAAATATTTTAATTACACAAACTACATTGACACAGTTAAACAAAATGAACGAGCGAGCATTAGCAATTTCTGGTAAGCCGGCTATTATACTGTTATGGATATTTAATATAAAATGATGTAAACACAAAGTATTGGCTTTACGAGACCAAAATAATGGTTATTCAAAAAGTTTGTTATATAATTATAATAATATTTATATTTTAGCACAAGTAGGTACTAACAGTTTATTCGAAAAAATATGAAACAATAATGAAGATTGTAGTTGACTCCGGTGTTAGCTTACTACACGGATTCGATGTTTGATGGAAATATGCATTCTATTGAACTAGAAATAAATGTACAAATATCTGCAATCCATTGACTGATGCAGAAACATGTGAGAATTTTAGAAATCACCATTACTATCTTTATCAGATAACATTAACTATATGTGGTCAACTGTTTATGATTTTTTACATTATAGCGTACAAAGAAATGATTTTTATCTAAATCCCCAAAGAATCTCATTACAGTTCTTATGAATACTATCTGAACACGACATCCTTCCACGAAATGTATCAATAAAGCCATCCATATTTCATATCTCTTCGGAACGTCGATGAGGAAAGCCGTATCATCTGGAGCGTGGCGCAGCGATATGACATTTCCGTTGTAATAAAAAGTAATAATGTCAAATAATTGTGTCCAACCGCGTGTAAATCGGTTGAGTACAATCAAAATGCAATTTCGTTAGGCGAGGTCGGGCAGCCGCTATGAGGCGACGTCGACCCCCCAGTTCAATTGTACGAGTAAGACAAAACACTATCAGCTTTGAATAAATTATTAGTAACCATTTTTAGTGCTTTTCGCTGGAATTTGCGATCAATAAGTAGTATAGTAATAGTGGGCAAATGAAGTTTGAGGCAGTCAAATGTTTTAAATTCCTCATATTTAACCTTATTATTTGGCACATCTGGAAGTCGACTGATAAAATCATAAGCTTCTTTCCAAGAGACCCATGTTTACAGGTTGGAAGCAACGAATTCCTACAACGTTGCTAATCACTCTTGTATTATTATCAAGATTACTCGTTGTTACTTACAGTTATTGATTGAATGCTAGGAATTATTGTCTGCATTGCATACTGTCCTTTTAAGAAGAAGACGAACATATAGCATTGGTCGATATATCATTGATCCATATCAGTCTATTCGATGTAAACTTTAGTTATATTATATTAGGGATATGTTTCTTGTTTTGAATTTTTAGTTATTTTTGATATTATTGCTACAGAGGGCTAATGAGTAATGTGGCGCTTCTGCACCGATCTACGACTTGGAAAGTTAGGAATGAAATGCAATTCTACTACACAACATTTTGGCGACGGTCTCCTGCTAAATGTGGGTATGTATCTATCAATTAGTATTCTTTCACTCCAAGACATACCTACGTCACTCTTAAAGGTTTTCTGCATTCCTCATTTGATTGTGTCTCATTTCTCAAGAATTCGATGCAGTGGATAAGAGGTTGGCTTAACCTTCAAGCCCCTGTAAATCGTAGTATGCTGGTTCTTAATTTTTTTACAAAATGAAGTCAAAGGTCCTTTGTTCTTACTATGTGCAAGTAGCACTAGTACCATGCCATGAAAAACTTGTTATTAAAGAATCCTTGAACTTACGTTTGACCCGACATCGTGGTGACGTTGAAAAAGTGCCAATTAGAGAGTCAAAATAGGAATTGTTTTGTTCAGCTTGTACCTCTAATGAGTTTCTTTGCACTCATACGTAGTGAAAGCATATTGAATAAAGTGGCGTCTCATAACAACAGAATTGTACAACCGTTCTTGTTGAACTGTGCGGAGAGCGCGGTGAGCGAATTTCGCTTGCGGTCGTCGGACGTCAGGCGACGTCTCCCAACGGCGGCAATATGCATTGTCCGGGACAATTTCGTACTCTTGCCCCTTTTGTGCTGCTTTTTTATATTTTCATTTCAATCTGTACAGATTTGTTCTGTATTTTAGTGAAAAACGCGTCTTCCGTACCGTCTCTTAATTGTTGAATGCGGTACTTCGAGACAGGTCGAATGGAGACCGCATTGTCTGCAAGTGCTTTATTTAAGTATTTTTCGTTGTTCTCTGCTTGATACTGCGCGTGTGTTTACTGACAGCGTATATTAAGACGCATTTTATTGCCGCTTCTGTATTCTGTTGCTCCGTATGAATTTGTTTAAATGGAGCAAAAAGTCGTTTTAAATATGCGTTGCAAGACCACACTGCGGCGAAATTAACTTGGAGAGTTTCTTTACAGTCATAACATTTTACTGCGTCGTTTTTAAGTCTCGAAAGTTTTGTGTCTTCTATTTGCATTGTATTAATCAAATTAAATCGAATTTTATGAAAGTAATATTAAGACTCATTATGTTTACATCCAGCATTGTGATTATCATCGACTTCTAAATATTATAGACTCAATACACTCCTAGAACAGTTTGCACGAACCGGTTTGTATGCAGCAATCCCAAAAGACTTTAACCAGACCTGTGTATAAACTTCCAGATACACAGCTACCGCATCGAATCAATCGTTAAGTACGGCAAAACGTACTAGCCGCTGTAAAACCCGCTACCACCGCAAAAACCTTGACTCCGCCGATTCGCAGGCCTCATTAACCCCTTTATTTGTGTTGAAAGTGTACCAATTGCGCGGAATCCAAACAGCAGTAAACTGCAAAGCGAGAGACGAACAGATTAAAAGATTACAGGGAAGTGTAATGGTTTGGTGATGCTGCCGGCAATTACCGACGTAATCGACTCCCCGCGGTAATCTCCCGACGGGGGTACTTACTGCGGTGGCAGGGGAGGGTGCTCTTTGATTTAAGATACATTCACGTTACCCGCTTGAATAGATTCAAAAGTTTTGTAGAATATGGAATATTAGTACTGAAATTTATTTTTGAATAGGTTGTGTTTTTTTTTAAATATCAAAATGATGCATTTACTAAGTGCGGGATCTAATTGTATCAGTTATTACACTTCAGAAAAAATCTATATATTATTATGATTGACACAATGCCCCTGACGGTAAGTATGGACGTTTATTTATTTTATAGGTACCGAACAACGAGCAAACTGGTGTCATGATGATAAGTCATCGCGGTCACCCATGAATATCTACAATACTGGGATTATAGATGTAATGCCTACCGAATTGGAAGGACAGCGCGAAGGAAAAGGATGGGAAGAGAAAAGGATACTTAAGCCTCCGGCAGTGTCAATTACCGAATGATACGTGACAACAAAGATGTCGTTTCAAGTCGAAATTAAGACAATGGAATCGCCCCGTACGAGCCCATTAATGCTGAGTCATAACTGTCAACCGCGTGGCTCTGCCACTCAGAGTCTGGTATCGGACTCCAATAGTGACCTTTCACCGGTCGGCACAACTATGTTAGCAACTAGTTAAACGGCGCTGAACCCGAAACAAGTGTTCATTGACGGGGCCACTATGAAGGATAAGAGTAATTATGTATGGTAGTAGCAATTTTTTCGATAAAAAATGACATTACTAGTTATACGGCTTTAGGAAATGTATGTGCATATAATATATCTGTATCAGCCCATATACGTCCGACTGCAGGGCACGGGCCTACTCTACAATCGAGAATACGATTGAGAGTGGTTAGGCCATATAGTCCACCACGCTGGCCTAGTGCGGGTTGGTGGACTTACATACCATAGAAATTCTTATGAATCCCTATGGTATGCAGGTTTCCTCACGATGTTTTCCTTCACCGTTTTAGTTCGTGGTGATTGACTATCAATACACACATGACTCCGAAAAGTCAGAGGTGTGCCCTGGGATTTGAACCCGCGACCACCGTGAACATGTTGGCAGTCGCGTCTAGTCCGTTTACCAACAGGCTACCACGCACTTTACATAATATAATTTACTTTATATATTTTATTTTATTTTATTTTATTGTTAACACTTGTTGGATACAATTACATTTGTTCACTAATTCTTAAACTAGGTAAACCTGTCTTATAAGAATTAGTTGCCTCCCAAAGTTACTAATTACAAATGCAAACAAGATGCTAGTATGTTGACATTTATCAATCAGCGTTAGTTTATACAACACAAAACAAAATATAATTTTATTTTACATTACAAAATTTATCTTATACACATATATATTATTTTAAAACTTAGGGCAATATTTGTTTGTGTAGTGTCTTTGTGTACGTATGTATGTATTTGTGTTATGTTGGTGTAGTGAATGTTTGTGAGTGGATTTTATATGTGTGAATGTTAACCATCAATTTTTAACAATTTCTCTGTACTAATATAATCAAGACTTTGTAACCATTTTTTTATAACTTCTTTAATTTTATAGTTGCTATAATCTCTACAGTTTTCACAATTATCATTTAATTTATTGTACAATCTAGGTGCTAAATACGAATAGTGGCGTTGTGCGAAAGTACTATTCACCGACGGCGTTTTACACCTATCCCTTCGTTTAAGACGTTTCGGTAGAGTTGGAATAACTTCCTTATGATACTTCCGTAATATATTATATACATATAGTTTCCGGACACTTAGGACACTTGCTTGTTTATAAAGGTCAGTGGTGCCGTGTCTGAAGGGAAAATGTAAAAGGACTTTAAGAACGGCTCTTTGGGCGCGTTCAATTTGGAGCATATGTTTTTGTAACGCACCGCCCCAGGAAGATATACAATATTCAGTTATATTAGGTGTACAAATAAATTTTGAGGGTTTACAAAAGATGGCATAATTAGTACTATATCGCATCGGACTATCTTGAGACTTGCGTATTCATGTTAAAACGTAACCAGTTTCTTCTCATAGTACGTTGTATTTCGTTGAAGTGGAAACGACACGCATTTTTGTGGCTCAAACTATGTCAACCATTGTGCCAACTAAACAACATTTGCGGAAAGCATTGCTTTTTTGCTGCAACTTGAAGAAAAGTGCAGCTGAAGAGCATCAACTGCTATGTGAAGCATATGGAGAGCATGCTCCATCAATAAAAACATGCGACTATTGACTCCGGCGTTTTAAAAGTGGTGATTTTGACATCAGCGATGAAGGGAGGCCAGTAAAGTTCGAAGACGCTGAGTTGGAAGCATTACTGGATCAAGATGCTGAAACTGGCTGAAAACTTGGGAGTAACTCAACAAAAAATTTCTATTGATGCAATTGAGTCGAACACTAAAGCTTTAACGCCTCCAATATGCCAAAAGACATGACAATGTGATCTTCCGGCAAGACAACGTTCGGCCACATGTTGCTAAAGTTGTCAAGGAAACTTTGGAGGCGCTGAACTGGGATGTCCTACCTTCCCCGCTGTATTCACCAGATATTGCTCCATCGGACTACCACTTGTTTCGGTCAATTGCTCATGCGCTGTCTGAGTAGCACTTCACTTCTTACGAAGATGTGAAAAATTGGCTCGATTCTTGGATCTCCTCAAAAGATGAGAAATTTTTAAAATGCGGTATCCGTATGCTGCTTGAAATATGGACAAAGGTAATAAAAAGCGACGGGCAATATTTTGAATGATATACATTATACCAGTTTATCTCAATAAAAATTCTAAATTAAGAAAAAATCCCTTAAAACTTATTTGTACACCTAATACATTCACACAACGCCTTATAAGTTTGTATTAATATTTTAGGTAACGCAATTGATCTTATGGCTTTAAATACGTAAATTAATTTTCTTATTCTAGATGAAACTGATGTTATGTGATGGTCCCATTTTAAGTGTTTATCAATTTCGACTCCGAGGTACTTTATACAATCGACCCGTTCTAGAGTAGTGCATGAACACCGTACGACAACGTTCAAGCGATTACAAGGGAATGTATGTATTTTAAGACAAAGGTTTGAAGGTGGGGCCAATGCTCGAGTTTTGCTGAAGCATATATATTTTGTTTTAGCTGCGTTCAAAGATAAGAGATTGTCTTCAAGCCATGAAGTGACAGCGGTAAGTCCCACCTCTGCGTTTTTTATCACTTCATCCCAAGATTTACCACGACATAGCAATACTGTGTCGTCTGCAAACATTAAAAGTTCCATATTTTTACTCTTAAGGCGACATAACTTATCTATATATATAAGGAAAAGTGTTGGTCCTAGAGTACTACCTTGTGGGACTCCATATAAGCCCAGAGCACCGTTGCTCATATATTTGTCAATCTTAACTCGTTGAGTTCTGTTAGTCAAATAATCCCGAAACCATAATATATAGTATTTTTATATTCTTAAGTAAATGTATTGGTGTAATTGGTCGACTAAAAGTATATGTACGTGCCAATAACAGGTGAATACAACATTCGTTTTGACGTTTATATACATATACTCTACAAAAATAAACACTATTCTATAAATACACGAAATTTGATAGCCATACGCCCGAATACTGGAACGCAACTTAAATATAACTTTTGCTTAACTACGTTAATCCCGCTTAAATGTACTGGCTAAGTGGGCCGTGCGCTGTTAACAGCAAGTTATTATTTGACTGGCGTTCTAGTATTCGGGCGATAGAGAAATATACTATAAAATAAAATATATAGTGTTCAATAAATATATATGTATATATACCGATGTATATAGTATATTCATGATAATTCTTCGAACATGATACCGCAATATAATTTCCAAATAACACCACCGCTTAGTGTAAATCTATTCAAATATTTATAATCGTTTTAATACCAGTCGGCGAAGTTTGAAAGACTAATAAGAGCAAAGTTGTACCGCAACACATCTCACGGAGGATTGGCTGCGAAATTATACTAGTTTTGAACATTACACCCTCTTATAGTGTTCGTATTAAATGCTATTCGTTTAATGCACAAAATAGAGGTCGGGTTGTAAAACACTGTTTGTAATACGTATTTTGTTAAGCTGGATTTGAGGGTATTTTTATTAAGTAATTAAAAACATATAGTGTTAGCGTTAGCGTATAAAATAAATAAAACTATTTAGCTGCATTACAAGTTCTCCTATTAGTAACGTCTTCCCATAAAAACGTGACATAAAGACGATTTTCAAGCTTCATTTTCTTTTAGCAGCTAAGAAAATCGAAGAAAAACAGATACTTTATAATTTAAAAATCAGCAGCTTATTCGCGGCGAATTAATTCCACCAATTTCCAATAATGTTTAATATTTACTAGCGTTCAATTTCCAAGAAAGAAACTTGAGAAACCTTAGCCAAGAACATTGGATAATAATAGGGAGAGATAATAGAATTTCTGAAGTTACACTCAGATTTATAGCCAATGAATTCATATCAACGTCTTGAATAAACTTTGCACATCTGGATCTTCCAAACTTTGGCGTTGTGTGAAATAATGGTACATAAATATCTGCTTAGGTTCGTACTTAAAAATTAATGTGTTTTAAAATAATGTATGAAATTTAATTAGTGGTATTTTATGATTCTTATGATCATTGCTATTGAAGAGTTGAAAAATGCTTGTTATATAACTGTGCCAAAGCCAATAGGATTTTCGAAAACCTTACTCACGGAATATATTCATATTTGTCCATCTATGCAAATTATAGAACATGCAGTATTGTCTAAAAAATATCGACTCGTATACAACGTGGGCCTAAAAAGAGACAAATACAAATAACACTTTTTACCACATACATATGATGCTTTTTACCGATCACGTAACCCTGTGGCCCAATTACATTGAAACTGGTGGTAGATCTCTCATGTGAGGAGCCTGGGTGAATACCATCGCAATGTCTATTACTCCGGCCAAACAACAGTTTTAATGCACTGTTGTGTTTCGGATTGAAGGACATTGTAGCCAAGGTAACTACTGGAAAAATTTAGACTTAAAACCTTCCCCCAGAAACATACCTTCTCTCAAAAATAAAACACAGAAGTGAGAGATTAATTGAGATAAATGTGTAATCATGACTGGAGTCAGTGTTTTGTTTTCTCTTCAGCCACATAAAGCCTTCTGCTAAAAATAAGCCCCCCAAAGATTTCCATAGCTACTGGTTGGAAGCGGCTTACATCTAGCTAACGCTCGCAATTTTAGTTTTTATATTCAATAAATATTTTTCATCCCCAACACAAAGGGTGGCCTGCAATCACTCCAGCTTTACGTAATAGCGCCTCTGAGAATAACCACTGTTAAAGACTGTGATTCTTAGTAATAAAAGTGCTGTTCATTTAAAATATTTTTAACCGACTTCAAAAAAAGGAGGAGGTTCTCAATTCGACTGTATGTTGTTTTTTTTTATGTTTGTTACCTCGTTTCTCTGTACTGTGTGAACCGATTTCGATCATTCTTTCTTTGATTGAAAGCTGGTGCTTGTCGTTTGGTCCCATAAAAATATGATGAAGATTTGATGACTATCTTCGGACCTGGAGAGGGGAACTCCTTAAAATTAAGGAGAATTGCAATGGTTCTTTTTGCATTACGTTCATTAGAAAAGTTAAGTTACAGTGAGAGAGGGAAAAGGGGGTGGGGGTGAGGGCGGGGGTTGGTTATTAAAATTAAAATACACGTAAATTCTAATATCTTCGGCAGCTTTTAACCGATTTTAGTGATTTCTTTTTCATTGGAAAAAACGTATTGACGGGTTTATACCAGGAATACAACATGAAGATTTGATGATTATGTTCGGACCTGGAGAATAGAACTCTTCATAATTTAGTAGGATTCCAATGGTTCTTTTTGCATTAGGTTTATTATAAAAGTTAAGCTACAGTGAGGGAGGGAAAAAGGGGTAGAGGTGAGGGGGGGGGGGGTGATAAAATTAAAATACACGTAAATACTAATATCTTCAGCAGTTTATAACCGATTTTAGTGATTTATTTTTCATAGGAAAGAACGTACTAACAGGTTGATCCCAGGAACACAACATTAAGATCTGATTATCATGTTCGGACCTGGAGAGTAGAACCCCTCAAAATTTAATAGGATTTCAACAGTTCTTTTTGCATTGGCTTCAGTATAAAAGCTAGGCTACAGTGGTTGAGGGAAAAAGAGGTAGGCGCGAAGGGTTGGGGGGGGGGGGGGGAGAAAAATAATAAACATGTGAATATTCCAATATCTTTGGCAGCTTTTAGCCGATTTTAACGATTTCATTGTCATCGGAAAGAACATATTCCTTGTGGGGACCAAATCTTCTTCATTTAAATGCCTATCAACACTAAAAAGATAAAAATAAATAAAATTTTTAATAAAAAAAAAAAAAACCGACTTCAAAACTAAAATCCACTAAAAACCAAAAAATAATATTACTACCACTCCAAAGCAAAAAAATAATATTTATTTCATATATAGATATTTAAATTAATATAAGGCATACGTCCTACATGTTTGGTACTTGGCTGCCCGCCTTCAATATGTTACGCATATATTTTGATTTGTTGGCTAGTCAAGTCATTAAGCAAATTAATCAACATGCACGAGTTCCATGAAATAAATATTATTTTTTTGCTTTGGAGTGGTAGTTATTATTTTTTGGTTTTTAGTGGATTTTAGTTTTGAAGTCGGTTTTTATTCTTATTAATGAACCTAAGTGCCTGTTTCTAAGAATATTCCGTTTGTATAAGTAATTAATAAATTTATCAGATGGGGCACATTAATTGTATTCATTAACATTTACTTTGCCGGATTTATTCTAGAAATTTTAATATTTTTTGTCTATTTTTAATTAGCTATGTCGTTTCGTAGTATTTTTGCCTTCAATGTCTCTTCTTGGGAATATAAATGATTTCTCTGAACCATAACTTTGTTGTGCTAGTATAAAAAGCAGTTTCTAGCTCACCCTAGATAGAAGTGGCGATATAACACCTAACTTCTCACAATGGTAAAAGAAAACCTATTTTCTTACAAATGCTTCATGATAATTTATCCCGATAATGCCATTATACATAAAGAAACATAACGGTTCAATACATCACGACGAAGACATACTTTCATCATCGTATCTGTAAAGACGTTCAATAAATGAATAATAATATTGCAAACTTGCTGAAACCCACCTAATATCAACTTTATAGCTCATGTGCTCTTTCAGCGCGATTACACAGAGGGAGCACGATATCACTGCTAAACGACAATGGCATCATTGCACACCCGACACTGTTCGGTCAATTTTACTGCAAATCGACTGGCAAGCGCTGAGCATGCGAAATATCAGCTGTCGCGAGATAGCCACATCATCAGAATACTCCCCCGCGGGCCGTCACTGGAACCCGACAACACTCTAATTTTATTTTGATTAGTGTGGACTGCGACGCTCGGTTTTATTGAGATCAAACGGTTTATTGGATTGTTCGCTTTGATGCTTGTAAGTTTACATCGCGGTCTGTTATGGCGTCCGCCCGCGGCTACACAACTCAGTTTATAGGCTACCCGAAGGGAATCATATTTCTGGAACCTCCCCTGGAAATTTGAGTTACCTTCCGGCATTTTCTATCAAAATTCAAAAGGTGTTAATACATATTTTTATTTTAGGATTCTCTTGGCCAATAAATAAATCATTAGGTTCACTTAGTCTATCTATTTAGTTCTACTCTACAAATAGTAAATGCTAAGGCGCAATGATACAATGCGATGAGATATTTATGGAAAAATAATATTTCGCCTTGAAAAATCCTGCAGCAGATCCAATCAGTTAAAGTCTTCCATATAAGATTTAGTCACCTCCTCATCTGAAAATTTATTCATTTGCACGTCACTTGCATCGTTCATTTAAGAGCCACATAAATAATTTTAATACAAAAAATATATCAAATTAAACAAAATACAATACACGTAAGTACGCTCCGTCCAATCAGTTATAACCAAAACAACATAAAAATGTTGGCAAACGGGCAAAATGTTATAGACCAATAAAAAGGGCGTTATTTGGAAAATCTCTTTACCGCTCCGAACGGGCTGTAACCCGCCCAAAGCTGTATCAATAACCGGATATAAAATAATTATTATGGGTATTACAATCATTATGTAAATCACGTTTATATTTGCGGCTTTTGAGTCGATGACACGATTCCGGCTTATTTACCAAATAAGAATATCCGAGCGGCTTTTATGAATATCAAACCGGAGAATGGACAAATGTGCAACCATGGATACAGGGCGGATGATCACACCTGAGAAGAACAAATCTGAACACCCACAAAGGCATCATAAGTTGCCTTTTTTATGAAAAATTTGGTACAGTTTTTTACTGGTGGTAGGACTCTCATATGTGAGAGGCTGCCTGGGTACGTACCACCGCAATGTCTATTTCTCCCGTCAAACAGCAGTTTAAATGCACTGTTGTGTTTCGGATTGAAGGACATTGTAGCCAAAGTACTGGACATATTGAGACTTAAGATCTTATGTCTCAGGATGGCGATCGCAATGGAATGCCAAGCATTGCTTTGTAATTCAAGGTGTTGTTTGGTTTTGCTACTGTTCATGAGCGGTCGTATCGCTTACCATCAGGCGAACGGCATGCTCGTATTGCCATTCACTGCAATAAAACAAAAAAATGTTTGCTAAATATTTCCGGATTTAGCCTCCCAACTATCCCACTAACCACACAAACGATTGTTTTTATTGTTTTATTCTGACACAACATACTCCTAACTGCTGTTATGCACCTAATGTTAAGTGCAACAAGGTTCAATATTTACTGGCATAAAATATTCGTCTCGTGTTTTTCAAAAAAATATGCCAGACTGCTAGAAAAAAATCAGTAAAATTATTTTACCACTAATTTCCTATTAGACAGCTCCAATTAGTAACTTAATCACTAACCGGCGACATTAAAAATAATGACGTTAATTCATCACATTACTAATTTACTTTTAGTTAAATATTTAAGTTATCGCGGGCCATGCTAACTCGTGATTAATGACCTATCTGCTACACAGTGTGAGCTATTAAAAAGGTAAAGCAGCACGCGATATGACCATTACGTGTGTTGCACTCGGATTATTGCATACCGCATTTATTTACATTATAAATCGTACCTCGTTGACCGTGGTTATCGCTTTGTGTAAATAGTTCACTAAAGTGCTACTAGGTGGCGTTTTATGTTAGTCTGTTTATTGTTTTTTTTATACTCGCACGACTATTAACTATAATTTATTCTGATAGTAAATATCATATAAACTGACTTGAGATGACAGAATGGTTGTATCTAGATATACACAGGTGAAGATGAACCCAAATCACGATAAACTTACGTAGCTTTCTAATGCTGGTACATAATACGTAGTCACGGGCGGCAGTGACTACGTATGATGGTACGTCAACATAATAGAATCTGATGAGATTGCCCATCTGCTCACCTACTTCATAATCGTTAATAAAAAAAATGTTCTTCAATATATAATTATGCATTAGAAAGAGTTGTTGACCTGAACATTAATACCAACCATGCACCTAAACAGCTATCCAAACTGAAAATGACAACATTTATAGAATCTATAATGAGCCGCGGCTCCTCCGCAGAGTTTTGAAAGCGGGTTCCCCGAGGACGAACGAACAACAAACTATAAACTTGATATTTTCAAACAGTGATAAATAAAATAACCCAGTTTTATTTGTCTAGTGCATCCATAGCCTCTGAAATGTGATGTCCTGGGATGTGAAGTAGGTCAGGCTTCGTAACAATTTTTCCGGGATACATGAGATGCTCACATGACTGTATATTCACATATTTTTCAAAGGTTGTCTTCTGGTCTCCGGTGCTGGCGAGCAAAAGACTTTTCACAAGGAAGATTATAATTCGCTCGTCTAATTTTATTATTTTCCTCTGCTGACTCGCATGATATTTATTTAAAACTTCGATGTATCATATTCGCGAATTTTATAGTTTCGAAATGATAAGATCCTAGTGTACAAAAAGACAGAGGCCATGGATCCAACCCAATATAAGGATAGATATATCGGTTTTAACTGGCGTCTGACTTTGTATATTGTAAGCATTGGTAAACCCACATACGTCAAAAAATTCCATGATTTTTTGGCAGTAAATTCTTATACAAACACGTGGGTGAGTATGAATATAATACACAATTTTTATAGCTAAATTATGAAAAGAAGGTTTCGCCAAACCAAATGCGAAACCTTGGTACTCACCCCTTAATACCCTTAGATTGGCCTCCCTCACATGATAAACCGACCAATAAAAATTTGACGTTCATTGTAAAGTAATAAAAGCGGTTTTTACGTCTACATGAGTGAAGCGAAAAAAAATACAATTTTTGAACACAGCGCTGGATCGTAAAACGATCGATTTATTGCCGCAGACGTATTTAAATGCAATAAAAGTTGGCAACACCGCGGGTAAGTTTGAATTTTTTCCCGTTTACAGCACACCAGAGACATCTGGTTTTAAGCTCACGACTTCCAATTTAAAATTATGTGCGCTATTATTTTTGGAATTATTTCGAACTTTTTTATATCTAGCAATGATGGTAAGCAATGTAGGGTTTCGAGTGACGAAACTCACTACTACTCTTAAGTTGAAAATACCTTTTTAGACTAGTGTGTATTGCAATGGTAATTACTTAGTTACTTATTTATTTAGGCCTCCATACTCATATCATTTCATTAATAAATATTTTCTAACACCAATAACCTTAATGAAAAAAGCCATTCACACAAAAGTCAACGACAGCATTAAGCCAAACCCAAATGAAACAACATTCCCGCCCCCCTAATTTGGCTCAGAAATAATCATCTGCAAACAAATGGATAAATCCACTCCAGCTGTGAATGGATGCGAGTAATCCGTCACTCGGAGGACGTCGAGACGGGCCCGAGTACCGGCGGTCTCAATACGCTTTGTCCCGTGCCATGACACGACCCGGATTCGAACACGTAATAGTTTTAGGTAAATGGGTTAGTGTTTATCTACATATATGTTTAACTGGGGGAATGCTGGAGGAGATAGTAGAAGTAGGTGCAGTAACCCACACTGGAATCGCAGATGAGCACCTGATTAGGTGAATACGAATATAATACTACCAGCTTCTGGAAATTCGGCAATCTCACTTACCGAGGGAAACGCAACAGTAAATAATTCATTTATTTTTATTTTATTGCAATGAATGGCGAGATGAGCAGCTCATGGACAGAAGAAAAACTAAACAAAACTATGAATCACAAAGCAATGCTGGGCATTCCGCTGTACTCGCCATCCTGACATAAGATGTTAAGTGTCAATATATCCAGCGTTTTAATAAACATTCACTGCCTCAATTCCACATTATTTAAGTATTGATCTACCTCGTTTGGAATCTACTGACCAAAGACAATTTATGATGCACTATAACTTCTTGAAGAAAACCAAAGTCACCGGGTAATTTTTTACGTGGCTTAGAGGTGGTCTGTGTCGAGGACGTATTCTCTTTACTTAAATGCGGACTTTGTTTCCAATTCTAAATGTTTGAGGTGAATTGTATACTGAATCCACAACGTAAAAATAATTCTTCTACGTTAGACCGCATTTTTTATATCGTTATCATTATTTTTTATTGAACTTTAAATCTATATGTATGAACGGATTGCACTTCAGTTAGACTTATATCTATAAAAGCATTAGATTGGCTATTGAGTTAAGATTATTGAATGTCGAGCATTCACTTTAATCAAGTGAAAAACATCACATAAATCATGAATATAATTTATTTTTCAATTCAATTCCACTATTTACGAATCTATAGTACAAATATAATTTCAAATATTATCATTATCAATTTATCAAATAGTAAGTATTTGGTCTAATAAATTTTATCAATCGCCAACAATCAACAGGAGTATAAAAGTGTAAGCAAGTAACACTATAAGCCCGGTTCGTCTACCTTCGAACTCCGTCTTTGATCACTAGCAAGGAACCCTCCTCCGGACTTATTTTATGGCTTTTAAACGCTCTCGCCCAAGACCAAGCAACTTTTTTATTATTAGAAAAGGCAGTCAAACGCTCAAACTGCCACTGCCGTTTACGACGATGTCCCTTTATTTAAAAACTCGTTAATATAATAGGGTAACTCTAGAAGGTATGCTTTCGGTTGGTTAAAAAGGTTTAATACTTTCAGTGTTCGAAGTTACGAGCATCATAATCGGTTATACAAACTTTAGTGTTTTTAAGTAGAACAAATAAATAGGTCATCTATAAACGGTGACTACGAGTATCCCTGCCCAAAAAGGTTACAGAAACTGTAACAACTTTACTGCTGGTAAGTCTCTCATATTTATGAGAGAGTTCGCCTAAGTAGTAGTAGTATAACATGTTATGTCTCAGGATGGCAAACGCAGTGAAATACATTGCTTTGTAATTCAAGGTGTTGTTTGGTTTTGCTACTGTCCGTAAGCGGTGACATTGCTTGCCATCAGGTAAACGGAACGCTCATCTCTCCATCATCAAAGCAATTAAAAAAGAAACAGAAATATGACAATCTAATGCAACAGTAATTTACTTCTTCACTTCTAGTCAATTTCTATCAGGCAGTGTTACAGCTTTGGACTAGCCGAAAAAAATGGTATAATATTGTAAATCATATTTTCCACTGTGAAATGGACATAAAATAACAACTCAATTCCCTAGAATTTTCTTTTCATGAAAGTGTATCAATATTATTATTTTTCCTCAATGCCCAAGGCAATTTACATAAATTTCCAAGAGGATCAAGGGACGACATTTAATAAACAAAGCTAAAATTCATGTAAATAGAATTAGGAAAGCAATTGTATAATCAAGTCTAAACTACGTTAAGCTTACACTTCTCTTTGGCGAATTAGCGGGGAACTAAACATTTCCCTAATATCACAAATAACTTGGAATATTTGTTACTCAGTTTAGATGACGGGCTTTTCAAGAATTGTCCTTTCAAGTGTAAGTTTTATATAATCTTTATTAAAAACAGACAGATACACATTCACGCCCATTATCCCCGAACCCATTTTTCCTCCTGCGTATTCCGTCTCATGATGTAATAGGGTCATATTTATTTAAAATATATTTTGAATAAGTTATTTTTATAATAACTTGTTAGTACAAAAACTTGAACAGACGGTATATGGTTAGAGAGTCCTCTAAAAAAAGCAATATAGCAGTCGCTTTATACGAGTATTGCTTTTTTTGCAATGGTTAAATTAGGAATTGTTTGCCGATAAACTAAGTCCACCTGTAGATTTTCTGTCACTAACAGATCTAACTGTTGGTCAACAATAGTCAATAAAAACATAAAATATGTATTTTAAAAATGTTAACTATACTACCAGTTGCTAGATGATGAAGGTGACACATCATATTGTGATTATGATCAAATAACCAAATGTGTATCCAAACTTCACTTGCCAAGCTATGAGTTAACAAGAAACCCGTAAGTGTTTTTTATAGCCATGAATGTCAAGACAAACATGCCGTTCGCCTGATGGTAATCGATACGACCACTCAGAAACAGTAGCAAAACCAAATAGCACCTTGAATTTTCTCGCCATCCTTAGACATAAGGTGTTGAGTCTCTATATGTTCAATAGTTACTCTGGCTGCAATGTCCATCAATCGGAAACACAACAGTGCATTTACACTGCTGTTTGGCGGGAGAAATAGACATTGAGGTGGTACGTACGGTGGCGTGTCACTAATATCCTAAACCATCAATTTCCGTTCCCCAATGAACATTTTCCTAATACACAATAATTTTCAAACGCGAATATCGTAAATTGCAAAACACAATTCGTTTTTAAAACAACCTTTTAAAGAGTCAATTTGGCCGTCCCATTCCGTACGGAGATGCATCAGCTCAAAATGGGCCATTACGCTGGACTACATAAATTCGTTTGTCCAAATGAGATTTGAGAGCTACGGAGTCCGTGCGCTGAGCGTTTGCTATTGTTTGACACAGCGAGCATTCCGTTTACTGTTCTTGCTTACCGACACATTTTTCATGAATTTCATTTGGTATTTTGTTATTTGTTTCTTTACATATGTGTTTTGTATAGGATGGATATGTTAATGTTGATTTAAAGGAAAGTTATAAATGCTTAAGTTATACATTTTTAGGTTTGGTAATTATTATAAAGAAGAAATTGAAAAATAAGTTCTACTTATATTACTGAATTACCTATATTGTTGAAAAGGTAAATTGAGTAATTAAAATAAAAGGATATTCATGTAGTTCAATTGTGCTGATTTTTTAGTTAATATATAAAAGCCTGTCATTAGACATTTCGAAAAAAATACAGTCACATTAAGACAGTAAATTACTATTACAGGATAACAATATATTCAGCAGTAAATAAATATATTCAATGCTGCCAACTCATCACAGTCCCTTAAATTCACGTTAACGATTCAACAAGAAAGTTGAATAACTATTTGACACACATCCCCATTTCAACTCAACTCGGCGTAAATAATTTTTAATTCCGCCCGGCCAACTTGCTCAATTCATTAAAACTAGTTAAAAATTCATATGAAACAGCATTGAAGGTTTAAAAGTAGAAAATCTACAGAGAGAGGGAAAAGAAAAATAATCCACAAAAGAAGGTCATTACAGGCGCGCAAAGGCGGTTAGTCCTTTGCACTGGCTGTCTAACTGACTTACTCTTATTTTCGATGGAGCACAGCGAGCGCGCTCCAAACGATTTTTCCGTTTATTTTAACATTTTTAGAGTGCCACTACGGCTTGGGAAATAGTCGAACCTGCTTTGAATACTATGGACCATAGTTTTGTTAATTCGTTTGACATTAAAAGGGTTGAATGCGGTTGAATGGCTGGATATTTAAGGTATTTTATCATGACAAAATTTTTGTGAAACCGAAGTTCAATTGACGATCTAAATATTTTTTATACTGCCTACTTTATGGATATTATTTTGACTTGGGATTTAGTACACATTATATCTACTTCCACACAAGTTGTTGTAGTATTGTTTATCGTAACACATAAATTATTTACGTCTTACGACTTCTGTTATCTCATGTACATGACCTAAATCTCAAATATATCAACCTCACCAACCACCAACATTATAACACATGGAACGACAAACAGATATTTGCAAAACTCCATTTAAAATCCTGTCAATAAAGCATAAAATTGGCACTCACCCAGCTTATCCTGGAGCACGGTCTTGGTGTCTCCGTGGACGAGGCACAGTATGAGGAAGAGTGCCACGTGCGGCGCCATGGCGGTCGCGCGCGGTCACGTATGTGCAGCGTCACGCCGCCTCCCACCGCGTAGCGACACCCGGCTCATCGCTTGACGCTCACTAGAACAACAAACGGTATATTAGTATCAGGTATACTAGTTAATAGTACAAATACAACATTAAGCCTGTAGATAAAGCCTGAGATAACGCAAAAAAGTACAAGTCAATCACAGATGGTAGATAATGTTAATATTATCCAGAACCATGCTAAGTCTAGATGGATTATAGAGTCACGACAGTCTCTTGGAAAGACGATGTAAGGGACATTAATTATAGTAACAAATATTCTTGAAAAATATGTATTTTTAAAGTGTTATAGTAGTTAATTGCACTATATACCGGGCAGGCACAAATATTGATTTTATTTCGAAAACTGTAAAATGTGCCAAAATTAAAGTAAGTCGTCCCTTGTTATAATCTTAAAGATGTACCTAAGTACAAAATAATGTCATGGAAATACATTTAAATTATATTTATAAAAACCAATTTGGGTTATATACCAACAAAGATAATGTTAACGACAATTAATAATATTTTGATACGATTTCCGGAATTACCCTAAACTCCGAGATTCACAATAGCCCTTGATCTAAACGATTTAAATTCGCAACGTTCATTTTACAGAGTATTACAAATTTAGCCAAAATACGTCCAGCATTTTCTTGCGAAAATATTTGTTCTTATAACTTCCGCCCGTAATTCTTATTTTAGCGGCGGAAAATAACGGTCTGAAATAGCAATTAACGAGTGGGCGGGGATTCCAATACTTTAACGGTCATTATAAAAAATTGTTTAACTCATCGAACGGTTTTATCTCGCTGAATTCATTCTGTACGTGAATTTTTAATGTTGTGTAATTAAATGCTATTTCTGCGCTCGGCGTTCCCTTTTATTTATGGACAACTCCCACGAATTTTGAATTAAGAAATAGCATTTTATTGCTTTTACGGTTTAATATTTGTTTTTATTGATTTTTTATTTACGATAATTAATGAACTTGGAAAAATATATTCGGAGTAACCACGACATTTCTATTCAATATGAAAAACTTAGCTACTATGAAATTTCTAACATCTAAAAAGCAAAGGTTAAAAATAAAACATATATATTTTTGGTAAGAAACCTCTCTTAGTTTACCCCCCTATACAACGATATTAAAGTGCTTTACAGCCATTAAGAGGTACTAATATATTATTCAAATGACATGGAAAAGTTATAGCCAAGTCTCAAGATAATTTTAGAAAAGCGTAAATTTGAACCATGCCTTCCGCATACATTCCATTCTTACACAAAACGTCATTAAAGTAGAAGATAAGTTTGGGAACATTTGTTCAACTTTCAACAAAGACACGACGATTGTTCCGTGTATGCTGAATAATTTCAACTCAATTATTATAAGAAGAACTTTACAAATTACCGTCTAATACCATTAAAATGTCCGAAGTCTGAAGTGAGGCCAGCGAGGACGATACTGACGCTTATTAATTTAGTTCCACTTCAACTTTTAACAGTGTAAACTTAAATCACAAATTAAGTTTACTAAACTCTATTCAAAATCATGACCATAATGAGTATAGTAGAAAAAGTTGGGACAATCGGATGGGCCCTGTTTTGTACTAGTTCTAAACTTGGCGAGTTGAAGGGGTCTTGAGATCAATTGAGCAGGCTGAGCCTTGGTATTAACACTCCTTAAATTGTAATCGCTAATAGGAATAGTAGGCTTTATTGTACACGAAAATGGAAAATTGGTCATTGGTGTAATGGTGATGAGTAAGGGGCGTGAAACCTGGTGCCATGAATACGAATCCCAGAATAGACAATTAAGGTGATTTGAATTGTGTAGCAATAAGCACGTATGTTATAGTTTGTTAATCAATATTGTTATTTAAAAGACATTAATAGAAATTATCATTTTTTAAAAGAACATGAATAGTCAGCGATGTAAAGTGACTCACTCAATAAGACGAACATAGCCAGTATATATTTGTTTCTAGCTTTCTTTCCCGAATTCGGGTTACTAATTTTAAAAGTACTATTCTTCGGGTGTGTATCCGAACATTTATTTTGTTATGTTGGTATAACTTGACATCTGTCAATATTATTGTAGGCGGAGATTGGCCCTAATGTGTATGATTTAAGTGGACAACACAAATAATAACTCTTATCTTGACATTTATCTGACCTCAAATTGTGAGTGTTCGCTAGACTGTATAATTTGATATTTTCAATGTATAAGCGCGCTTGCTTTCTGGTCCGACAAAGGCACGACTTGCACAAGAGAGCCGGCAGCGACTCCATGCATAAAGCAGCAGACCGGGTTCTGTGGCGTACCTTGGAAGAGGCGTATGTCCTGCAGTGGATTGCAACAGACTGATGATGAAGCACGCTCGCAATATACTCGAGTATACCACCACAAATAATATTACACTACACTTATTCTCCACAATTCGCACAGTTTAATTACTATTCCTGAATTTATTCCATTTATTTACTTGTTTGACAGAGATGTTCTTTATTTGACCACTGGAAACGGAATAACACGAACATTAATTAAATGTGTCAAAGACAGATGAAATTAAATATGGCTGCAATTATAAAAGTCACACACAAAATCACTATTATCAATTTCGTTGAGAGAAGCTCATGGTCACAATAATATGACGTAAATTATATACATTTAAATATTTACAACAAAGAATACAGGAACTGGAATAATAAAACAAAATATGAATTATATATAATATATACGAAATATGATAGTGATTATAAACGAATGTTGTTTTAATGATCCATTATACCGCAAAATGATTGTTTACCTTAAGAGCGTTTATACCCTGTGCGCGCTTTTTGGCTTAAAAACAGGACTTTTCAAATGAGTTAATAGCCACTAATAAACAATTTAAAGGAAAAATAATTAGTATGTCGGGGTGTTCTTATGTAGAGCCCACATGTTAAATAATTGTAAATCGGCCCTTAGGAATCTACGGGTAATTGTAGAAGTAATTTTATTAAAGGAAACCCGATTGTCGTTCTAATTCACTACCCACAGTCAGAGTAAGAGTGGGAGCATGACAGTTTGCAATATAAAGCGCGTCCGGACCGTAGACGAGGATTGGAGATCCAGCAGTCGGCGGTGAAACAGTGACAAACGCGTGTTTACTAAAGTGTGTGTGTAAAGTAACAAGTTGTCGCAGATATTCGGATAAATCGTTAATCCGTTAATTATAACGTGTGGTGATAATTATAATTAAATAATTAACACAATGGATTTTATATTACCGTCATCCTACATCAGAAGCGGGATCGTCCTACGCAGTATAGCCGCAACCGCTTGGTTATCGACATCAGCTGGCGCAGATTCTGACGAGCAGTGACATGGAGCTGTGACTGTGTGCCCTGGAAGTTCCAAGACACTGGCATCTTCACAGGAGTGTTTCAAATTGGTGAGATCTTTCCATTTTTGTTTGAATTTGGTTTTACCATTTTACTTTCGTTATTTCGTAGAGCAATAGAAAACATAGAATCAAGCTAGGCTCGATGACAATAATCGACCCACGCATTTAAGCTACTATTGATACCAAGAGTTTTTTAAAAATAGCATTTAGTAAAAGATTTGTAAGGTGAACGTTTTCATAGACCAAGTTCACACGAAATAACTTCGTCGTTATAACAGTTTTGGAAGGGTTAAGCTGGACTTGGGACCGTTAAGCTAAAGGGGATTATCCCGGTCTAGTAGTCCAGTCGAGTTTTCAACCTGAAGGGTCTAAGACACTGGTCCAGGTAGAAAAAGGGTTAAGTTGTTGAAGGGTTTAACTGGTCCAACAACCATTAGGCTAAAGGGGAACTATCCCGGTCTAGCACAGTTCGGTCCAGTTTTCAAACTGAAGGAACAATCTGTACACTTGAAGGGTCTAAGTGACTGGTCCAAGGGAAAGTTGTTGAAGGGTATAGCCGGTCCAACAACCATTAGGCTAAAGGGGAACTATCCCGGTCTAGCATAGTTCGGTCCAGTTGTCAAACTGAAGGAAAAATCTGCGCACTTGAAGGGTCTCAGAGACTGGTCCAAGGGAAAGTTGTTGAAGGGTTTAACCGGTCCAATAACCATTAAGCTAAAGGGAACTACACCGGTCAAGCATAGTTCGGCCCAGTTTTTAAACTGAAGGAACAATCTGCGCACTTGAATGGTTGTCTGAAGGGAATGCTTTCCGGACCAGACTGTATAATAATTATTACCGTTTTGCGAATTGTTATATTATGTGAACTGAGTCAGGATGAACGAACGAATGATTTGTTTGTCTTCAGATGATATATAGACACGCACACGAGGACGTGTGCACGTCAGTATGGCCGTGTCGGGGTGTTCTTATGTAGAGCCCACATGTTAAATAATTGTAAATCGGCCCTTAGGAATCTACGGGTAATTGTAGAAGTAATTTTATTAAAGGAAACCCGATTGTCGTTCTAATTCACTACCCACAGTCAGAGTAAGAGTGGGAGCATGACAGTTTGCAATATAAAGCGCGTCCGGACCGTAGACGAGGATTGGAGATCCAGCAGTCGGCGGTGAAACAGTGACAAACGCGTGTTTACTAAAGTGTGTGTGTAAAGTAACAAGTTGTCGCAGATATTCGGATAAATCGTTAATCCGTTAATTATAACGTGTGGTGATAATTATAATTAAATAATTAACACAATGGATTTTATATTACCGTCATCCTACAAGTACTTATTTTAGAAAAGGTTGTCATCTAGGGATTTTGGTGGAAAACATTATAGATTGATGGATAATTTGTGAGTACTATAAGGATTACTGAACACAAGTTTCGTTATTTAGGCTTTAAATGGCAATTTAGAAGCTTAAGATATCCGAAACCACTAAATATAAGATGAAAATAAAAATATTATCAGACTAATAAGACCCTTATGGAGGGATTTTGCTGAGAAAAATAATCTTTTTGTGTTTAGTTCCTGAAAAATAAAAATTTAAACAATGCGAAATTATTCAGAAACTCTCGTCAAGAACATATTTTTTTTCACCAACTTATCGTACATAATTTTTTATAGTAATTGCATATTATAACAGAAGAACATCTTATCAATAAATTACCATTTCTATATTTCAACAAAATTAGTTTTCATGTTTTCTACAAATATTTTAAAAACCACTATAAAACACGCTGTCCGACGTGGATCAAATCAGACCGCCGCAAGGCCTTCTAGAGGGAGGACGTATCGCTCGTCGCTCCGGCCTAGCTGCAGTCGATTTTTGCCGTACGTAGTAAAAATAGCCACGCGCGGACTGCGATTACCACATCTTAGTACTTTGGTAGTAAAATATTTAATTATTTTTATTACCTACAATGATTTTGTAGTGAGTATAAATTATGTTTCAGGTAATATAATGGGATGTAATTCCGAGGCTAAATTATGTTATGTATTGTAATATAAAATTAAATATATTTCGTAATTGTAAGGGGTTGTAAGGCCCCTAACACTATTTATGTGTTCGAACACGAAATGATTAATAAAACTTCCGTAGTGTCTACTGATTGAACACTGAT
This sequence comes from Hyles euphorbiae, assembly GCA_023078785.2. NCBI lineage: Eukaryota > Metazoa > Arthropoda > Insecta > Lepidoptera > Sphingidae > Hyles > Hyles euphorbiae. The sequence continues at coordinate 19,489,840 of CM041032.1, read as the reverse complement.
TTGAATGCAACTTAACAATGTAATAATAACGAAAATATGATTAGTATCTAAATTTGTATTATTCTTTGCTTGCACAGTAATATTTGTCTACTTATAATGCAAATAAAATATTTTTATGATATTATATTACAGTTACATTTCAATTAAATATTTGAAGCGCACGGATCAAAGTTGTTTGAGCCGATTGTATAGCGAGCCGACGCGGCAGCTCTACGCACACAGCTTTGGTCGCTTATGTGTGCGTGAAATTAACGAAGAAATACCTATAGTTGACTTTGCGTGCAAGGTGTATACGCTCACACTCACAAAATTTATTTTCCCTTTTTGTTTATTTTATAAAGTGCCATTTTAATATTTAACTTATTAATAAATGTTGTCACAAATTGCAGTAGGTTTAATTTTTAGCGCGTTCATATACAGCCGCTGCCAATAAACAAACCCAATCCAAAATTTGCCGTTTTAGATTGACAGCTCAATCGTTTTTCTGATACTATATTGCCAATAATCAACCTCAGTAGTGAATAAACTATGGCAACATGACAGGAGACCAATCGAAAAGTAGAAAACAATTGACAACAAAACAGATTGACTTCAATCTAATTTTTTCGATTGATTATTGGCATCGGCCGATAATTGCTGTCGATGGTCATTAAATAAATAAATAAATTATTAACCCTTTTTTAATTGCATTCATTATTATTTGTTTGCTTTACGGAAATTTCCACATTTGTATATTAAACTTTTCCCACTTTTTGAAAGGAGGCTTCGTCCTAAGTTTATTATACCAGTTTATCTAAAACCCAGTAAAACAGATTCAAAGGATCTCTTGTGGTTTCAAAGTAAATATTAAACTGAATATAAACTGCCTCAAGTTAAGAACAAATGAATGTTCTTTAGATAAATTATACCAGGCTGAATACTGAGGCCCACCAAAAAACCCATGTCTCTGGACGGCAAACTTAATTATCGCCATGAATAAATTTGCGTCGACATTAACTCAGCTACTACACTTAACGAAGCTTAGCTAACTTATAGTTATACATCGATGGTTTGCTATACAAGCTTGTTTATTCGCGTTGTACTAAGACGGCCTTGGATAGTGTATTATGCGATTAAGTGGTTATTAATTTCGATTAAATTTACACTGACGTTTTTGTTTGAGAATTTGTTTGGGGTTATGGAACGGACTAGGCAATGGATGTTGAAGATATCTAAGGTGAAGATCATGGTGGAGGGTCGAGTGGAGTTTACAAGATAGGGCGAAGGTTTATTGTGGTTGTGTATTGTTTTACAACATTATCTTCGGTTGTTTAAGGTCGCTGGCGCGCTTCCGCACCGCCCGCTCTCATGTTTGTGACGCGGTGCGGAAATGGATGGGCCGGCTGTAAATTTTCCATGAATCGTCTTTTTAATGTTTCGGGAGTGGTTTGGCGGAATGGCGAGGGAGTCACTGGACACTGTTTAGAATATAACAGTTGGTTCTTTTAAAAAAATGTTGCCTTTGTGGCATAAACTCAATACTTAATAATTTTAATGTTTAAGTTAATATTGAAGCATACGTTTTTGGTTCCTTCTAATTTGAGCGCTGGTTTGCTAAAAGTATTTCCTTTTTGATAGAGGTAAATAAGAAATAATATTATATTAAATAATAATACACACATAATACAGTCAAAGTTACGCAATTTTCACCTCAAAATCGAGCCCCAAAACATCTTGCCATATTTCCGTACTCAACTACGACTTTCATAAGCAACACAAACAGCAGATAACAGCACAAGCAGAATCATAATCGCAAAACCGCAGCGGGAGGTCGGAAGCGGCCGGCGCTGCCCGGATCACGAACAAATAGCAGCGTGACGTTGCAAAATGCACGTGTTAGCACGCCACCCAAGTGCAAGTGTTAGTTAGCACGCCAGTTTATGTCGCAAGTAAACTGCTGCCGTTTTACACGACCACCGTGAATAATGGCGCACTACTATATACCAAATCGGCAGATAGGGCTGCTGGACGGTCGATGTGGCTGTCGATATTGTGGATTAGATGCACGTTATAGACAAATAGGGTCCAGATGATTATGGAAATGTACCAAGTCTCGTGTTGTAGATAGAAAGAAAGTCGAGAAGAGTAGGTAAGTAAACAAACTGAGGGTTATTGGTCACACCCAAACACTAACTAGCAACCTCCTGCTAGCTAGGCGGCCTCTCAATCAACTGCGTTGAGGTCTTAATATATACCTATATATTTATTGCAATAAATGGCGATGGTCCGACGACCTGGTAAAGGTCGCGGGACGTCGCTGGATGCAGGCTGCCTCCAACAGGTCTCTGTGGAAATCATTGGGGGAGGCCTATGTTCAGCAGTGGACTTCCTTTGGCTGATGGATGGATGGATGATGAATAAATGGCGATTAAACCGCCCATGTACGATGGCAAAACCAAGGGACACCACGAATTACAATGCAATGCTTCGCATTCTACTGCGCTCGCCTTTCTGAGCTACAAGTAATTATGTCTCAATATGTCCAGTAGTTACTTTGACTACAATGTCCTTAAAACCGAAACACAACATTGGATTTAAACTGTTGTTTGGTGGGGAAAATAGAGATTGCAGTGGGTAGGTAACCCAAGCGGTCTCTCACATATGAGAGACCTACCACCAGTAATAACTATTATTGCATCAACAAATTGCCTTTTAACAAAGCATTTCTTAATTTTATATTTCGTTTTAATAGCTGTTGAATATGTTATTCATAGTATTAGTATTGTACCTGTCGTCCGAAAGACAGCGAAAACAACCACCAGCCTGAATGAGAAACCAATAAAATAATTCTTGGAATTTTCCATATAAATGCGAACAGCTCAATTCAAATACAAGTCTACTAACTCATCGCGACGCTTGTATTATTTGTGTCGGACAGTCGTCAATGTTTCCATACATTTGTATTGAAGAGCTCTGGGTACCCTCCTACGCCCCTCTTTTGTCCCCCGCCCCTCCGTCGCCGAGGCAGCCGTCAGCAGTCGTTTGATCTCTGTGTTGTCCACCGACGTGTGAATATAAAGGGATCTCGCTGTACTCTCTCATTGTCAGATACGCTTTACATGATCGTTGTTTTGTGTTCATGCGTTTTGTTGTAACTAAATGTTTTTCTGTCTCGTTGGCAGCTTCGTTTGCTTTTGGTTGTTCTTTGTTTCGCGGTTCAATGTTGTTTGGTTTTAATATTAATGTTTTCCTGCAGTGTTAGGGTGAATATTTTTTAAGACTAATGGTAAATCATTATAGCATGATACCATAGGTCTTCCCTTAAGGATCTCCACATTAACCTGTTGGAAGCAGCCTATATTTAGTGACTTCTCGCAACATAAAATAACTTGCCACTAAATTCACTCCATCCATAAATTGGATAACATAAGTCTAGCGATGTATCACAAAAAAATTACACTCAGACTACAATCATGTTGGATGTATTTATCATTATTATTTTTTTAAATAAATATTGTACGAAGTACGTCATGGAGTGCAGTGTAGAATATACAAAGGTTATTGTACGTTTGACGGCGTAAAAATCCAGCGCATATTGTCAAAATTCTTTAAATTCCTCGCACAAGCAGGTCCACTAATTAAAAAATGCCGCACAGAATATCAGTTTCGGTAGCGCGTGGTAATTAGTTTTATTAGTAGTTTCAATTCAAAAAGTGCTATAAACAATTAAATATCATTAGTAACTCAAGTTAATTTATTTTTGTAATGTATTTTTTCGGTTACAATTTTTTTTAACAGTTTCTGACTCAGACTATAGAATGTTTGTGTTTTACGAAATCATTTTTCCAACATGGGTTCCAACAAATGAAACGCTACAAACATACTTTACGCTGAATTTCTCTGTAATCGTGATACCATTATACCATCCGGTAAATCAGGACTTTGTTGCAATAGTCAGAAGCCAACCACATTGCTGTAAATGTCTTCATACAAAAAAGATTTTGTAAGAAGAAATACAAAATACTGTGTATTTTAAACCAAATAATACGAAACGAGTACCTATGTAGAAGTTGTAGACTACGCTGATGTCAGTCACAACAAAACGTGAATGGGCACGCTCGTCCGGGGTGGTAACACTATCTCACAGGAGATCGACGTGAAGCGAAAGCTTTGCTATCGGGTTTCGTTCGGTGAGTGAGATTAGCAGATGCCCGATGATCCCCGTCCTTTCTTATCCCCGCTCTCCTCCGGATTTAATGAGTCAGCAACACATGATCCAAGCTATGCGGATGTTCATGAGCTGCAATAATCACTTACCTTACCTCGTTTGCTGGATGGTCTATTAAAAAAAAAAACTCAACACATTGGTTGTAGATTAGTTGCAGCTTTGCCGATAATTTTGGAATGACATAGGTTAGCTAATCTAAGTACTACTATACCGGCCAACATCAACCAACTGCGCTGTATAGCTCTGCTCATTTACATGTCACTCCATCGGATGTGTGAATAATTTATCGATAAATGTATCGATACATTTAAAGCACGTCACTGGGTTGATCGGGCAGCAGGAGGGCAGCGTTGTCGAGGCGGATACACGTCATTTACCCGCTGAGATAGTGGCCCGCTCTAATGTGTTGGACATAACGCCAAAGGCACGGTGGCGGCCCCTACCTCGAGAACCCACTGTATGAGACTCACGACACCGTCATTGATTAAATAAAAAATTAAAAACAAAAAGCAGTATTAAGAAACATATTATGATTGAGCAACTTTAGTGCCCGTCTGGTATTACTAAATTTTATTAATCTCTGAGCTTGCTTACTATTCAGCCAGACGCTATAGAATCTACCTTTACAGGCAATAAAAATATATTTACGTGGAATTTCGTAACAACTAACAACTTTGATGATCAAGAACTTTATGTTTGACTAGAATAACTTAGGATGTCCATGGTTTGCCCAATAAACGCCTAATTTTCCAGATGATTAAAAATTAATATGTTAAATTCTTGCGGTAACTCATATTAGTACTTCCATAATGATAATATCAAAACACAAACCAGAAACAAAAACAATTATTGTATCATACACAATGTATTCAAATATATCTAAATCCGTTGCTACAAGTTATGCCTCTCTTTGGGAAGGGAAAAGGTACTTCATAGATATACGATACCCATAAGCTCGCAACCGAATTCACCATTCGAATTCTTAAGGCATCAAAATAAATAAATGTCAACGCACGAGAACCCGCGGTACCGGCCGTTCAGAGCCTGTGACGAGGTTTAATTAAACGAAACTGTACGTGGGCCGAGCTCCATCGATACGTATTATTCACGTGAAATGAATAGGCTGCACCCTAATTAATCCGGCAATTCGACGGGCGTCGACTCCGCGGCTCCACAATGCCTTTCATCCTGCCAATCTGCAGTGGCGCAGAACACGATGTTTTCTTAGGGCTTTCTCTCGCATTGTGTGCTCAGCGCTCCTAAGTAAATAAATTTGCTTCTATACGTGTTCACTTGTGTATACAAAATGGCGGTGACATAAGTATTTTTTTTTGGACCACATATAGGGTACCGCATCAGCAGCCCATACACCAAATTTTATTAATTTATCACCACCCGTTTAGCCACAGGATAGTTTTTTAGTTTTCAATATTTAACCACCTGCTGTAGCGATTTGGCTAGGTCATTGACACAAACGAATAATAAAGGTCAAGTGCAATAAAATACAAGGTCTTATTATTAGTTGCATAGAAATAATATCAATAATTGAATTTAGACCTAATATCCATGATAGTAAGACTCATAACTTCGCGACGTCGTGATGTCGAATAGGCAACGTCGCGTCGTTGATCAAAATGAGGCTAGGGTGGCAACGACTTCATCGATCATACAATATCAATATTATCGATATAATTCAAACTTTATTATTGAAAATTAAAGAATTCAAACTTTATTAATAAAAACCTTTATTTATCGACAATATTAAAAACAAATGTGATACATAAAATGAGATACACAACTCACATCTACATTTTATACCTACTTAAAATTGCTATGGGTCATGTGGCAACATCCGAGACATTATTCGGTATCATTCTGTATGGGTACTGTTGAGACGCATTTTTTCAAAAGCAGGCGCTATGGTGACAATGTAGAAACCCGCTGATTAGAATGAAACTTGGAAAATAACTTTTACTAAGTCTTTGTTTTTGTGTATTTATTTGTACTGAGGTCTTTTGGGCACGCTTAGAATATGTTCTGATAACTGTGTTAATAAATATGATATTCTTTGACATTTACTGCCCTAAAAGTATTTAAATATGAATTATGCGGATTTCATATTTCAATTGACGACATTTATTTACTCTCGATAAAAATATCGATTAATTATTTTATGCATCTCTAATCGTGCATCCTTCCCCACCTCGCCTCCTCCTTACCCGCGACTCCTGGGCAGTGTTGCAACGTAATTACACTAAAACTATTTGTGCTTCATTTAATATAAAATACCAAAACAAAGTATACAGTAAGAATAAAACATACTGGAATATGACTAACAAGACAAATAGTAAAGCTATTTCTGACACTTACTAACTGTTTATCACTACAAAATAATGATATAGGGTCTTTTATTTCACCGAGCCATCCTTAAATTTTCAACCAAACCATAGATTCGATCTTAGTGTGGGGTCACGACTATGTATCTCCACTACTTTATGATGAATTTTAGAAAAGTGACACATACAGCGATTAACTTCTTTAGTCTTTTTACGGAATACTTGTAACTTTTAAGAATGTGTTTACTTTCGCTTTCTATGAAAAAAGCCCTGTAATAAACAGTATAATAATCTCCTCTATTTTATATCCATCTACGATATTTTTACTAAACTTTTTCTGTATTTTTTGAAATCTAACCTAGCAACACTGAGATCGGCGATCGACGGTCGAAGGTCTGGTGTCACGGGCGGGGGCGGGGGCGGGGGCGGTGGTGTAAACTCGGGATGCGGCACCCGCGCCACCTCGTCAGTGAGCCGTACTTGTTCTTTGCGAATGCGCGTGCGTTGCTCACAACACATTACGAATTACGATAGCATTTTATGTTCATGATGTCGCGATTGTGGAATACACTGATATGATTTGTTTGAAGGTCTATTTAGTGGCAGTAATATTTTACGCGACGTGCTATTTTCATCCCCCTTCGCAAAAATAAGACTGAATTTGTGTACTAATTGTAAGTGGCATCGTCGCTCCCAACCCAATGAAGCAATTTTGACTCACATAATTTGTGTAAAAGGTGATTTGATTAAGAGCGTTTTCATTAATTATTCTACGAATACAATTATGCCTAAAAACTACAAAGGATTCATCGCGCCAAATCAATTTAAAGCCATTTGCGACGCGGCGACGAAAAATGCGGCGTTGCCGCTCTTATGTCTGGGTCAACTGAGGGCAGTAGGTAACTTATAAAGCGTGTTGTATTTAAACCAATTTATTTTATTATTTAGTTTGTTTGAAAATATCATTTTTTCAATTTTAATGTGTTTTAAAATCTAATAATTTTAATTTGTTTTAATTGACGTTATTTAATGACGTTGTAATTTAAAGCAATTAAAACAACGACACTTTGTATATTGATCATCTGTATCACCGTGCCAGTGATGTGAAAGGCGGGTTTACAAAATTTGTGCAATTAACGTAGTGCATTTCTTGTGTCGATTGGTTGGGAACAAAAAATATCCTACTTTCTGATTAACACTATGAAAGGCATTTTGATTGAAATTATACCCTATTATATAGAGCTACGATTGTTTGGCTTTAAGGCGCACAAAATTAAGGTGACAGGAAAAAAGATTCGTAAATATGAAACAAATAAATTATAATCTGGTAGCAACATAAAAAAATGATGATACAATCGTGACAGAGCAACTTCAGATCTCAAATATTTCCCTAGCTCGAAAATGAAAAACTACACATATTACAAGTCATGTGCTGCTATATACTAAAATTACGAGACTACATAGATACGAAACAGGCGAAATAAACTCCCAGGGCCCATAAAGAATCTAGTACTTAAACATCAACTTACTGCTCCGCCAGAACCTAATCTCGTAATGTAAGCATTCCTACATTTGTATTACCTAGGTCAAATAGGATTTAAATTATGCAGGTCGCGGTTACATTAAGGCAATTCCGAGCTTGAATGTAAGTTAGACATAAAAAATTTATGTTACTTCTATTAACCGCACTCATAAGTTACTTGTCATACCTTTTTTGAATGGAGTATGAAAAGTAGACACTGGTTTTGTGGAAAAAGCCATTATAAATACCAGCTTAGAGCGTTCTATATATTGTTAACCGACTAACAAAAAATAAAGTTATTAATTCCGAAAATTCTGTCGCGTGTATATCCGCATTTAGTGTCAGGGAACCAGTTCGGCTTAAGCATTAACATCCGCGCGCTACAAGGTACAGCTGGAAGGTCGGTGACCACGTCATATCCTTCCCGCCCTTCCCCCAGGGATTGCGGGAAGGGAGCCATAACTAGTTTTCTACTCGTTCACAAAAGGTGTATTTCGGCAATTATAAATACGTAACGATTTTTTACAAATCTCTAAATCCTAATATCAGATATCCGTTTTGTCATTTTCAAGACTAAAACATTAAACTATTATACAACACAATAAGTACGATAAAGTTTCTTTAATAAGTGAAAATATTGGCAAATAGCATGGGTCCATTCGTGACCCATCTCATTTTGTTTAATTTATATTCTGAATTATTTGCGGCTCGTTGCGTGTCTCTCAGCCACTACCGCGTGTCTCATACATCACGCATGCCGATGTTTCTTTCCTTTCCTCTTACAAATAGAGTAGCATAAATAATTTGTTTTGCTCTCAGATAAATTCTATGTTACGTCTGTAAGTTCATAGTTGATTACAGAGGATACAATAATAATATAATTTAGCTGACTCTATTTCCATCATAAGACCGTTACACAGGGCGGGAGTATAGCCATGCCTAAAACAAATTTCAGTCACATTTTTCAAACAAAATTATTGAAATTGAATCCAGGAAATCACGCTGCCCCCAGGCCAATGGGGTGACTCAGTTTACCTCTTACAATTTGTAATAGAAAATAAATAAAACATTTCTGTAAGTAAGTGATATGGTTATAATTTAAGCAGACATGCTTCTAACTCAGCAATATAAATAAGTATTTTTTATTATATATTATAATTTGCTTCAACCATGATAAAAATATATGGTCAAGTAAACTTAAATAATTACCATAGTGAAATTTGAGTACGTCATGCTCGCTTAAAGGTCTGTGCTTGCGGCGGCGTCGTGTGCCGGGTCGATCACTTCCCTATAACACGGTTGAGGAGACCGATGGCTGGCATATGCGTCATACTCGTGAACGGGTGCTGCTTGTGTAGACTGGTCTGCTCAATTTGCTTATAATGATAATATTAAATGACTTTGTTTTTTTTTCTTAATTTTTTAAGAGAAAAAATAAACCTCCTATATATTCCACCAAGGAGAGATCCTTGGTGGAATATATATTCAGTAATGGAATTATTAGCTAAAGACACAGAGAGAGAGAATCTTAAATAAGTATTGCGCCGAAGTTTTTTTAATCTGTCACGGTAAAGTGATCACACTGACATCAGCTGATAGTGCAGCACGCATATCAAGTGAAGTAACGCCTGTAGAAAAAGCTGACAATTGTTTCATAAGTCGGCACACTTGTACCAGCCCGTTCGCAATCGGATAAAGACTGATATTGCAACGCAACACTTTTGCGTTGGTCACAATACACGTCCCTATGTACAGTGTTCACTATGCGGGCGTTTCAAATATCCTACTAGCGAATTGAGCTTCCCGCAATTTCATCAAACGAAACGCAACTGCATTGTTTTGCGTCATTTCTGTGAACTATCTATCTGTGAGATAGTGGCGCCGCGCCGGTCCGTAAAGCATTCATATTGCAGTTTATTACTTTATTGCAAGTTCAGGAATTGTTCGCATCTGTGGATTCTGGAGTATTTTGAAATTAAGATCAATTAATGAGTTAATAACGTTGAAGGAAAACATTGAGAGGAAACCTACATACCGTAGCGATTTACAAGATTTTTTTAATACGAGCACAAGTCCGGTAACCTGCACTTGGCCAGCAAGGTGGACTGTATGGCCTGGCCTCTCTCAATCGTAATCTCGACTGTAGAGTAGGCCCACGTCCGTGTAAAGAGGTCACAAACACACAAACTTATGCATTATGCAATATTATTTATTTATTTATGATAAATCACTTATTACATTTATAATCATTATACTCGTATTAATAATATTTTTATTTTTATTTATAATTAGCAAATTCATTAAGATTATTGGCCAACACAGCTCGGCTTACACGAAACTAATATCTATGATGTTCATTATTTATTCTGAGAAAATTATATTTTCAGTCCATTTTTCCCTAGATAGCTGATAATAATTTGCAGGGGAAAATGCCAATTACATTGCAGGGGAATATGAGCTGACTTCTGTAAACTAATCACAGGAGCTAATAATATAATTACATCGGGTGTATTATTATGAGAAATCATATTTTATTTTTTTCAATGAATGGCGAGGCGAGCATGCCATTCGCCTGATGGAAAGCGTTACGATAGCTCATGGACAGTAGCAAAATCAAACAACACCATGAATAACAAAGCAATGCTTTGCATTCCACTGCACTCGCCATCCTGATACATAAGATGTTAGTCTCAATATGGCCAGTAGTTACTCTGGATACAATTTTCTCCTAACCGGAACGCAACAGTGCATTTACACTGCTGTTTAGTGGTAGAAATAGACATTGCGGTGGTACCTATCCAGGCGGCCTCTCATATATGAGAGACCAACAGTGAAAATTCTTTGCCTATAATATCCCAGTGTTGATTGGTATCGTAATTAAATTATATGAAAACGTACTTAATTAACCTCATACTGGACGTAACCTTATATGCAAAAGGTCGTCTGAGAAATAACCACCGTTTTATCTATTTATTTATTTTCAAACAGGGAAATAATCGCAAAACCTGTTGCAAAAGCTTTAAGGTTATTGTATCAAGTGTAAGCTGGGCTATACTATATTGATGTTAAGATAACCAACTCGACATCTCAGGATGACAAGAGCGTGACATGTATCATCAGGCAAACGAACTTATACCTTGCAGTTCTTAATATTCATAGAGAAACGATAAGGTTCTCAAATTATAATGTTACTTAGTAGCCCAAATAGAAGTGTTGGGTTTGATCCAAGAGCACTTAAGTACATAAAGGTGAAGGAAAGCATATAGAGTAATTCAAAGGTATATGCATTCTTACAACACGCACTGGAGCCTTCTTACCGCCTCAATTATATAGGAGGCATAATAGCGAGGCAGAACTATTATTTTAACCACACCTAAGGAATCATAGATGCATTCTGAACTTTCGAAGTCTAAAGATAAAGAGATAAAAAAAATATTATTGAAGTTTACCACCTTTCGGCAACAAAATATATAAGTATATTTTTTATTAAAATTTATCTGAGTTTAAACCAATACAAATGGTTAACTTTATGTGCATTTTAATTGTCAAATAAAACATGTCATTATTTTCATTATAATTAACAAAATGAAATTTGTTTGTTATACTTCAGTGAATAAATAAAATATACATTTCAATATTTTGTTAATCAAAATACTCGCGGTTTCGCTTCATTGGTCAAGTCACAGTTTAATAAATATGGTCTGTTAAATAATAAAAAATAAGATACAAAATATCAATTAACTATGTGAGATTTCGGTACATACTAATGTTTATGAACATTATATTTTTATGCCTAGGTATAAAAGTAATAGGGCAAGTAACAAATGGTAACACTACCCTTCAAAATATAGAAACGAAGGGGGAAAAATACACACAGTCTTTTAAATGTATTTCTCTTTGATATTATCACATGCCGTGTAGCCAAGTGGCTCGTCACACAACGATTAAAATATAATTGCTACATACCAAGGTCATTTCACGCAAAATTATGATGGATTTAAAACCCTTGAAATTACTTACAAATCATAGTAATTGTGTCCGAGTTATCAACCACTCGTTACAAGCGGTCCGACTAATAACTAGGCTCAACTCCTTATCTGATGAACAACTGAATTTCATATTTGACAAGGTAATGTAGCCTTTAATGATATTGTATTAAGTTTATTGTTGCATGCAGCAGTACGGTTTTGAAAATGTTGCAATTGTAATTTGTTGTTGGTAATTTAAGATAGCAATTAATGTTTAATGACCGCTTTGTCAAAGGCGTTTATTTTTTATTATTATTAAACAAACGCACGTTGTTGTAGATACGCTTGATTAGATTTAGTAGTTGGCTTCCCATGTCTGAAGAAAGAGCAAAATTTTGTTGAGCATGAGTTTCTTGTAAAAATCAGAAAGAAAGCCTTAGTATTTAATTACATTCTATCATTTTGTAAAATTCTCCTCATTTAAAAGCCAAGTAGACTGTGTTGGTACTGTTCATGTTATATAATCTCTAATGCAATACAATAAAGACTATTTTAGAACAAAATAATGAAGTAATTAAATTGTTGTAATAGGATTACATAGTTGCGTGTAATTTAAGACAGTGATAATTAAAATTTTATTAGCATTGTGAAACAATGCATCAGTTTATTGTTTACGGGGATTTTGTCATTTATATTATTTCTGCTTCTGTATCAGCCCATATACGTCCCACTGCAGGGCATGGGCCTACTTTACAATCGAGAGTACGATTGAGAGTGGTTAGGCCATTTATATTATTTACTTATTACATTTATTTTATTTATATTATTTACTAGAATTAAAATTGTAATTATTTTTGTAATAGCGTCAGGTAAATAAGCAAAGCCACTTTTAGATACATTAGTGTTGTTCCTACGTTACATAAATTACTGTTTATTCGGTTCAAACCCACTTTACTTCACTTTACTTCAATTCCAGACTCTATGTCTTGTTTACCAACGTAATAGACAGTAACTAGCCATTTTACAATGCGGGGAAGAAGCCTAGTTCGCTTTTCAAACAATAAATTATTTGTACGCAAATTTTCATGTCGATCTAAGACAAACATAAACGAACTAATTAATTATGGCATTTGTAATAAAAATATAGGTACAAGATAATCATAAATAAAAAGTCTTAAAACATTAAAACAACACGAATAGTTATCAAATCAGTTTAAAAAATACTCCCAAGTAAACTTCAAAGTTGTAATAATTTCTAAACGCTTGTAATCCATTTTAACTATAAAAGCTTACAAGCACTCAATTATTAAAACAAGTAGCTTGTAAACGGCGCATATTAAAATTGATGAACACGCTTACTTAAACAACAAGGAATCTTGAGCGGTAATCTCCGTGTTATCGCTTATAAAACCCCTCGTACACGCCAAAGTACATCGTATACAACGCCAAGTGTATCCACATAAGTAATTCTTATCACGAATGTTTTGCAGAGGGCCTAATAACGTCAATAAATCGTAATAATACGGCGTTTCATCGCCGGGGCAGGTTTATTAGGTGTTATTGAGGTGGGCTGATGCGGCCTTGGCTTGTATAGGAATGAGGCACGCGCGTGCTATTTACACGTCATATAGCTTTATGGACACGCTTGTGGAGATTGGGAAGGCATTTACACAAAAATGGGTCAACTACCTTTTAGTGAATGATATGGATTATCGCCTATTAAATTCTACGCGAACTTCCTACAAGCATAAAAACAATAGTAATGAAGGGTCTACGCGGGTGATGGATGCGCTACGAATATCGATTACGAAAGTTTAGCGTAGCATTCGTTGTAGCGCTGTGGCTTATGAGTGATTATTAGTATTGCGGATAGTGCTACGCTGAGCTGAGAGCTACGATTTATATTTAACACAAATTCTTGGAAAACTTCAATCCATTAAGAGACGCTTTGAATTATAAAGATTATGAAAACTGATAAGATATAGTGCTACAAATACTGTTCTACGAATTCATGGCCTTATTCTTATCAAATATTTATATTTTTATATTAAATTGGTAAGTGTTAAAAACAAGTGCCATCGAAATTACAAGAGACTCGATACAACCTTTAGTTTAATCCTAAGATCTAATACTTACTTCGTGATTCAAAGGAAAGGAATTTCCAAGTCAGTTTCAATCTATTTCACTACAATTCATTCAATTATAGGACGTGAGTCGAAGCTACAAACTTGCAAAGGATACCGTTATTTTAGGCCGAAACTACACTTAAGTTTTCGAATACAGGACACATGTCATGGTCTCAGAGACACTTTGGTGTTTATGTATATAAATATGTTTATTAAGTTTAATTTGAGACAAATTAAGCCTTCAGGCAAAGTGAGACAGTGACGATAATTTTAGATGTCCTTGAAATAAGGCGAGGATAGTGCTGAGACATATGCATTTTTTTTTTGTTGAGCAGTGGGCTACTATAAACTACTTATAATTGTGATGATGATAAAATATAATTGTAGCTAAATTTAACGCAAATAATTTTGCGCACGTTTAAGGGTAGGGAATCTTAACAATTTGAGTTTATAATAATACATATATACATACACCTTTAAAACTTACGCCCTTTTCTCGTGCCAGGATAACCACATTTCCCTTTGTATTTTCCGTCCCACGATGTGATAGGTGGCGAACCTATCGCCATATCGGGCACAAATTCCTGACTGGGCTGACAATAAATATAAAAATCCAATATCACTTTGGTCAACCCGGGATTTGAACTTACTTCGATTCCCGCATCGAGACAAATATGTGTGTGATTCACAGGTATTTATTTCGAGTCTGGGTGTTAGAGAGACCGAACAGTCTCTCGTAGTTCCTGATACCCACGACACAAGATTCGATCTTAGTGTGGGGACAGGACTATGTATGTGACTGTTGGGTGGGTGTATTTATTTATCGCACCCAATTCAGAGACATGCAAAATCAACCCTTACATGGCATAATTCGAACTACCCTCGGAAAGACAGAGTGCTAGTAATTACGTCGCGCGTAAACTTATCTGGTCTTGATTAAAACTAATGAGTGAACTTTCAAGTCATTTCATGCAACATGGAGAGGTGTACTCGAGCGGTTAAGTTATAATTTACCCTCCAACCCTTTCGAATGTATAATGAGTATCAGGTGTTCTACTACTTCTCTATTATTTATCGTTGTTGTAAAAAAACGTGCAATAGTAATAAACAGAGCCATTATCTACCCAATAAGACATCAAACTAAATGTACCGGCTGTGTTTGAGCTAAAAATGTCGTGATTATAACAAGGACTATATATTTTTTATAAATCTCATACGGTCAAATATTTTCACAAGCTATACATTATACACATATATATTGCGATACCAAAATAGGAAAAGAAAACATTTTTATTGAATCGTGTTTGATCAAACATGAGCCAAAAATAAAATACCGATAAAATCCGTAAAAGTTAATTAAAACACGTCTATATTTATCAACAATCTACATATATGGAGTATTTTACATAAATAGAACCGTACAGTCTCGGCACGGGGCATCGGGTGCAAAGTGGACACGAGATTATATCCGGGATGAGGATTTATCGGTACTACAAACTATGCGTAGCACTTTACAGAAATTGCTAAAAATAATATTGATTTTATGTGAGATGTGCTACGCATAAGTTAGTTGCGCTACGAAAATCTACAAATGTTACTTCTATTGCTACGAATTGCGAGACGAGTATGTCATTCGCCTTATGGTAAACAACACGACATCTCATGGACATAAGCAAAATCTAACATCATGAAATAACATCATGTAATGCTTGGCACTCACTCCCACTGCACTCGCTATCATATTGTTTGCTACATGTTAGTGTTTTTAGAAGACCTAAATTACATGAAAATTTGTTTTGAGACAATGAAGGCTATAACGTCTTCGACAGAGCGGGAACTAAAAGAATTAAAATAGTTTTATTTCCATGTGTGAACACAAGAAAATATCGATTAAACTCAAGTGTTTTCCTTAAATAGAGCAGGCGTGCTGTCCCGGCACGTAGCGGCGAGCGGGAAGTGGACGCGTGGGCGTGGGTGTGAGGTCAGCGCCTGTGTTATTGATAAACTCTACACTTGCTGATATAAATACACTTTCACTTTTACGTATTAATCTACTTTTTTACCCTAAAAAATCAAATTTATGTAGCAAAGGCTGTATAAAAGAATACACGTATTATCTGAGAAGTGGGAGTACAAAAAAATGCGTACAAGCCTGTAAAAACCTTTAAACCAACACTTACAGTCAGCGTTAAGTAAAAACATTTTCTCTATAGCAGATTTTTCTGTATCCATTAGGCATCTGTAGGTATATTGTCTCGCGCCCTGTGGTATGGGGGCGCTTCAAGAATCCCGCCACGGTATCCCCTGCCTGTCGTAGGAGGCGACTAATGGGGAACTGAAGGTCGCGGGCGCGCAGTGGGGGGCTGTTGTTGCGCCCATTGTACTCACGTACAATGCGACCTCGAGATGTTCGGCAGCAGGAGGAGGAGGAAGCAATTGCCTGTTGCCGGGAAATGAGGAGGCTTCCTAGCCTCCAACATACCTATGGTACGTGCCGCAAATTGAGCGGCATTGTGCAGGGATGGTCCCGGTAGAAGCTGGAGCGCTCTTGCTTCGGGTTCCCGGGGCCGTTCTAATTGCGCTGAAGAGGGCAACGCGGGGTTTTGGTTGGTATGCCTATCGGTGAACCCAACATAATCGCTCCACCCTCCCCCAAGGTGGGGCGTTAGCGGTAATCCGGTTTCCCCGCGTCAACAAAAAAAAAAAAAAAAAAAACGAAAACTACAAAGCATATCTAGTACCTATACTGAACGCAGCCGCCACAAACATGCTAAACGGCCACACTCAAGCGAATAGATTTCAAAACCGTGATGGAATAATTACAAAATAATTTCGCAAAGGCACCTCGGCGATCTGTCGGCAAAGGGCGAGCAGACGAGCCGCACCGCACAAAGCAATTAACGTCAGTCGATCTTAATTGATTAGCCGCAATTTTGAGCTAAATTCGGCGATTTTGCAAAATTGTTTCAAAGAATGTAATGGTACGCCCCGGGCCGACAGAGTCAATCCCGATTTGCAAACTTCCCAAAAGTCAAAGTGTAATTCGTTTGCGGTAGTCGAGCCGATTTACTGCGCCATTGAGACGATATAAAGGAACTCCTCGCGATGGGTGACTGTTATCTAAATTAACTGGGAACTGGATTATCTCAGAGATCGGAAGGATACCAACGCATTGTATATTTTAGTTGTTGGACAAAATATTAATATTCAACGACTACTTGTAGAGTTAACTATTTAATGACTAAGGGAAAGGATTTTGCATATGATACAAATTTAACTTAACAGATTTGTCAAATGATCATCAATTCATCCCTAAGATTTTGTAAGGGGTGAGCCCCGCTATATATTAAGCATCAAATTCAGTATGTAGAAACCCGTGTTTTTATTTCCAACTCCTCCTATTAATTTAACTTTCTGATTGATTTCGTTGCGGGTTAAAGACAAGTTAGACATTCCCGGAGACTCGCCGAGCTTCAATGCTCGGTGTCATTACATTGCGTGCCACTGTTGATCCTGGCTTACAGGAGTTGCAGTGGTGGGTGTGAGGGCGGGACAGTCTCCAGAACCCGTGTGCGATTTTCAAAAGAAAAAACCCCAATGAACAGCTTTCCTTGAGAATTAGACCTAATGATTAACTATATGTACATAACGGTATAAACGAATGGAACAACGAACAAGTTTATTTTTGGTGATAAGATGACATTTTAGTCTAGTTATAATATTATAATACCGGGTATGGTATATCAAGAGTGTTACCGAAAACGTAGCCGGGTGGTAGTTTAAGCGATTTCAGACACAATGCAACAAAAAATGTTGCAAAAAAGCAACAATTTCTTTTTTGTATTTTTTTTCTTATGGCCCTATTTAGGTGGTAAATATATTTTTACCTAAAATAATAGTGTATGCCCTTTTATTTATAAATACTCTAAGGTATAAAGGGTTTAAATTATTATTTTAGCAAAACTATGGATTTACCAGCCAAAAATGACGATATTTAAAAAATCATAAAAAATAATTG
This sequence comes from Hyles euphorbiae, assembly GCA_023078785.2. NCBI lineage: Eukaryota > Metazoa > Arthropoda > Insecta > Lepidoptera > Sphingidae > Hyles > Hyles euphorbiae. Next base: position 19,471,663 of record CM041032.1, on the reverse strand, counting down.
TCGAAGTGAAATTTTTAATTGCATTGTATTTGTAGCCACTAAAACTACCACCCGGCTTCGTTTTCGGTGGCAGTCTTGAGATACCCAGTATATATAAAATATAAGGGAAAATTCACAACATTATGTTCAATGTAGTATTTTGGTAAATATAGTTCGCAAAATGATTACCAATACCTCTTCTCAGATCATTAATATAAGTCAAAAGAATCATATTTTACGCTCCATAGTCAATGAAATGGAATAAATGTTCGCATTTGTTCATGGTTCCTTAGGGTCAAAAGACACATAAGTAATGAAAGTAAATAGTGTAATTATTGTGTGTAGATATTTAAAAAACCGTGCCTATATTTCTGAAGAGTTAGGTAGAAGTGCCTCTCGCAAGAGCTACACAAATTCGCAGAAATTATTTCCATTCCTTTTGATCAAAACAAGTCAGCCCCGAGCAATGACATAGACATGTAAATTTTCTAGATAAATAAACCTTAAAAAACGAGCCTTGGTATAGAATCAAGTAATTAACAATTCACTTACCATATATGCACTCAACAAAAGACCAACGATGTGCATTTATTAAGAAATAAATGGATACATTCTTATTAAATAGTCGTTCAATTTATAACATCTTCTTACGACGAGGTAACCTGGATCTGAACCTGAACTTTCTATCACTTAGCTATTATAAAAATTGCGCCCAAGCAAAATAAAAATATGTTTAATACAAGAACTTTCAACATTACCTACATTAAAAGTCAGTTTGGATAAAGCGATCCGTCGGAGGAGCGTTCGCCTGAACCGCCCACGTCCGCCGTCGAAGCCCCCTCGCCCCCTCCTCGCCCCTCCACGTTCCCGCGTCGCCCCTCATCGCGCAGCCCCGTAACTTTGATGGTGGGATCTCGGATTTTTCATCTCGAAAGTTATTTGAAATTATAATATTTGCCGCAAAGAAATCAAATCAAAATTCCATTTAAATTTGGCGCTTCAATATTTGTATTGCTCGGTGTGTTGGCAAAGGCGCGTTTTTTCTGTACGGCAGAACGTGAGTAGTGTTAATTTGTACTTCGGTTTAAGTATTACAACTGGTGAGAAATTTGCTGATGTCATTCAAGGTAAATTTTAGTCATTTTATTATAATGAGATCTCCAATTATGTAATTTATTTCATCCAAAAAATCTATAGTGGTAGTAACCAGACTTAAGAATTCAATAATTATAAATGTAACAACAGGGTGTTCAATATTAAATTACTGAGAAAATATAACTTGAAATTACCATTCACCAAATCATAGTCTTCCAAACATCACGTTATTCATGAACATTTTCAAAACAGTGTTTCGAATCGTAGTCAAAGGAAAATGGTCAATACCGGCCAATGGACGCCTGAGAAATTAATCAAAGATTCTCTACGCAAAAACATAGATATAGAATACCAGCTGACAAGTATTGACGGAAATTTCAATCATGAGGTAGTCTGGCTCTGTAATATTACGTGAGATTATTTGAATTTGAATTGCGACAGCCAAACTGTTACTTGACATTTCTTTATAAGCCCCAATGACGCGGTTAATTAGACGCCGGTAGTGGAATGGCAGACTGTGTATTCACCTGCTCCAAAAATGATTTTTTATATCTAAAAATATTTGTTTTGGTCTGTATATTTGTGAGACTAAAAAGTATTTGGTAATTTTACAACCCTAGGGTGATTTCACAGCTATGTATCTGAGTGCTGAGTGTCAATCTACGGACATAGATGATGTAACAATCCTTATTATATTGTTATTCGGTTTGGGTTTTGATACATCTGTAAGGAAAGACCGGCTGCTGGCTATGGCAAACAGTCAGGATATACCAATTTGTCAAACGGAAACACAACAGTGCCTTTACCCTGCTGTTTGGCGGGTTACATTGTTGGTTCAAAACAACTTCCAAAAGCCCACTTAAAAAGCATAGCAACATACATTAATAGTATACAATTGTTTCCAGCTTGTTTCCACTTACAGATCGCCCGCGGTTCCATATAACGTATTCCCTTTTTCTTTCCCTGTAAGGTCAAGGCCTAATCCTTGCCTTGTTTCATAGTATTAATATAAGGCTTCTTGCTTTGAGATCCAAGATGTGTAAGCGTGGGATAATACGCACGTTTCTTTGTGCAAATAGTTTACTTCTCTGCATCATGGTAACCCTACATGTAGATATTAAAATTGGAGTCACTTAGGCCTTCATGATAAATAATAATATGATGTAATAAGTTTCTGCGCGTCTATGTGATTAATTAGATTCGTAAGCTATGGTTCGATTTTGATATGAATTAAAACATAATGTTTTACTCAACAGTTGAAAATGTTCGCAATATAGGTCAAATATAGAAGAAAATTGATAGGCATCTAGCTTTGCTGTCGCGTTTTATTCGGTGAGTAAGACTGCCGGATGCAAAATATCCCTTTCCTGATCCTAGCGGTTTTCCTTTCTTCTCCCCTCCCGAGTTGTTGGGTCGGCGACACATACATGGTCCAGGCGTTATGGATGTTCATGGGGGGCAGTGATCACTCACCATCATTGACCTGTTTGCTCGTTAGCCGGATCTATGAGATGAACAAAAGCACTCTAAAACCAACTCAGATAGTTAAGTACGAACATTTTTTTTTACACAGAGCTCTCACGTATACAGATTTCGATATTTAATTTACCGATGAGACTAATAATGATTAAATATCTCCAAAAATCTGGGAGCTTCCAGAATCTTAGACCTTCTACCAAATAAACAACCTGACTACATCTTTTACCATTAAAAATCCATCGGCACTGAAATTAAAAGCGGCGGAAATCCATTCAAGTGTAAATCTAAATGGGGGAATATAAAGAGCCTTTTCACAGTGCGCCGTCAACGTTGCGTTTTTGTTTTAGTTTTCATCTGTAATTTTCTTAATTATACACTTGCCTCCGCCGGTCTATTCAGAGCCTTATTTAATTTTTACTTGCAACTGCCATGGCCCCGACACGTTTAATAGGCTAATGACACTTGCCATGTTAAATAACTAAGAAACGAGTGGAAAAAATGCATTTAAACGACATGGAGTGGATAATTCTGGATGGCAGAAAGAGCCTAAAGTCTGGTTTTTAAATTGATTACAACCAACTTTTTTGTGAAAATCCGTCTTAGTAACTTCATGAAAGTGAGCGTAAACGACTTATAGATCATTTATCTGACAGATTTATGTGACTAGTATGATTTAGTATAGTTCGCTCAAAATACTTGTATAGTTTAGCTCAATTCTATTGGCGTCTGTAGAAATTTGGAACAACAATTAAAATTAAAAGAAATGTGTATAACGCATTGCTTGAGATATCTTATACCTTTAAACGAGAAATTCTTGTATATATATATGTAGGACCGTGCCCCGCAGTGGGACGTATATGATACATACACATATACAATTACGGGGTACGCGACGTCCAAACTTTTACTTAGCTAGTTCCTTGCTTCTATTTTTCTTCTACTCCCTTAAAAGACGCTAAAGTACCTAAGCAGCTCCATATATTACAATTCCCATTTTCAAGAGTATTATGTACTCATGAATCGTTTCCCGATGGCTATCAAATTGACGACAAATGATATAAAAAGCAAAAGCATCGGTTTCTACTGAAGCACTTTTTAATTAACACATTGATGAATTCAATATCATTTTTATAGAGGAATTTTGCGAGTGCATTTACTAAATTGATACTCCTCCAATCAACACGAGGTCTGTAAACCTGATCCCACAATTATTTTGGTGCGATGAACAAGTTAATATGAAAAAAGCTAAATGCATTGAGGTCAAACATAATAAATGAAACCAAAATTCACACATAATTGGAATATATCCTGATATGGTGATAAGCTCGTCTATCACATCATGGGACAGAAAATTCTTGGCGAAACGAGGGTGTCATTATTGCACCTCTGTCTACCCCTTTTCGAAAATGGCAGGATTTTGTATATGTATGTCACATTCACATAAATAGTGTTCATCCTACTATTAGAAACTTGTCGTTTTGGCTATACCCACATCTGAAATAAATACTTAATACGTGATAAAAAATATGAATGTCTCGATGGTGATAGAACTCGAGGTATTTAGTTTCACAAACAGCTTTTCACCAACTGCGCTTGAAAGGCCATCATTAATATTAGCAGCTTAATTAATAAATCTTATACTACACATCACGGACCTTTTCAATAGCTCACAACTGCGAGTTGATATTTATTCACATTACTTAGAAATAGTTATTAGAATTTCTCGGAATAAAATATATTTTTATTTTTTTGTATTAAAAGTAGGTGGTGGTCACAGGTTTAAATCCCAGCGCACACTTCTAACTTTTTGGAGTCGTGTGTGTTGATAGTCAGTCACTACCACAATCACCACGCACTATAACAGTGAAGGAAAACCCAAATACCAGAGTAATATGGAAGTCTGCTAACCCGCACTAGGCCAGAGTGATGGCAGCGTAGGCAATCGTACTCTCGATGAGGTATTTTGGTGTATTGTTTACGTTCTAACATACCTTAGTTATTATGATATTAACAATATTAAAGCATTTAACACAATCAATACGATCAGTTGTTCGTGTGCAAAATGGAGCAACACCAATAATCGTCTTTCGGGCGGAAACGTTGAATTTTACAGACGTGAAATTTCCGGTACGCGGCGCGTATTATTTATTTTCCCCCGTCGTATTGTTACAGCGTTTCCCTTTTGTTGCCCGCCGCGTTTTCATGTCGGGCGGAATCATAATCATGATATTCTGGCAGACAATGAGTAACTAATGCGCTGTCGCTGACGCATTTTTCCTGTTAGCCCTTGCGAAACGCTCCTGCATTTATTATAATCAGCAAAGTGCTTGTATTTATTTTTATAGTGTTTTTTTTTTATTTAAAACCATATCCGTGATTTCTGAAACAGGGATATTTTAAAAATTATATTTTGTTTTCTGAATAAATAAGAATTAAACTATGCAAAATGACTGGGGATATTTGACAACATGCAAATTTGAATAAACTGCATGCAGATATTAATGAAATAAACAAAGCACCGAAGTAAAAACATACATACGAGTATATTTAAAATTTCATTTTAAAAATCATATACAATTTCTAGGAAAAAGCCATGTTTGTTTCAATACTGTTTGGTTGCATATTTTTTTTCATCAAAGGGCAAAACACTCTAGAATATGTATAAGTGGCTTCTTTTCTCTCCGAAATCAATTCCTGTCAAATTTCTGATATCTTTTATGTATAAAATACATAATTTTTAAGATTACCCCTTTCTTTGTCGAATCTACATATCTGAATACTAGAAGAATGCAATAAATCCAAAGAAATCTGTACATACGTGCCGCGATGTGAATGATAAACGCACATAAATATTTACAATATTAGAATAAATAACAATAAGTCAAAAACAAAGAGAGATTTCGTGTCTAGAGCCATCTACTTTGATATTCATGAATATAATAGTCAAATCTCTGCTGGCCCCGACTCGGATGGGGCTGCGTCTTTTCCGCGGGCCTTTCCAAACTTGACGGCGTTCCCTTAAGGGTCCGATGTGAATAAATGAATGCTTCTGATATTTGCTTTCGTTTTTCTAGATCTCGCTTATGAATTCTGTTTGCCGGAGATAATCAGGTAGGGTTTGAGCTGGATTTATGTATTTTAATATTGTGTACTTGTATTGATGTTTTGGATATTATTAATGATATTGGATGGTTTCTGTAAATCCTTCATTGGTTATGAAACATGTATTGTATTATACAGGCAACTATAACCAACGTAGGAGTAGAAAGCGATTAGAGGTGTAGATCCGAGTTCAAGATACGCTTTAATTCTTGTATCGTAAACAATGAGAGTCTTTTCTGTCTCATAAACACCCAGACTCAAAACAAATATTTGTGAGCCTCACAAATGTTTTTTTCTGTGCAGGCATTGAACCCGCAGCCTCTCACTTCACAGCCGCTGTCTAACTAAGTGCACCAAGGAGACAGTCAAAAGATACTATATGATAATGCATAGCAACAGAATGCATATAGGCTGTTATAATTTAATATTACGGCATAGTTCAGGCCGAAATATCACCGCGGGAGTGTTTTATTTAAAACTGGACGATCTAGGTCAACTGGAAATTAATGTGAAAGGGTTCTATTCACGGGTTTTAAGGTAAGTTAATTTTAGAATGCATAGTGTATAAATATATATACTCATATATACTCATATTTTAAAGTCAGATTTGGCAAATATATTTGGGATGTCTTGAGATTGATGCTACAAAGGCTGAGGTTTTATTGGTATTTCGATATATAGAAATAACTGAAGAAAGAATTTAAAATTATTTCTCTTAATTTCGTCCGTCTGTATTCAGGGTCTATTTTACTTACGACAAAATGATTGATTATTTATACATTCGTTACGAAGGCTAACTGTTTACCAATCGTGACATATAAAATGTACTATAAAAATATTTTGCTAAAATCATAAAACACACGCCCATGCTTCGTCAATACCCAGACCTTGAGAGCACTTTGGTTAGTAAAAATATACATATAGGTAACCACAGGTGGTTGACTCGTATACGATTAAAAAATATATAACTTTTGAAATGTATCGTCAATCGAAATCATGTACAGATTGCCCCAGTTACAATACAACGAATATCACCATCATTTACAATATATATTTTCAAAAAATAATCCACTCAAGTAAATCCGCAGTAGGGGGATAGTTTAATAAAAGCGGCAAAGGTTCGGCGCCCTTTGAAGTGGGCCCTCCGATACTTATCTCGGCTTGTCTTAGCCGGGGTCAAAGAGTCGCCGTCATCCGAAAGGATTTGCTCGTTTTATCCCAAATTTATTGTTTCTCCTACATTAATAGGCTTCGAGGTGGGTGCTGCTTAAGTTTGCCAATCCTTGCCATTATTTATTGACTACCCGTCTCTTTTAACAATACCGATCGTTTGGTTTCCACTTATGGGATTTGGTTTCACAACATCGATGTTCTCATTATGTTAATATAAAAATCATAATATTCATGTTTTGTTTATTCAATAATCATGATAAACAACATTTTAACGTTTAATTACTTTCCACTATGTATGGTTATTGACAGTGTGTTATTGTTAACTAGCGGCCCGGCCCAGCTTCGCCCGGGTACAAATATATTTCTGTACAATAATATGTACGTATTATACATATAAATCTTCCTTCTTGAATCACGCTATCTATTTAAAAAAACCGCATCAAAATCCGTTGCGTAATTTTAAAGATTTGAGCATACAAAGGGACATAGGGACAGAGAAAGCTACTTTGTTTTATACTATGTAGTGATAAAATAAAGCAAGAAATTTACTATAATATTATCAATGCTGTTTGTCACATATCAAAACCTGAGGAATAGTAAATATGTTGAAAGGCTTTGAGCATTCATGATTATTAGGCGTCCGGCGTTCTGAATGTCCGTACGTGACAACAAAGCTGTCATTTCTCGTCAAGTGAGCAATAGCGTTTACTCGCTTTGTAAATTATAGGACGGAGATTCGAATCCTAGATACCTCTGACGTTTTAAAGCTTACCCAGTTATTTACAGCATGTAAGACGATAATCACACGTCTTTAAAAAAAAACATTTTGTATCCAACATGTACTTAACGCATTCAGCTACGTAATTTGGTCACGAAAATGAAATGTAACTCCACTTATTTATTATACTAACAAAGATTAAGTTACCATACACCTGACCAAAGCAGCCTCTCTCATAAATTAAAACATAAATAAGATATTCCATAAGAGAAACTTCAAACGAAACATCTTAAAAGAATAAAATATCTATAAATTGTTTCGAAACGAATCTCTGTATCCTAAACAATCCAATTGCTCCTACGTGGAACGGAACGTAATATTTTATTAAAAAAGGTATATAATTTAAAAAAAACGGAATGAAGTCTGCAGGCTTATACGCGTTTTTTATAAGAAAACCCTATTACGGACCGACCTTTGGGATTACATTTCCTAATAGTTTGTTGCCTCCGTAGAAACGAGGTTACAAAATAACGAAATTATTCCAGTTGACCTGAACAAGGGCGGGAGAAAAATTAAAATTGGATGTATTGCACTATCTGGGTAACAGGGGTAGGAAACAAGTTTCTTGGTTATTTCAAACAACGTGTGAATTTATTGACATTATGTACGTTTTTATAATATTTTTGGAGTAACCTTCCACACATAATTTGTGAGAGAAACAAAGAGAAAAGAAGCTAATTCTAAAGACTAGCTTAGATTGTCTTATCGACCGCTTGACTCTTACGAGGAAAATATTATTTTAACAGGAGGTGAAGACAATAAGGAAACAGCTCATCCGATGTTTATTTTCCAGAAATGGGAGAGGTTTACCCAATGTCACATTATACAATGGATATATTTGGGTAATGTGTATTATACATATATTCTAGCACCTCTACTTACCCTACGCCGTTTATAGAGTGTGTATATTTTTAATCTTTGCAACAAAACTTGTGCAATAAAGTTCTTATGTGGGTCAAAGAAAAATAAACAGTCCTTGAATACGCAGGCTTTAAAGTTGTAAACTTCGCCGTATTTCCTTTCTTGGTAAACGAAGTTATGAAAAAAAACTACATCATGTCGGATATAAACTCCTTGTAAACAGAGGCTGAAACATCATATTCTTATTAAAATGAATAAAAAAACGGGCTAGTATTCCTAGTAAACAAATTCATACACTGTTTTATTTTTACAATAACTAATGAGGCTGTAGATACCAAATATATTATTATATTCTTAGAAGCAATGATCAGTATTACTTTCCTTTCCAACAACAAAATATTTAAATAAATAAATTAGCTTCGTGTTGTCCAAAGTATTGCAAGTACTGAAAGTAGAGTTTACAGGTGGTAAAATATCTGTCCGCATAGCTACCACTACCAAGTGTACACACTACACTATAAATAAGCGTCATTTAGCGTCAAGAAAATTAGAACAATAGGTTAAAGGACTATTAAAAAAATAAACCTTGCCAATAAAGTCGTTTAGGTAAAAACGTTATTACAAATGCTTGAAAAAAAAGAACAAATATCATATGTCAGCAAATAAAACCACATAAACTACACCAGCTAATCACAACAAAGCTAAATACGTATACCCTTAGCTGATAAAGAATGGCGGAATAAATTGCAGGGGGCAGCATCTTCAAATAGTTGCCGTGAAGATACCGAGTACGTGAGTTGGATACGCTCGCTGACGGACGGCCGCGCAATCGATTCCGATCCACAAACGAGATACGAAACTTGCTACACTTGGCAAAAATGCAATTTTAACTTTGTGCATTTTTTTGTTATTTTTGGTTGCGTTTGATTTTGTTGGTGTAATGCTGAGTCAATACAGACAAAAGAGATCTAAATATTTAACACTGGGTTCGTTGGTACTTGTACTTGCTTTGTTTATTTTACGGAGATGTTTTATTGCTATTATTGTTATTCTATTGACGGAAAATATAAGGTGAAACGTAAGTATCCTGGTTGCACCTCTGCCCACCCCCTCTTGGATAAAAGGAGTGACTTTATTTCTGTACATTGTTTTATTGCTGACTTAAAAACCTATATTCAGTAACTTAAAAAATATTATAAATATTTTGTAAGAATTTGTCAAATAGTCTTAATTAAATGCATCTTTCTGTAATAAGAATGTTTTAAAAACTGTTAACAAACCATGATAAAACATACTTTGGAATGAAGCACTCTGGACGTTGTCATTAAATATAAATTGCTCAGAGCCTATTATTTAGGTTTCAAATAGCAAAACCACTTTACTAAATTAAGGTAAAGGTTCGTAAATAACAATATTTCAGAAAATTTGACCTGGCGACCTTTGAAAAAACAGCAACACCTTGACCTTAAAGGCCATTAACGCATTTCTATATCTTATGGTGTCGCTGAAGTTCATGGGCGGTGGTGATCACACTTAGGTATAAAAAATACGTTATAGTCCAAACCACAGAATCCCAGAACTAAACAATTTACCATCCTGATACAACGCGACAATCTTTACATGCACCGCTGAAAATACAGCAATCTGCATATGAGCCACACGAAAATCCATCTTTACAAATGCATTTGTATCAAAGGTAGTAATTTTTAAATCGCTTGCTGATCGCATTTCGCAAATAATGGGGTGGAAACAGAACAAGTTAGAATTCCCTGTATCAAAGCCATTAAACGCTCGCAAGCGGTTCCGGGGAATCAATGGCGATTCCACAACGCGATAGGTGTGCCTGAGACATCGATGTTGTAAATTCTGGATTGAGTGAACAATAAATCTAGATCTGTTTCCTTTTTTTATTCATTTATTTTTGAGAATTTTACGGCATTTTTGTAGATAACATTGATTGTTCTTTTGATGTGAAAATATTGTAAAAATAAATAAAAGCTTTTGCTTAGTTTAGAAGACTTATTTGATTAAGTCAATTAGTTTTAAGTATTTATATTAGATAATTATATTCACTTGTATGTGACAATGCGTGTAAATAAATAAATAGAGATTAGATAATAATCTGATGCCGCTTGATTATTTCCCTGACCATTTAATGTTTTAGCTCACTAATGGCTTGTTGGAAGCAAGGAACTGATCTCAAGCAAAGCATTATTAGAAATAATGTTCTGACTATAATTCTATCATTGGCCGAATCTATAAATTCTGCAATCTCATTTAATCAATATCTGACGTAACTTTTAATCCACGCTAAACAGGACCAACAAAATCCGAAACCAAATTCCAACGTTCACAAAGAAAGTAATGACGACACAAGGAAGAATATAAAGTAATTCGGCTTCGGCAGTCGGCGGCACCAATCCACTTCATTTATAGGTGTATCACGGAGTAACGTCGCATTGGCACATGAGCCCCGCCACCGTATCTCATTCAATTTATCAAACCAGCGCGATAAAGTAAAATACACGTCAAAATTGAGTTTGCGTCTAAAACCAATTTGGATTATCTGATTTGCGAGTTTATATATATATAAAAATGGATTCCGTCCTGTTTTTGTATGTTGATGTTTATTTATACGAGTTGTGCCGTTTACACGGACGTGTAATGCTTTTCGGTTGCGTTTTGTTTTTGCTGAAACTTCAATGAGCTTTAATTTATACTATCACGCGTACTGCTTTAAATTCAGCTTTATTTAAATAAATTGTTTTTATAATCATTCATATTATCCCCTTAGTTACGGTGAAAGAGATTAAAAACAACCACAGTCGAAATTACATAGGCCATAACTTTGGACATAGATTTGAATGGATATTCTAACAGCTCACCAAACAAACCCAACAACAATCACTAGTTTATACAAAACCTCATTCACGGCAACCTGCTATAGCCTAACTGTGTGCGGTGTATGTGTATGCTAATCATTATCATTTTAATTAACAAAATTGGATTTCACAATCTAGTTCCAGAATCTTACATTAATCCATTCTCTACTGATGAAAGCAATTCAAACAAAATATACATAATATTATAAAAAATGCAAAAAAAATTATGAAATTAAATCTATGACTTTTATTAACTTATTCCTCATTTAAGATTCATAGAAGAGATGAAGACAAATGAGAGGCGAGATGGCGATAAATTTGTTAGTTTTTTTGCACAGGGTCATCGACGAGACGCTCTCGATGGCTGGACGACACGAGCCCTGGACGAGATCGGAGCGATCGCTGTGTGAGCAAACCTTCGGACATGGTACAAGTTAGAGGTAATGGCGATTCATTAATAAACACAGCGGAAAAACAATATTAAAAATTAACGTGTTGACAATTGTTATTATATAAGAGAAATAAAACAATCCATTTCTGTATCTGTATCTGTATCAGCCCATATACGTCCCACTGCAGGGCACGGGCCTACTCTACAATCGAGAATACGATTGAGAGTGGTTAGGCCATATAGTCCACCACGCTGGCCTAGTGCGGGTTGGCGGACTTACATACCATAGAAATTCTTATGAATCGCTATGGTATGCAGGTTTCCTCACGATGTTTTCCTTCACCGTTTTAGTGCGTGGTGATTGACTATCAATACACACCAATCCATTATCATCCATACAAACAATCCATTTAATAAACCTAAAATACTTACTTACTTACATACATCTATAAAATTTAGCATTCGTGTGTAGAAGCAGACTAACATATCGAGCAACTTAGCAAATTAGATGAAATTACATACATACGTATCAGTGTAAAATATCCTTTTTTTAGTCAATTATAAAGAGCAATAGATATCAACAATATAAAGAAAATTATTGTTGTGTTAATAATAAGTATAGCATAAAATGTGGGTGATTAGGCAAAAAGGAATCTATACCAATTACTAGGAAAAATATATTACAAAATTCAGATATAATTAACCCAATGGAATTAATAGTTCCAGAATATATGCGTGATTTCTATAAATAAAGTGATTAACAAGAACTAAGACAGATCGCTTAAAGCAATTCAAAGGAAACCTCTGCGTCACAAACCAATAGTATTGAATTACAAATCAATCCTAGTAAATCAGCCAAAGTGCAAGTCTGTTCTTTACACTGTACGGAGGTACTTCAAAAGCGTTTTGTACACCGAATGTAAACTTCAACAAAACTCTTAACTATAAGTTAGAAACGACTCTACTGGGTCAAAATATACTGATATTATAAATTAGAGAGTTCTTCTATTTGTTACCATGCTATGAAAAACTATCGAAGCTAAGAATCGACGTTTGGATAAGGAGTAGCCAAGTGTACGAGGAGAATATGAGCTAGATTTTATCACTAAATTCTCAAAATTTTTGCCAGTTGATTACACTGTTAGTGGACGTTCAATATCGTACGCTTGTTTGTACGTCGAACTGAATAATTTGGATACAAAATATATTTATTAATAACTAAATATAAAATCATTATTCATAAACTTTAAAAATGTGTCCAACAAAAAATAATTTTATTTGGCTGGTTATTGATTGAAAAGTTTAATACATATGTATATACATAAATCCTTTATCCCAGGAGGAGTAGACAGAGGCTTTAGTGCTTACAGCAGTAAAGAGGCATTGAAATGAACTTACATCAAACCTCAATTATTTATGAAGGATTAAACAATTTAAGTATTCATTAAACGCATTATTTCATTTATTAGTAACTAGATTAAGGTGCATACACCTTATTTTGTCTAAAATTAATTAGTCAGAAATTTTAATGTCACGTATGATCTCTAAATAATAATTTATTTATTGTGGATTGTCTAAGCGTAGGTGGTTAATTATAATGCATAAATAAAATTAATAAAAGTAAAAGGATTTGAAAAGGAATACTTATTGTAAAAAAGTAAAAAATATGGACCATGTTGCTGATTCTGAATATTGTCGCCAATTAGTCTGTACATATGTAACAAGTTTTGAAGTAGTACCCGTATTATTTCACTATACTACACACGCTGCACAATTAGAGGAACACGCACAAAAGTTAGTTTTTTTTTTAGTTTTGTTTGTTGTTTGTTTAAATGGTCTCTGTTTCTATATTTCAGCACCTTTAAAAAATTAAATGATGCAAAAAGATTTTTGGATATTTAGAGTTTTATCGTTAATTATACGCTCTCAAGTGTTTTTAAGATTTTTTCACTTTCAAGTGGTTTCACAAAATTTTGTTTAATTTCATTTTATATGACTTTAGATATTTTTATTGTTATTGTTTTTAGAGTACCTGTCTTGTAGGATATAAAATGAGTGGCTTACCTTCCACTGAAGTTGCCAGAGCGGTAACAATGACTGAAAATGGTCAAGTGTAGGATTCAGTAAGTCGCACATTAGGTGTGTCGGTATCTGTCGTCTTTCTCAACGTTAAACGTTAGAGACACATAGGCTCTTATGTGCGGATTCCAGGATAAGGCAGAAAACGGTGGACCAGTTCCCAGGATGGTCATTTTATACGGCTGAAAACTTTGAGAAATCGTCGTCAAACGGCTATTCAGACCCGAAACATGTCACATGAAGTCCGTGATGTTAATATCAGTGAGCGTACAGTGAGAACACGTTTAAATGAAGTTGGACTGAAGTCTTACGTTCCGTCAAAAGCTCCAAACTCGAGGTGGTACATAAAGTAGCCAGATAAGCTTTTGCTCATCAACACCGCGACTGGACAAATGAGTGGAGCCGAGTTTTGTTTAGTAATGAAAGCAGTTTTGTTGTGAATTGCATAGAAGGAAAGGAGAGGATCTGGAGGTATCGAGGAGAACGCTAATCGACGAAACTTTACTGAAAGAGGTGTGTTATGGCGGAGGGTCAATTTTGGTATGGGGTGGTATATGTTTGGAAGCACGCGCGGAGTTAATACTTATAGAAAATGGGTCTTTAGCTGCACAAAGATACGTCGCAGAGATCTTAGAGTCCCATGTATTGTCTTTTGCACCATCCATAGGCGAATATTTTTTATTTATGCATGATAATGTGCGGCCCACACAGCGCAAATGGTTCGCGACTACTTAAATCAGGCCCAAATCGCGCAAATGGATTGCCCAGCAAGATCACCAAAAACGTATCAAAAGTAATAACTATATGTCAAGTTGCCGCTGTAATTCATGTATTTCTATTGACGTGTAGCGAAAGGAACTACAAATAAAATTTAAAATTGTATGTCTATTCGCTTTTTTGAGGTTTGTTTTCCTAATATTAACAACAAGCATTTACTTATATACTCGTAATGGGAATTAATACTCGTAAACTGATCCTTATATTTTGACAACAGTATGACAACAACGCATTCGGACATCAAAAGATCGTAGACAATCTTTACAAAGATTATACAACGAGTAAAACAACAAATGCGAATAAATTTTGTTACGCTTTTCATTATTTTTAACATTGTATCGTCACCATGGTTTTTATTCCTATTTATTACAAAATATTACTCAACAAACTACGCACACAATCATATCAGATCAGTTAATTTTTAACCGCTCTCGTACCATAAATATATTTTAAATTTTACGATATTTTAAAACAAACAGCAAAATTGAACAATTAATTTATAGTTTCGTCTTTATTTGATGTGCGGTGTGACATTACATATTCATACCAGATCAGTTAATTTTTAACAATTCGATAATTTTGCAAAGAGTTAACGTTAACGCTTGCATTGCATTTTAGATTTTCATTTGCAATTTTAATGCAATACAATAACCACTGTTTTAAAATATAAGCCCATTATTTTGCAAACCACGTTTATCCGTTCGTATAAAATTTTCAACCATAGTATATATATGGGGGGAATGGGTTGTTCCACTGGGCAAAGAGTAGTGGGTAAGGGCTGATATCCTTAAGATACCGGGTTTAACGCCTAGGTAAGTGGGTTTTTCAATACGATAAGACTCGTATAATTTACCTAATATTGTAATTTATATGATATTCATAGGATGAACTGGCTCACATTTAATGACTGAAACAAACATTATACAGCAACATAAC
The DNA here is from genome assembly GCA_023078785.2 of Hyles euphorbiae. NCBI lineage: Eukaryota > Metazoa > Arthropoda > Insecta > Lepidoptera > Sphingidae > Hyles > Hyles euphorbiae. Next base: position 19,456,131 of record CM041032.1, on the reverse strand, counting down.
ATAATATTACAGAATATGATAGCGGTACCTTCCTTTAATATATTGATACTTTTACCTATGTACCTACCACCGTATTTTTTCTGGAGTAGAATTAGAACTTGTTAAATAAAATATGTCACAAAAACTTCCCTGCGAAGGTGCCACTCCCCGCTATAAGTCCATCCTTTGCCCCTCATCAGTTTGCTTTTTATCAGGTCAACGGTTATACGCGAGGGTCACGCCTCGCTCGGACCTCCTTCCTAACAACTATTGAATTATGACCGGCCTGGACGAGGGGCGCCAACTTGGACTATGACAACGTAAAATTACTAAGATTTATTGTACTTCTTGCTTAATACCTGCTGAGAATTTGTTAAGATATTTCTGAGCATAAGCTGTTTAATATTTCAATTTTATGTAATGTAACACGCCTTTTTCTAGCAGAGGTAGGCAGAGGTGCTACCAGGACACTCACGTTTCGTCCCGAGTGTTTCATCCCACGATGTGATAGGGGGCGAGCCTATATCAGGTACAAATTACCTACTCCAGGCCGATAAAGAATAGAAAAATCCAATATCACTTTGCCTGACTTAAGATTCGAACTCGAGGCCTCAGCCATCATACCATGATACGACAGCAGTAGGCAGGGGCAGTAATTTTTTATTAAACCTTTTTTAACACTTTAAACGATTGATTGTGTAACGCATGGAACATATAAAAGGAATAAAAAGTAGGACCAGCTGGGAACAGCTGAAGATATGACATTCTAAGCCTTAATCAAATATATTTTTTTTCATTTCATTTCATCTCAATGCGTAGTCAAAATCTTCTAAATACTTATTTTTGAAGATCGTTCGGGGCCGAAAAAGGCGATTAAGAAAATTTGGATGTGGCTATATTTTATACGACACGGAGCAAGTAGAGTGGATTCATGATAACTGCTCTATTATATAACATAAATGATATATCACCTGACCAGCAAACTAACAAACAAATTTCAGGACTCGCACTAAAAACTTTTAAAATTTCAGTCAATAATCAGTAAAATCGCAGAAAGACAAGACACTTTAAACTCCCGTAATGTAATCTCATTGAAACTACATTCATTATGAACAATGATTAATTAAATCAATAAGTTCCGATCCCTAATAAAACCTGGTTATTACGAATCTCGTTATACTAAAATCCCGCCAGAAGTTTCCCATTCATAACTTGTTTAATTTCACACTGGAGATCGCCTGGAGCTCGCTTAATATGTTCTGGGGAATATTTTACCCTCCCTCTCCCCCTTCTCTTATAGGGTAGCCATGTCGCCAGAGCATTATGTGTGTTTAAGTTTTTATGGTAATTTGTTTTAGGGTAGTTACGGACGAGACTGGACTTTAAAATGGTCTCACTAAGTGAATGTCGACTAGAAATTTTGTGTACTGACCACTCCGATCAAAATATTTCCATGGGTCATTATCTTGATTTTAAATTTATTTTCATGTATTTATAAGTATTTCAAACACTGTAGGTATGTAGTGCGATGAGCTAATGGCCTATAAAGCCTAAAGTTTTGGAACGGAGGCCACGTACCAGCAAATGTCTTGCAAACCTCCACGGATAAGGTGGACAGTTGACCTAATAAAAGTTGCAGGAAGTAGACGAAAGTAGGTCGTTGTGGAAATCCTGAAGGCAGGCTTATATTCGGCAGCTTCATGCAGCTCAAGTTAATGATGATATTTTCGAAAATCTCGATCGTATCAGGGTGTATAACTATATATCTTACATAGGTATGTATGTATCTTATTTGATTGTCATTGTAAATTTATTTAAAATATTTAAAATTAATTTTAAACTAAAATATTTTTTAAATCAAAAGGCTTTTGAATTCATATATTTGTGAGTAACAAAGTAATTAAATTAATCACTCTGAGTTAAATTTAAAATTGTTTTTCAAACTTTCTTTTATCAGAATTGACTTCCAAAGTATGTAATTTATTGGCAATCAATTGCAAAGGGTTTTCTGTAATGCTTATAATATTATGCATGTAAAATTACTTGTTTTAATCCGAGTTAAAACTCATTATTTGAATAAATAATTGAAAATTCAACCCAAGATTCAATAAAAACACTGTTCTCCGCTAAAAGCAACCTCTATCCAATCCGAGTGAAACTTTAGGAGAAAAACACGAAACTATGCGGCCATATACGAAAATGCAAATTAAATTTTAAATTGAAAATATACCGTGGAATATCCGGGACAGCACGCGAGCGCGGTATCCCGGACAGGTAGCGTCGCCCTACTTTCAAACGGGAACTTTTAACCCTTTCTTTTTTTCCACTTGTTCGCGTTAAGACGTGACTTTTAATATTGCCCGCCGCCTTTTTATAAACGTACGTATCCGCAGTACGCCTCACTACGCGACACTGCGCGCACTACGCCGTTTAATTCCAAGTTTCAAACAGACTCCAGGGCGTTATCAAAACTTATCTATTTAGTTTCAATTGCATATGAAGCTAATACAAATTGCAATCTTGAGGCGAACTTGCAGATTTGAAAGAGTCGGCAACTCTGCGAGTGGGTATTTTGTCGCGTTTTAAGTAGGTTGATGTTACGTCATTTACCCGTCTCTAATTTGAAAAATTAAAATATATTTCCAACATCCTTTAACCCTGAAGAAAAACAATCGCCAGAGCCTTACTGTAGGCTGTAAAAGCACAAGTGCGAGTACAAATGGGTCGCCTCGGCTGAGGTGGTATCACGATCGCACAGAAAACCAAAGTGAAGTAGCAGCTTTGTCGTTGCATTTCGGTCGGTAAATGAGATTTCCGAATACAAAAACGCTGTTTGATAACAGTACATACCGCTCAAAATAGTGACTATACGTGATGGAGGAAGACAAATGATGATGATCCACGGAACTGGTTTCAGATTCAAGCTGTGTAGTGTGAGATTTGGTTTTGTTTATTACAATGAATAGCGAGACACTCGCCATCCTGAGACATAAGATATTAAGTCTCAGTATATCGAGTAGTTACACTGGCTACAATTTCGTTCAAAACAGATCACAACAGTGCATTTAGACTGCTGTTTGTCGGGAGAAATAGGCATTGCGGTGATACCTACCCAGGCGAGCTTTAAAATCAAAATCAAAATATTCTTAATTAAAATAGTATTTCACAAAATCTTTTGAATCGTTCATTTCTGCTACCACCGCTTCGGAACGTGATGTAGCAGTGAAGAAGAAGCGGCGCAAGAAACTCCTTCAGCAACACGAACTGTCTTCTTTTTTTTCTTTTTTTTCCTCACATATGAAGACCTACCACGATTAGTGAGGTAAGCAAAAATAGAATATTTTTTAAGTGATACTTTTACAATAAGGTTCATTTTAGTCACTTTGTCATATCACGATAAAATGTTTGTAAAACTGTAATACTAGTAAAAAGCAGTATTACATACATTTTCCTCGTTGTTTTAAAGCCAGTGGTATGAGTATCGCAAGCGGCCCACTCCACTAAATAAGATATGACAGGTGCCAGTCTTTAAGCATGTTCCGCTTTGACGAAAGGGAAAATACGTATTATTTCCCACAGCGATTTTTTTGTTTCATAAATCTGTAGAGGCAGTATTTTTTCATTACCGTAAGCGTGGTAATGATGTAAAAAACTAAATTTCTTGAATATTGTAATTTCTTTATATATTCATTGCACTACAAGAAACCATTTATAAAACGATATGAAACACCATTTTTTAATCAATAGTTTTCATTTTGTAAATTGAAAGAGTGTACTGGAATTCGTTTCGTTTATCACGCACATTTTTAAAGCCAAAAACTGTCATAAATTATTTAACGATTTCATATTTTGATTGAGCTTTATGGCTCATCTTTTGGTGGTATGAATTCTTCAATAAACTGAAAACTTAAAAAGAAACTGAAACGGAGTCGACGTCGGAAAACTTGGGACATCATATTATAATATTCATATTTGTAAGTTTCATACATCTACTGGGTCATCATAAACAACAATAAATAACAGAATAATTCCCAAAACGTCACCAGAGACGCACAATGAGCACGTGGCAAACTTTATTAAAAACTTCCAGCTGCGAGGATAAGGGACGAAACTTGCCCCGCATTTACATCACATACAAACAGTTCGCGCAATTTGGACTATTGTTACGGCGTGTGCATTGGTGTTATGTAACGGTGAAGATCAATATAAAGAGAAAAATACTATGCTTTTTACTCACAGCCAGCCTTCGTGGTGCAGTTGAATAGACGCCGTTTGTGAAACGTGAAGCCGCGGGTTCAATCCCCGCATCGAGACAAATATTTGTGATATCCATAGGTATTTCTTTCCGGTTTGTGTGTTTGTGAGAAAAGTCTCTCGTAGTTCCTACTACCCACGACACAAGACTCGATCTCAGTGGAGTCAGGACTATGTATGTAACGGTTGGGTATATTTTTTTATTAGATATCGAAAACACAGTTTATTTTAAATGGTTTCCCGAAAGTCTTATTGAAAGCCACCTACATCCAAGGATCTACTACTTATTCATTCATCACATTCATACTAAGTGAATCCTAGGCAGTATTAAGAACCGTAGGATCTAAGTCCACCACACTTGAAGCGCGAATGAAGTGCGTTACGTGTACTGGAAGTTACTACACATACTTGCAATTTTTTTTGTAGAGGATACAAAGACGTATAGAAGTTTCCAAAGCATTAGACCTGCAATGAAACATATTATAATGACCGTACTATAAATACTTTGACAAGCTCCCATTAAACCCGGAGCCAGACAAATAAAACCGAAAATTACAAGATGAGTTTAAAATAATGTAGCAAAATATTTAAGAGCATTTGTGTCTTGCAATTCGTTGCTACGGGCCGCGCCAGTGTCCGCCGTCTTTTGCGAGTTGGCATCGATTCCGGCACAAAGGGCTGAGGGCTGGGGGCGTAATTTATCATAAAATAATATTGGACCAAGAGAACGTCGGAAAATTGAATGGACAGCCGTTCTTGCTCAATGAAAGATGCAAGGTATAAACGACAGGCATATTCCACAAACTCCAAATTTATAATAAAAAAATTAATAATATATTTGAAAATAGTAACTTACCGGTGGTTGGTCTCTCATATGTGGCAGACTGCCTTGGTAGGTACCACCACAATATCTATTGCCCGCGCCAAGTACCAGAGTAAATGTTTGTTGTTGTGATCCGATATGAAAGGTACCAAACTAAAATAAAATAAAATAAAATTTATTGGCCAAAAAACAAACTACTTAAAATATTGAGACTTAACATGTTATATCTTAGCATGGCGAGCACAGTGATATGCTAAGCATTGCTTTATAAGTCATGGTGTTGCTTGATTTTGATACTATCCATGAGCCGTCGTGTCACCGGGCGAATGGCATGATAGTCTCGTCATACATTGCTATAAAAAACGTGTTGTTCAAAAATGATATTCAAATTGTTTGAATTTGACAACAAACATCATTTTTTTTATTATTTGAATTTGGCAACAAACATCATTTATTAACGGAATAATGAGTTAGCAAGAATTTTGCTTTGACAAAGTCAATAGATTTAGCAGGTTAAATATTATGAATGGGATGAAACACAGAGTAACTAATTGTTCAATAGAAACTATTAAAATAGACTTCACAGAAATCCACATGCAACTGAAAATGTACCTCTGCATTCGTTCACTACTATATTTGTTAAATAACGAGGTGCATTACACAAATCAGTGACATCACAGCTTTAATGCCCGTTACACGTGCATTTCATTTAATAGTACGTTGAAACAAATTAGCTGCTCACATATTCTGCTGTTTGCACATTGTTCCGCGCATGTGAATATGTTAATATTACAATGTTCCTTTGCATATTTACGGAGCCATCGTGAAGGCTCATATTTTTCACACATACTGTATGATGTTGACGTCACTACACAAAAATATTGACACATATCTGTTTCTCTCTGTGTCTCTTTCTCTTCAGCCGCAGGAAGCCCACTTCTGAACAAAGACCTTCCCCAAAAGATATCCACATTGACCTATTGGAAGCAGCGAGGTATTAGACACATATTCATTTTTCGATATGATTTTTAAGTCCAGTGGTAAATTTTTATTTTAATATTCCTCAAAGATACTCACCACTATTCTTGAACATTACTGAATTAAAGGGGTCGTGGTTAACTAACCTTTTAGAACGAGTTTGGATAAATAGGCCAACGGTAATCTCTTCCACCGTAAGGCACGCAACGGTTAAATTTTTACTTCGCATCATTTTCGTGGCAGAAACAATACCATTCTTTTCCACCCAATCTTTTATATCAAACATAAGAACAACTTAAATAATCAAGGATGTTAGTGACGCAAGAATGTAATTTAGAGGCTGGTTTTGAGGAGCCACACATAACTATATCATATAGAAGTCATCACTCTTCTTTAGAAATCCTATATTTAAATCACTCACAATTAAATAATTTTATATTAAAACATACTTAGCTCAACATACATACATGAATTCTCGCCTTTTTCTCAGAAGGGGTGGTAAGCAGATATGTTATCAAGACACAATCAATCACAAACTACTGTTTCGGGCTAATATTGAACAGAAAAATATCACTACCCGACCCGGAATTACAACCCAAGACGTCGCGGTATTCGTACCACCAAGCGTGGTATTCGTACCGTACTAACTGCACGACCAAGACAGTCTATAATAAACACACTAAAACAGAAACTTACAGTCATTGCAGGTCGGTTACAAAGATATAAAAATTGTACATTAAGAAAACAACAAAATAGTCGATTTAATAACAACGAAAAACTTTTCTATCGTACCATTAGACAGGCTGCTACAAATAAAGAATCCAATAATATAGCTGATGATATAGATAATATTCCAAGCTCCGAAGAACTGAAATACTTTTGGTCAGGTATATGGGAAACTTCAGTAAATCATAATACACAGGCCAATTGGATAGAAGAGGAAATAAAAAATAATAATAGCTGTACAGAAATGAGGTTTGAACGGATCCCTATAGAAACATTTATGAAAGTACTTCGTAATCAGCATAACTGGAAAGCAGCAGGATCCGACCACATACATAGTTATTGGTATAAAAAACTGACGTACCTACATCCATATTTACTTAGATACATTAATGATTTTCTACAGGAACCAAATAAAATACCATCTTACATAACATCAGGAATTACTTACATGATACCAAAAGACCAAAACGACTCCATGAACCCTGCTAAGTATAGACCGATCACATGTCTACAAACGTTTTATAAAATTATTACTGCTTGTTTATCTGAATTAATTTATCAGCACATAGATGCCAACAATATTCTTGCCGAACAACAAAAAGGGTGCCGTAAGTTCGCGCAAGGTTGCAAAGAACAATTGACTATAGACACAGTGATACTTAAACATGTCCAAAAAACTAAAGGCAACCTTTTCTCAATGTATATTGATTACAAGAAAGCATATGACTCTGTCCCACACTCATGGTTGCTTCAAATCCTGAAAATTTACAAAATCCACCCTGACATTATAATATTCCTTGAAGAAATTATGAAGAACTGGACAACTCGGTTAAAACTCTCTACTCCCACCAAAACAATAGAAACTGACCCAATTAAAATAAAACGAGGTATATTTCAAGGTGATTCACTTAGCCCGCTCTGGTTTTGCTTAGCTCTAAATCCACTTTCTAATATTTTAAACTCCACATCGTTCGGTTATCCCTTAAATTACACAGATGCTGATGAAACCATAAACGACCAAAGAACTGTAACTAGGTTAAGTCATTTACTGTACATGGATGATATCAAACTGTATGCCCAAGACGAAAGCCACCTTAACCAATTAGCTAATTTGACAGAATTGTTCAGCAATGACATTAGGATGGATTTTGGTATCGACAAATGTAAGATTAATTCTGTAAAGTCAGGAAATAATTACCAGCACCATTACACTCTACAAACCGGAGAACAAATAAACTCACTTACTGAGCTAGAAACCTATAAGTACCTAGGATATAGTCAATCGTCCCAAATTAATTATAAAGCCACAAAAGTAAAGTTAAAACAACAATTTCAACACAGACTTAACACCATATTGAAAACGTAGCTTTATGCTCGAAATACAATAAAAGCAATTAATACTTTCGCCATACCGATACTGACATACTCTTTTGGAATAATAAACTGGACTAAATCTGATTTGAAAAACTTACAACGCACAATAAACACTTCAATGACTAGATTCCGTAAACACCATCCCAGATCATGTATACAAAGACTCACACTACCAAGAATAGAAGGAGGTAGAGGACTTATTGATATTGTTAATCTTCATAACAGACAAATTACAGCACTGAGACATTATTTTTTCAATAAAGCAGCATCCTCTTTACTTCATAAATCAATAGTACAAAACGACAGCCACTTCACTCCACTCAATATGAAAGATAGAACAGAACAGAAAAATGAACGATTGACAGACGACAAGGTAAAAATAGAAGAATGGATCCAGAAGTCTTTACATGGAAGGCATCGCCAAGACTTGAGCCAACCAAATGTCGACAAGGAGGCGTCGAACGCGTGGCTCACTCAAGGCCAACTCTTTCCGGAGACTGAAGGATTCATGCTAGCCATACAAGACCAAATAATAGAGACAAGAAATTATAAAAAATTCATTACAAAAACCCTTAATTCCGATACATGTAGAAAATGCAATAGTTCCCCAGAAACAATTCAACACATAACCGGAGCGTGTAAAGCAATAACCCAAACCGACTATAAGCACAGGCACGATCAAGTGGCTAGTATTATCCACCAGAAACTGGCCCTGAAGTACGAACTGATTGATAAGTCCCAACCCTATTATAAATATAGCCCTGAAACTGTACTAGAGAATTCTAGAATCAAATTATATTTTGATAGAGCCATCCTTACAGATAAAACCATTCCCTACAATAGACCAGATATAACGTTAGTAGATAAAGAAAACCACACCGGGTACCTCATAGATATAGCCGTCCCAAACACACACAACTTACAGACAACAATAGCAGAGAAATTGACTAAATACACTGAATTAAAAGACGAAATTACACGACTCTGGCACCTTCATAAAGTTACTATAGTCCCTATAGTTCTCTCCACCACAGGGGTAATACCCAAACAACTTCATTTGTCACTTAAAATATTAAACCTGCCTCCCAATATTTATCTCTTGCTACAAAAAGCTGCCATCCTCAATACATGCCGGACTGTTCGCAAGTTCTTGCAGACTGACTCAAATATGCCCTCCACCCATATAAGATCTTCGGCAGCCGAGGAAAATTGCCCTGATGTACACTTGGCTTAGGCCCGTGTACTTCAATCCACCGGAATTAATCCGAGCAAAACACGTCACAAAAATAATAATAATAACTCTTTATTTAAAACACCACAAAAAAAGAAATATTTTTACAAGAATAAAAATAAAAAAAAATAAAAAAATAAAAAAAAATTTAATGGAGAAAACAAAGTGTTTTAAAACGGCGGTCTTATCGCTAAAAGCGATCTCTTCCAGACAACCGTGTCTATATTTATTTGAATCTTACAAATAACTGGCAACGTAGTTAATCCACCAATTTGAGTATTTACCATGCCGCCCTAACATAATAACAAAAAATCAATATTATTGTCATGCCGATTGCCCTCATTCACGGACCGATTTAATAATTCAAGGTTATTGTAACACTTCGTGCTTGAAAACACAAATTATGTATTTATTAGTTGCCTTAGTTTAGGTATTACTGTCTATATATGTTCTTTGATATGAATTAGTTTAATACTGTATCATATTACCATAAAATTGCCATGATGACTTCGGAATTCAAAGATGTAAGCCAGTGATACGAACCCACGAGCACAATTTTTGCGTCAGATCACGTCCTTTTTATTATTACCAAGCTGTTACACGCTACTTAGCTCTTATTTAAATTATGTACAATCAAATACACTATTTTCAGTACAATCAAAAGTAAAATTTAATTGAATTGAAATAATATTTCGTTGGGTCTACGTAAGAATGTTAAGTTAAAGAAATAACGAATATTAGCTCTCTTAAACTTGATCGTCAACCACCTACAAATATTACGCTAGAGTCATCAAATTGCACCGTGCTAAGATCCCCGTTAACTGATGTTATTTCAGTTCAAATCTATTCTATTCTGAGATGCAACCATCGGCCGTCAGTGTCTTGCAGACCGCAGATACAGCCTCGACCCGGCTTTAAATACAACGACATTCTAATATAATGCGGGATATCGGAAACTGCCTTATTGGACCGTGTACTATGAACTTAGTGACAGAATAGGAGTTATAACAGTGTAAGTTTAATCCGTGTAATTTATAGGGTATAATTGTGCGTACGTACCTAAATTAAATGATAAAGTCATGTGGAATAGTTCGTCATGGGCCTTTAATGGAGCTGGGTTGGGCACGTGGCTATACGCATTGGCGTACACAGAAACAGGCGCACGTACTTTGATGGCAATTGAAGTATGGCGCTAACAGCATTGTGGCTAATACCGAGTAGAGGCATCGCCTACCATCCGGCGGCAAGATGGGTCGACGGCATTGTTAAAGTCTCAGTTCGAACCTGGATGCGATTCTCAACAGATAGAGAAATGCGGTATAATATGAGAGGGACCTATATCCAGCAGTGGGACCGTAAAATTGAACTTTTCACTTGAAATAAACGAGAATTAAACCAATTTACTCATGTCTCTTCAAAGTGGTCTTACAATCATATCTAAAACATATAGATCAGACAAAATGTCAACATCGAGCATTGTAACAACCCTCAAGCAGTGGCCGGGATAATGCCTTGGCAAAAGAAAAATAATAAGTAGTAATAATATATAATATTTAATAATCAGAAATAATATTATAGAGTTAATATTGCAAGTTGCAAAAAATAAATCAAAGGTAACATGAAAGCTTTCACAATATCTTATTTTTATTATTGTCTTCTCTTCCAAAAACATTTTATAATAGGATTAGTATAATATTGGACTCTGTTTGTTATCCCTCATCTCATTTAATCTTTATGAGAGTTATCATTCACACGATCCATCCATGTTTTATTTTACCTCTCAAGTCTTCACACATGTAAATTCATGTTAATTAATTCTTATTAATTAATTTGTGTGCCGAAGCAAAATAATATGAGTAAGTCGCGAGACTCACCGAAATTGAAAATTTACGCACGTTCTGGAGAGCCAAATAACGCTTATGTTTCTTAATTTAGATCATTTAAATCATCTTCAACACGGAATTTAACAAAAAAAAATGTAAATTTCCAACACCTACTTCACCTACTTTATAAAATAAAATATTTGCGATAGTTTTTTTGTTGTGGTGTCATTACTGGGCTTAATATGTGCGTCAGAAGATAGAAAATATTGGTAGGTACATAGGAAAAAAAGCAGCCCCAAACCTCTCCTTTCAGATTTTCTTACACCGCATTTTAATATTTCCAATGAAAAAAAACCCCATCGCTGGGATAATGTGTAGATCGATCAGCGCGCAGTTACCGGCACGTCGCGGCGCCATTTAGAATGTAAATAGCCCACACTTATCCCGCTTTTTGCTGTACATCCAAACAAATTTATTCACTCCCGATAAAAACACGGATTGATTTAGTTGAAGCCTTTATCATCGAATATTATTTTTAAAACGGTACCAGAAAAATGTAGATTATTAAAATTCTATTTTAAACGTCTTATAAATAATGATACTTTGTTTCCGTACTAGAATTGGATGGTGTCTAAATAGCTTGACTGAGCTCTTGACAGTATTGTGAATAGAATAAGCTTAACTTATATTGACTATAATGATAAAAATAAATTTTGACGGATGTAAACAACGCGTTGCACAGCTAGTATGAAGCAACAGGAGGATATTCATAGGACGGTATTGCAAGCATGGATTTTTCCCAAATATGACGACTGAAAAATTGGTGGACACATTAATTGAAACATTAATCATTATTACAAAAATTACCAACTGCTGAGACGACACTCTGTATGGGTTTTACGGTTAACATATTATAACTTCTCCACAATTCCCAAGACTTTATTCTTAGTTTATTTGTCTGAAAAAAAAAACTCCATCTTAAAAACCCATTTCGCATTTTTAAACAATAGCAGCAAGAGCACGCGGCGCCCCAATATTTCCAAAGAAAAGGCGTTTCTGGACAGCTGGCGACAGGCGGAACCGATCCGCCCACCTTCGCAATTCTTAATTAAACTGTTTGAAGTTACCGCATGAATTAAGCGCCGTCGCGTTGTTCACAAAACTTGGCTTTTTCATAAACTTCTTTAATTTCAGTGCGGGGATTACGGCGATGCGCGCTGAATATTCCATTCGCTCTTGTACCGCCGCCGATGGAACTTTTATCGTTTCCAGTTAGCTATCTTTCTTGCTTTTTTAATCTATTTTATCTAGGATGTCCAATGATATGACTTAATTAACACTATGCCAATTTAAGTACCATATAATTAATTTTATGTTAAGCTTATAATATGAAAGCCATGATTCATAACGTATTGCTTCCTTAAAAGTGTCACAGAAAGGTCACTGCAGAAAAACTCTTCCAAGAATTACCCAGTGACCTTCCTTCAGTCATGAAGCAGCCTACATGTTGCATCGGCCTGAAACCATTTTTAGCAGTCCATCCTTTAATTAGTTCTATTTATATCGTTTTCTTGTGTCATACAATGATAAAATAATATGTTGCTAAGTGCTTAACTATAACTAAATACTGATTTCACCTAAAAAAACAACCGATACCCCGCCCAATTTTATCACAGCACGCATTGTTTAAATTTCCAAAAACACCAAAGCTAATTAATTCCAATACATAACGGTGCGTTCATATGCAATATCCGCGGATTAACATACAAAAGCACTCGAATATCATCCAATAAATTCGATAGGGCTGGCATTAAACGTTCACCACACAATTTTGCATATTTGTTGCGATGAACAACCCTACGTTTGAAACATTGATACGACACTCGACGCGGAGCCAAACCCACCTGTAATTGTCAGCTGAAAACATGAATTCATTTTAAATATGTTCACACAGAGCAGTGGTGGGCAGTAAGTTAAAATTGGATGGCGTGGTACCAATCTATAAACACCCCATATGTTATAAGTTGAGACTATAGGATGATTACGATGTATTTTAATTTTTCTCCAATTCAACAACACATGTCATGATTGCTCAGAAATATTAAAACATTTCATATGGCTTTGTTTAATTTCTCATCATCATTGCATATGGCATTTATCCTGCGTGGATCAAACTTCTATGTTTAGGTTTTTTAGCCAGCTTGCTGCATGCTGCACATAGGCAACAAACCTACTTAAGATACCTAAGTAACACAATCATTTGATTTTTACAACATAAAAATTTACCTAAGTTTTAATTATGTATTTCCAACAGGTAGATATATCAATTTCGTCAGTCATTGATATTTAAATCAAGACTGCTTTACTCTTGTCACCTACACTGTAACAGTCGGTTATTAAAAAAGCGCTTACGGCGAATTTATTCCGAAGGGTCCACGGCCCTTGGAGCGTTATCGTTAAAATTCGCCAACCCATTAACGGACGACCTGCAAGCGTTTTATTAGTATTCCATAAAAATTGTAATATCAAGCATAAAGATAAAAGCGGTAACTGCCGCGAGATGGCGCTGATTGAAGCTTTCGGCCCGACTGTTACTTTTATTATTACGCCCTAGAATAGAAAATATTTTGCGCTAGGGAAAATGTACGAAGGCTTTTTTGTCCGTTTACAGATAGTTTTTTTTTTCGGTAATGGTTTCGGCAGAACATTGTAACTACTATGTTGGAGTTACTAAATGTTATGAAATGGTTATTTTTTGTGCCGCCTAGTTTATACGACTATATAAAATGGTAAGAGCCCTGGTTGCTTTCGTTGATTCTTTACTTATTTTTACACATATCCTGGATGGTGCTCGGCGTGTTTCTTTATCAAATACCTATTTTCGTTATTAAGTGACTAGGGATATTGATCCCTTATCACTTGGTATAGTATAGTTTCAGTTATGTGCATATCGACACTGCGCTAGTACCTATTCTTATTTCCAAAAAGAAAAGAATTAAGAGATTATCATAAAAACAAATATGTACTATACTATGCCAATTTCATTCAAATACATACGTATATGAAACACAATCCCCCAAGTTCAAGAAACCCAAAGCCCGTACGCGCCGGAGCTCTTACCGCAGTAACTCCTAATAGTTTCTCTCTCACGCGAACCGTTCATCAATTTGAAACATCGCCTCTTGACCTTCGCCCGGCAAGGGTAACCGTGCTAGCGTTCATCAGATTTGAGTGAGCCATTGTTGTATCAATCATCATTAAACCAAAACGACGAGTGGGACTGACGGTTCGTCGAAGGATGGCTTTTCGAAAGATTGAATTGATAATCAATTTAGACTATGGACGGTAGGTCATCTAAAACAGGGTTTAAAACGGTTTAGGTATATGCGTTTAAGATTTTAGATAAATTATGCATCCCACATTGAAAGTCATACTATGGTCGGTCACCATCTTTAGCTATAGGTTACCCAGTAATTACAGTAGATTACACACAAGAAATTTCGTTTTTGGTAGCAAACAAGCAATCAACAATCTGTTTACTTAGTGGGAGACATTTATTTTCGAAAATATCGATACCGCTGGGCATGAGATTTTTGTATATTATGTGCCTGACCTTACCTTGTTATTCAGTTAAGCTGAACTGTATAGTTAAAGTTCATGTCTCTACCGATCTCGTATTTTCCGAGAAGTATCGAAAATAACAGTTTTCATAGGTTGTTGAACTAAATTCAAAATATGTTAATACATAATCCTAAACTATACCTAGATACATCTGAATTATAGATACGTTTATATATGAAATGAAATGAAATGAAATGAAATGCATGAATATACCAATTCCTCATGCACTAACACCCAAATTCTGACAAATGTTTGTATCTCGAATTATTGTTGAATCGATTTTTATGCACGACGCATGGGGCTAACGGTAACATAGCTTCTTGGAATATGATAATAAACTTCAGAAGTTATAAATTGTGGATCAGCTCTAGCAGTATACAAGTCTGCTTTGGGATGTACTATGAAAGCAATATCAAAACAATTTGAAACGGTTTCAGTGGATTTTGAAATAAAGATTTCGTAAAAGTGAAGATTTTACTTCTGAAAAAATCACCAATTTAAGCTTCTAGCATTGGAGTTTCATACTTGGGAATCTAATCCACGTCGTTTAAGTTCACATTGTACATGTCGGGGTGTTCTTGTGTAAAACCCATATGATAAATAATTGTAAATTGGCCCTAAGAAATCTACGGGTAGTTGCAGAAGTAACTTTATTAAAGTAAACCCTGTTGTGGTTCTATTTCACTACCCACAGTCAGAGTAAGAGTGGGAACATGACAGTTTGCAATATAAACCGCCTCCGAACCGTAGGCAAGGTATATTGGAGATCCAGCAGTCGGCGGTGAAACAGTGACAAACGCGTGTTTACTAAAGTGTGTGTGTAAAGTAACAAGTTGTCGCAGATATTCGGATAAATCGTTAATCTGTTAATTATAACGTGTGGTGATAATTATAATTAAATAATTAACACAATGAGTTTTATATATCCGTCATTCCTACATCAGAAGTGGGATCGTCCTACGTTGTAGCCACAACCGCTCGGTTATCGACATCAGCTGGCGCAGATTCTGACGTGAGTACCACAACTAATAACTTGAGGTAAATTATGATGACTGGTGACTGTTATGTATAGCTGTCATGTGTGACTCATGTGTGTGATTGTCTTATTTGGCCCACGTATGTGGCTGTCATGTGTGGTTCACGTATGTGACTGTCATGTGTGACTCACGTGTGTAGCTGTCGTGTGTCTTTCATGTGTGACTGTCATTTGTGGCATAACTATCAAAATTTAGATAAAATTACTTCGTATAGAGAAGCTATCCCATAAAAATGTCTCGTTCGATTTTGGTAAAAGTTGAAACTAAATCGCTGCAGCGTAGAACAAATAATTAGTCGTCTAACCAAACAGTATAACCATGCAGCGCTAGGTCGCTTTCAGGATGTAGTTTTCTCGCGACCAAAAGGTAGCTTACGCATTTTTGAAAGATTCGTGTGCGGTACATGTACTGCACCTAGGTGGGACACATTTCTCACAAAGAACGTCTTATCTAGTGTAACATTGATATCGATGACTATTAAATTATAACTACCTACATGTAGGAGTTATACGAAAAAAATAAACCTACTACTAGAATCAATCAAGAAAGATTGATGCACATCTGTTCAGCTGTGCCATTGGTATTGTAATAGCCCATGTGCTGCTTTGACTGCTTACCATCACGTGACACACCAACTCATCTGCCTGCCTAGGCCATTAATTGTTATCAGGAGCAGTGACATGGAGCTGTGACTGTGTGCCCTGGAAGTTCCAAGACACTGGCATCTTCACAGGAGTGTTTCAAATTGGTGAGATCTTTCCATTTTTGTTTGAATTTGGTTTTACCATTTTACTTTCGTTATTTCGTAGAGCAATAGAAAACATAGAATCAAGCTAGGCTCGATGACAATAATCGACCCACGCATTTAAGCTACTATTGATACCAAGAGTTTTTTAAAAAATAGCATTTAGTAAAAGATTTGTAAGGTGAACGTTTTCATAGACCAAGTTCACACGAAATAACTTCGTCGTTATAACAGTTTTGGAAGGGTTAAGCTGGACTTGGGACCATTAAGCTAAAGGGGATTATCCCGGTCTAGTAGTCCAGTCGAGTTTTCAACCTGAAGGGTCTAAGACACTGGTCCAGGTAGAAAAAGGGTTAAGTTGTTGAAGGGTTTAACTGGTCCAACAACCATTAGGCTAAAGGGGAATTATCCCGGTCTAGCACAGTTCGGTCCAGTTTTCAAACTGAAGGAACAATCTGTACACTTGAAGGGTCTAAGTGACTGGTCCAAGGGAAAGTTGTTGAAGGGTATAGCCGGTCCAACAACCATTAGGCTAAAGGGGAACTATCCCGGTCTAGCACAGTTCGGTCCAGTTTTCAAACTGAAGGAACAATCTGTACACTTGAAGGGTCTAAGTGACTGGTCCAAGGGAAAGTTGTTGAAGGGTATAGCCGGTCCAACAACCATTAGGCTAAAGGGGAACTATCCCGGTCTAGCATAGTTCGGTCCAGTTGTCAAACTGAAGGAAAAATCTGCGCACTTGAAGGGTCTCAGAGACTGGTCCAAGGGAAAGTTGTTGAAGGGTTTAACCGGTCCAATAACCATTAAGCTAAAGGGAACTACACCGGTCAAGCATAGTTCGGCCCAGTTTTTAAACTGAAGGAACAATCTGCGCACTTGAATGGTTGTCTGAAGGGAATACTTTCCGGACTAGACTGTATAATAATTATTACCATTTTGCGAATTGTTATATTATGTGAACTGAGTCAGGATGAACGAACGAATGATTTCCTTGTCCTCAAATGATGTATAGACAGTAGACACACACACGAGGACGTGTGCTCGTCAGTATGGCCGTGTCGGGGTGTTCTTGTGTAAAACCCATATGATAAATAATTGTAAATTGGCCCTAAGAAATCTACGGGTAGTTGCAGAAGTAACTTTATTAAAGTAAACCCTGTTGTGGTTCTATTTCACTACCCACAGTCAGAGTAAGAGTGGGAACATGACAGTTTGCAATATAAACCGCCTCCGAACCGTAGGCAAGGTATATTGGAGATCCAGCAGTCGGCGGTGAAACAGTGACAAACGCGTGTTTACTAAAGTGTGTGTGTAAAGTAACAAGTTGTCGCAGATATTCGGATAAATCGTTAATCTGTTAATTATAACGTGTGGTGATAATTATAATTAAATAATTAACACAATGAGTTTTATATATCCGTCATTCCTACATACATATATTTTACAAACAAAGCAAAGTTTTTGGATATAAAAAACAAAACTACTCAAACTAAACAGTTCCCAAGAGTCTCGTTAAGCAAATTTCGACTGACCTGAAAATAGAACCCAACAACAATATTAAAACTAATCACTTTGTAAGGGCCGGGTTAATTGGTAGGAACTTGATGAATTAGCAATGAATTTGTACATAGCATCCACCGAAACACGGCTCCCACGAGGCAACCTCAAACTTCACGGGTCAACCCGGACCGAACTAATAATGGTTAGTTTAAAACTATCTTCAAAGTAGACAAATTGTTTAAGAATACATTATTTATAAAAAAAAAGCAACATACAGTCGAATTGAGAACCTCCTCCTTTTTTTGAATTCGGTTAATAAAATGGACAATTTTTTTAATGATTCTGGTATTTTTTAATCCATCGGTGGCTTTGTATACCAAGGCACGGTTTCAAAGCTGAGGTCGCGGGTTCGAATCCGTAGTAGGGCAAATATATATAATGGATTTTTATTTTCATTATTAGTCTGGAACCAGAAAATTGCCTATATGGGAGTAGGGTCGGCCCCTATTACATCGTGGGACTGTCAGGTCATGAGACGGAGCATACAAGGCGAAATGTGTTTGTCCTGGCATCACCTTAGCCTACCCCTTCTGGACAAAAACACGCCTGAGTTTGTAAGTGTGTGTGTGTTTTTTTTTAGTTGAGTACTATTTATTTATTTTAACTAATAAAACCAACGAGCATTTTATTGCACTTACGTCTTTTTAGATGTTGTTGTAAAACAGTACTACGTTTTCTGTAGTAGGAGGATGGCGTAATTGGTTAAATATATATATTTGTGAAATCCTTTAGTATTTTTGAACAACTCAGACCAATAGTGTGTATGTTAGTGAGACTGAAAATTCTCGTAGCTTTTTAGCCCTGATAGACGAAATTTATCTCAGAGTGGGACTAACTTTACACTCCTATTGGCTATGTAGGTGTCATGTGGCTTTTAAGTGGGTTGATGGTTTATTAGTAGTCCTATCAATAACAATTCTTTGAAGACTTATTAAAAAAACTTACCCACATACCGCAAATATTACCAAAGATAGAACTAGCCACCGACACACTCAAAAAGAACCTAAAAATACAAATGTCACGGTCACTACATCAGCCCGGCTGTCCAATATTCAGCGGGAATGCCTCTGACGTCACATCATCCGCAATAAACACCACTGGCTAGCTAAAAATACAACGCAATGTACATAAACATCTGCTTATTATTATTGTATAATAAATACAAATAGGGGAAGTTGCAAGAAATCGGTATAAATATCCAAACTGGCATGGCGAATGTATCAAGCCAATAGAATAAAAAAAGTTTATGCTAATAGATCACCTAGAGGTAAGTGATCACTGCCGACCATGAACATCCATTAAGATTGGATCATAGATGTGTTGACGGGACATGAAAAAGGGAGGGGAGCGGGAATGAAAAAGAAATGAAAGAAAAAAGGGGTATTGGGCATCAAGCAATCTTTACGTCGCTCTCCTGTGAGACAGTAGTAACGCCCCGGACGAGCCTACTCAAACATAAATGACAACAGCGTGACGCTAACACGTCAAAAAAACCAAATACGTCAACCAGCATTTACAAAGGATTAAGCTCCAGTCGTGTATTTATTAAAATTGGCACAAACAAGATAATATATGACTTGGGTGAGCTATTTCACGACTGAAGAAAATGGGTGTGACTAAAGAAAATTAAAATATATTTATAACAATGATAAAGTTTATTCTATGGAAAGAAATCAACAAAAATATATAAATTCAGTTATCTTTACGCAAAACTCAAAACATAACAAGTAACAAAATATTTCATAGAAATACAAAGTTACCGAAATGAGATATAATTTCTACTGGCAGACTATTAAAACCAAAAATATAATATGTTATTGCAAAATCCTTTGGAGAACATCAAACGATATCTGACCTTTTATAATGGAGATACCATTTGAGGTTTCGTCCTAATTTCTGTACACTTTTCTACATTTATAACGTTGTTTTGTTAGGACGGTAATGTGATCTTTAATTAGGAAGTTTAACTGTGTTGTACTAAGAAATTCCTTGTTGTATTAACCAAATTGTACGGATATCGCCTGTTATTTTTAAGGATTTTTTTTTGGAGCGACGATTTAGTTTGTTACTACTAAAAATATTTTAGAATACATGGCTATCACGGCCTAGTAATTCCAGCAAGCTATTGTGTATTGACAATACCAAACCCTTAAAATCCTCATCCTTAGAACAAATCAAATATTGGATTAAGCTCCAATAGTTGCTTTTCCAACTGGTCACTATGATATAATTTGTGTTTATCAATTGACCAAAGATGGGTCACTAAAGTTGTGGCAATAAACTCGGTAAAAAAAAAATACATTATCATAACTTTCATACAGAGGACGGAAAAATTATGCTATTGAAATAATATATTTTTCTACATTTATCCTATGTTTACACAAGATATTTACAAAAGAAGAAACAATTTGATACCCGTGTTTTTATAATATTGTGTCTTATAATTTTAAAAATATCATCAGCATCACTTCAGTATTTCGAATAAATGAAAACCCAAAAACGCTCGCAAAATACTACAATCGATTCTGAAATCTCCTTCTGTACATTGCCAGACCAAAATGGCTATTAAATTACAAAGTACTAAAACGTAGTCTTTAAAACTCAGCTGTCTTTATGTTCCGGAGAGCAACAATTTAAACCGTAACCGAGCTAGTTACAATAAAATTCAACTAGGTATAAAAAGGGATTCTAAAAAGACTTTATCACTTTGTTTTATGAAAATTGAACTCAGTAAAACTGGAATATTTTAAACGCTATTTAACTTGGTATATGTTATTTTTTTTCTTCGATAATTAGTAACTTATGAGGTCCATGAGTTGCATATTTTTATACATCTTCCAGAAAGTATAACTTATAACATCAGGCAAGCCTTTTAAACTTCACACTTGTCGGGAAAATATATATGCAGAATTATCTGTCACAAGCAAAATTTTCATATTTCAGAGTATCTAGTGCGTCATGGTTTGCAGCCGTTGAAATAAAAATCTGATGTATCCGAAAAGATAAATTAACCTGACTTCCCAAGCCAGAGTTCTCTCCTGCCATATTTATGATTAACGCATAACATCCCGTAACATTTGACGTCCGAAATTAAATTTGTGCAGCCCTCCCATAATCCCGGCTCTTGGAATATGACACGCAATATTTCCATGGCAACCACGAGCTGCCGCATAATTATTAACCTCGGATTTATTACACTTTTTACAATAACGTTGTTTACTTGTTTTAATATTGGAAACAAAAATATACGCATCAGTCACATAGATCCTGACACCCATCTGACACCATATTTATATTAAATTGTAAGTCTTGGGTGATGGGCATCAGAAAGAGTTTAATAATAATCAGAACAAAAGCAAATTATTGGGATCAAATAATATTTTTGTGGGTGTAGAGATCGAACCCGTAGCATCTCGAATCATAATTCATGGCTTACTAACTGAGCGAAAAATGCTTCCAGGGTATAAATCTTACCATAATTAACCTTAAAAAACGTTACTAATAATAAGTGACATTTCAAAACAATTATTTCTTTGTTAAAAAAATTTATAGAGAACGAAAGTGTAGATGGAAATTCTTCACTACTTAAATTAGAACTAATCATTTTTATAAAGTCTTTCATCGGTTCACGGTAGAAAAAATTAAATTTAATAAATATAAAATCACTACATCCAAAAATAATGACAATATCAAAATTCCCCGAATCTGAAAAGGAAAATATATTAAAGAACAGTACTCTCTTTTGTGTAATAAAATTTCGCAAGGTGTAGTTGAAATTTCTAGAGAAATAAAATGGAGCCTTGTGAGAGGTGGACTACTGTAGCTGGCACTCTATGAAATTATTTCGTTCACTACGTCCTTTTGGGTGTGACTCTATATTGTGCATTTACAAGAATAACTCATTTCTGAGATTTATAATAATAACAACCTTGAAATAAAAGTTCTACCCCAAACGAACCTGGATTTTTATGGCAGATCCAATGTACCAGAACGTGTTCTTTCAGCTTTGACGCAACCTATCAAATATCCTATTATTTCTTCGATCCATTAAATTCCAAAACATATGACCAAGTAATGACCCCAAACTTTCTTATTACCCACCACCATCCACTTTGCACCCAACGACTCCTCTAAAATCATCACAAACACACAAATAAACCAATTATGTTTATTATTCACAAATTACATCAAACAAACAGCTCGAGCATAAGGGGGTTAAAATTACAAGAAAAAATACTTCTCAAGTAGAATTCCGTTCACGTCCGTCATACAAGGCCGAGGTAGCCCTGGCGCTCTCGCGGGGTACGGGCGACCCCTCGCGGCCGCGCTTTATTATGTGTTTATTGCACCCTTCTCTGCCGGCCGGCTGATCGTTTGGAAGCCCATAGCAATATAAAACATTTATAAGGATACTGACCGCTCCTGATTTATAACGCTACGTTTCTTGTATTGAGATTTTCCTTGGGCCTATATTTCATTTTCGAATACCAATTGAGTTCACGAATGTTGGTAGGGAATAATGTAGTCTGAATTTACGATAAGGCTGATATATTTTGGTTGTATTGTCTGAATCTGATTTATTCGCTCGCAACACAAGCTGTTGACTCGCACAGGCCACCTAGTTGTGTACGCCAACTTACTGATCAAACCCTATTATTGAGTCCTAAAACACACCTTGCAATTAGCTCGGTAAGCAAGCGACATGCCATTAAAACCTTCCTAAAAATAAAAACAACATATTTTCGTAATTATTAAAACACATAAATACTTCTATTTAGATAATTTCTAAGGCACCGTTCACCAGAAGGGTCTGAAATCGCTCGACCATAGTTAATATTTGCGGATTAGAGCAGTATTATGGCGCCTGCCACATTGCGCAAGGCGTTGGGCGTCGACGCGTATGGGTATCGGGGCCTACGCATATTCAATGCTCCACTTAATTATTTAATTTGCTAATAGCACACTAAATATAGAATAATAGTATTAATTATCTTGGGTCTATATACTACGTTTGTTTTTGTACTCCATAAAGGTGAAACACTCCAATTAGATTTTGGAATGCAAGATAAGCCAAAAATATGAAATTATAATAATAAAGACTCACGCGGTAACGGGATACCACAAAACATTCCGGCTCTTAATGGCTAGCTGTATTTATAGGTATAGGTGAGCGACCGACCCGCGCTGGATTTTTATTAATCAACAAGGTATACAGTAAGGTAATATTTTTTAGGATAAATATGGTGTATGGTAAACATTTGTGCAATAGATTGTGCTATTAATTCTCGACATACTACTTACGACTTTGTTTTATACTAAAAATAACCTTGTATATAAGAAATGTTTTTTTTTTACTCTGGCCGGGCATAGTGGCGACATTGCACCTGATGGTAAGCTCAAATGCCGCCCAGGCAGAGTATCCATTGGCATCGGACGGCAGTCCCATGCCAATGGAAACAATTATGCCGGCCTGCTAAGGTGCCTCTTCACACTACGACGCAAGGACCCAGGATTGTAGGAATGAGGGAACACGTGAGACTGCAAACAATTCCACAGCCTGACGGTGCGGCATAAAAAAGAATTAGAGAACCGTTCGGTTCGCGCCGGGATGGTGTGGACCGACAAGCTATGGCTTCGCAAGCCAGTACGCGTGGTTCTGATTGAGAATCTTAATGCATCTTTAATGGAAGGTATCTTAATGCATTTCACAACAAGATAACCAAAACTTTTCGATTTCGTCGAGTAAAAAGCAATTTGGTAATACGTTGAAATTGGGTCAGCGAATCGAAGACACATGATTACTGCATCTTTTTAAAGGTATTATTACTGATATAAAATTCACCAGATAAATATTCTCTGTGACCGGCTACACATTTACTATCAGGTACTTTTTCAAGTTAGATTAAATTCGAATGAGGTCTACTAATATACCTTTTTAGGTTTTGTGTGACTGAAAAGTCTCGCGTATGGGAATATTTAAATTGACAGTTGCATGTATTGATTCACTACTTATTTTATTATTCTACTAAAACTTCCGAAGAGTGGATTCCTCATCTTGAAACAATACCTAGTTGCTTACATTCACTAACACAATGACTCAATTAAAACAGATAATTCTCCAGCTGCCCCCAGATCGCATCACAAAAATACTAAACTCCCAAATTGCCGGCAAATCAGCAAACTCGTCCAAAGGAGTGGCAGACAATGGGCCAGCTCATGATTTATGCCGCGGCTCCCTTCAGCGCTAATTATCGTTAAACACCCGTCCATCCATTACCGGCCTTTATGTGCCTCAGGACCGAATGCCGCAAGTTCGTGCGCGAACAAAGGAGCTGAGCACCTCTCCCGGTTTTATGAAACATGCAAAATATACATAACACCGATATGTTATGGAGTATGTGTGGGTCGGTGACTGCATGGATTTTAAGCCTTCGTTGGTGCGTTTATAACGTGTGGGTAGTTTTGCCCTTTCAAACCATAATAAGAATAATTTTTTATTGTGTTATTTTTAAGCGGAATTTGTAATTTCTACAATATTATACAATTCATAATAATATATCCCAGTTCAGAAATAAGTCATTTTTAAAATTTCATACAGCATAATCCAAACATTCTGATAACCCATTTAGATATGCTCGCTATTTTAGCGAATATCATGCGCTGCTATTTTAGCTGCGTATACTACCCCATTAAGCTCACTGTAGATGAATAAAATCAACATCATATTTAAAATATATTTATCATACAAAAAAATGCTAGAAATGTAGTTCCAATTTACTCAAGTATGCATTCGTGTATTTCTACCCGAAGCTTAAAGAAAAAGTATAAAAATAAAACATTTTTTATTCCACATTGTTATTGACGTATCTGCTCTATTGTAGGCGAAGTTAAATCCAATCTTAATAGGTACTAGGTAAAACTATTATGCATGAAGCGTGTGTGGGCATACCGCAGTAACCCATTGATTGGGTGAGCATCTATTCTGTTTCTTGACAACGTATTGTATACATAAACCCACGTCTGTGTGCCTTTAGAGTAGGTAGACACCAATGAGCCTTTCCAATAGGCAAATTTACCAAGTAACTCTAAAATAAGGATAAATCTGGAAATAAAAGAATAGAAGCAAGACTAATGTTTGCATTGTAAAACCCTTTAATACCATCCAACTATCATTCACAGATGACAAACCTATACAAGACAATACCCTGGATCCAATAGTTGGAGCGCAAAAAATCAATAAGTGGAAGTAATTGTCTTAGTTCTCACGTGCTAACCCTCTATTTATAAGCTGCTAAGCATACAAGCTTCGTAGATCGATGGGGTAACACGCGATACCCCAAAACTTTTTATCATTCCGGTATTTATGGCAAGAGATCCAACACCATAGGACGGCGTCGCGATTTATGAGCGTGTACCTTGGTGTCATGCGAAATTTACGATCGAGTGAATAGGTTAAGTAAATAATGTCACGTTTTATTGCCGCATAAATGTATCAAAGGAGTTATTTTTGACGTTACTTAAGAACTTATGGGTTGTATTCGATTGAGGATAATGCTAATAAGGTCTGATGTATTCATACGTAATGTTCTTTTTTCAATATACCATAGCTAATTGACGTTGATAAATTATACTACGTTTAGTTAGTGCTACTTTTAGATAAAGTAAAAAAGAACACACTTCCGTTTTATATGTTCCCTTAATATTAAACATAAAATACATGTTACCGAACTTAGTAATCGCATACTGAAAATAAAATTTGTGAGACCAAAAAGTCTTTCGTAGTACCTGATACCCACCTGATACCCACGCCACAAGACTCGATCTTAGTGTGGGGTCATAACTATGTATGTGACTGTTGGGTGGTATTTATTTATTTAAATATATTTCATAGTATGTCATAAATAATTTCAAATAAGCTCGACTAAACTGGGAAATGTTTATGTGGTAATCGAAGCTGCAACCTCGTATACAAAACTCGGAATTATTATCTCTGCGTCAAGCAGTCGTCTTTGCAACCGATGCAAGAATATAATAATTGCCTATTTCTGCACAAAACTGTTCTACTTTACTTCATTTTATTACATTCTCCGTATTTTACTTTGTTGCTTGTTATCAGCGTGCTTCGTAGAAAAATTCGTATATATTCAGAGAGATGCTTTTTTCATCTTTGAGTAACAATTTCCATACTGGTTGAAATACCTATCTCCGTCTTTAATTTACGTTCTATTTACACTAGAATCCTTTTTAAAAATAATTGCGAAGATCCCGTAAACAACGTTCACTTGTTGACTAATTTTACCATTGCCCATCGAGACCTACAATATTTTGCCAGCCTCTTGAAATAGCAGTGTAAATGTCCTGTTGTATTTCGGATTGAAGGATATTGCAGCCAGTATCACTACTAGATATATTGAGACTTAACATCTTAAGTCTCAATGGAGATCGCAGTTGTATCCCAAGCGTTGCTCTATAATTCAAGGTGTTGTTTGGTTTTGCTACTATTTATAAGCGGTCATATCGCTTACCATCAGGCGAACGGCACGATCGTCTCGCCATTCAGAGCAATATAAAAAAGAATAAGGGTAGAACTGCTGAGACTCTGGCAATCTCAATCACAAAACGAGAAGCTTTCGCTACACATCAGTTTCTGAGAAAGACCCTATCAACATTTTATACCTTAGTAACGTCACAAAGCTTCAATAAATACATATTATGTATAATGTGCAGAGCAATGAAATAAAATTCAAAATTGCATTTCTGGAATTTACAAACAGATTCATTAAATAAAATATATCTTTCACAAATAACCTTTGAATAAAAACTTAAGTTTAATTAAGAATAAAAAGAAACTATACCTGGAATATACAAAGAGAAACAATATTTATATAATCATTCTTATATGATGATATTTTAAATGACATTGATAAGTAATATTCTTTATTTATGGACGTCAATTATAAATAAGGTTCTGAGTAGTGAAGCATATTTACATACTTAAAACCATTACTTATCCCGAAAGACCAAGAATACACGCCGTAAACTAGAATACCGTCTTGACCGTCCGTATCTCGACAAACACGAAAACAAACAAACAATCAGGGGAAAGAACAAACACCTGTCTAAACAAACATTTGTACTGACCGGAACGAAAGCTATCTTGGACTGGGCTAACAAAAACAACGCGGGGGTATTTTAAAACTAAGTCTCTTGTGACTTACCCCATTTTAAACATACCTATTTTCTGAAACTAACATTTTGCATATAATTTTATGTTTATCACATAACAAAAAGAAAGGTTGAAATTATTAATATCATAAATATAATAGAAATTAAAAGTATTATAATATACCCATAATATACTCCTGACCCTAGTTGTGAGTAATATATACAAAAAACACGAGACATTTTCTGGTCTCACTACACCCAGACCCAAAATAAACTTGTGTGGGTCACAACGTATTCATCTAGCCCACTCCTCTGTGATCACAACAACCATGTCTTGGAGCGAGGATCAAACGCTCGACTCGCCATTTCACAGCCGACTGCGAAGATTAACAAAATTCTGCTCACATACAACACGTCGTAAAGACGAGCCGTATCGTACCCTATACCCAGTCATACAACCGAGTCACACGCTCGTCGTAAAACAAATCCAAACAACAAAATCATAAAAATCGAGGCACACATCTACCCAATTATCGGCGTCATATCGCCCCGGGGTAGCGTCGTACCCCAATTAGTAATTTCGTTAACTTCGCTGTTAGAGTTCTCGCCTCAACGCCTACATTGGCCGATTTTTTCAATTAAAACTTATATCAAGTTTTAACAAGTTTAATGCTGCGCGCATGCTATCATTATTTAAATTGATGTAGTTCGAGTAGTGAAATGATAGATGTATTTATTTATTTGGTAAATACTGATATTTTAATTTTGATGCTTAAATATTATCATACTCATAGTGTAAAAGTGGTAGGGCTTGAGAAACATGGCCCAAGGTCGTTAGGGCCGAGGTATTTTTCTTACCGATATTTAAACCTGAATTGATCTATTTCGTATTGTCAATCTAAGATTAGGACAATATAAACCATTGAGTAGTATGTATTTGCTTATTACTTACCAACGGAGATATCAAATGTCCTTCATTTTATTATATGAGCTTCATCATCATCATCATCATCATCATCATCATATCAGCCCACATTAATCCACTGCTGGACATAGGCCTCTTCTTCATTACACCACTTCTTCCGGTCCTGTGCTTGTCTCATCCACCGTTTCCCTTGAAACCTAACGATGTCATCCATCCATCTGGCGGGTGGTCTGCCTACCTTTCTCTTGGCCCCTCTAGGCCACCACTCCGTTACTGCCTTAGTCCACCGACTATCGCTTCGTCTGGCCAAGTGGCCTGCCCACCTCCACTTGAGTCCAGCAATGCGTTGACCGACGTCAAACACTCCTGTTTGCTGTCGGATCTTCTCGTTGCGGACTCTATCTCTGAGCGATATACCTAACATGGATCGCTCCATGGCACGTTGAGCCACTTTTATGTTGTGCACATGTTCTTGTGTGAGCGTCCAAGTTTCGGCTGCATAAGTGAGGGTCGGCAGGACACATTGGTTAAAAACTTTAGTCTTCAGACTTTGGGGTATTTTGCGCGAATGGAAGACATCCCTAAGCTTTCTGAAGGCAGCCCAACCTAACTGTATACGTCGGGAGACTTCTTTCCTTTGGATATCCTGGTCTAAGGACAAACAGTGACCAAGATATATGTAGTCATCCACGACATCTACTGTGCATCGTCCCACTGTTACATGGGGTGAATGTAAATGGTGACTCGCCATGATCTTAGTCTTAGTCATGTTCATCCTCAGACCGATCGTCAAGGATGCTGTTTGTAAGTTTTCTAGCATCGTTTGGATACTAGATACATTATCGGCTATTAAAATAAGGTCGTCTGCAAAGCGTAGGTGTGATAAGTATCTACCGTCTATTTTAATACCTGGTTCTTCCCAATCCAGTGTCTTTATAACGTCTTCAAGGACATTAGTAAATAGTTTTGGTGATATTGTGTCTCCCTGACGTACACCTCTTTTTACTGCGATGAAGTCACTTAAGTTGTGCAAGCGTACCTGCATCGTAGCCGACTCATAAATGATTCGAAGGATGTCTACATATCTGTAATCGACACCGCAACGGATGAGAGAGCGAAATACAGCCCAATGTTCAACGCTGTCGAATGCTTTCTCGTAATCGACAAACGCTAAACACAAGGGCTTGTTGTACTCTCTACATCTCTCTATCAGTTGCTTGATAGTATGTATGTGGTCAATCGTAGAGTATCCACTTCGAAATCCAGCCTGTTCTACTGGCTGGTATTCATCTAGTAATCGTGTGAGTCTCATACAGATAATTTTAGCAAAAATTTTGTATATTTGTGACAGAAGGCTGATTGGTCTGTGATTTTCAAGTTTACTTTTGTCCCCCTTTTATGAAGTAAGGTGACGATTGCATTTTTCCATTTGCTAGGTACTAAGCCATTGATTAAAACCTGATTGTATAATTTTGCCAAAATTTCTATAATGGCATCCCCACCTGCTTGCAACATTTCTATTGTAATACCATCTTCGCCAGATGCTTTTTCTTTCTTCATTAGTTTTAGTGCAAAAATAACTTCATCTTGTAGGATCGGTGGCAAATTATCCTCTCGGGTGAGTCCTGTAGTGACATGTAACTTTGTAGGTTCTGTCGTAACTGGATCTTGATATTTTTGTGCATATAGTTCGGTGTAAAATTCTTTTACTATGTTTAGCAATTTATCTCTATTTGTTGTAATAATTTCCGATTTATCTGTAAGTCTTATTATTTCCTGCTTATAGTAGCTTAATTTACGTTGAAATACCTTAGGTCCCCTATGCTTCTTTATTGTTTCCATTATTATGTTAGTGGAGTAGGTTCTCAGATCTCTGCGTATCGCTTTTTTAATATTCTTATTCGCTAATTGAATTTTCCTCTGATCTTCTATCGTATTTTGTGGTAAGCTTCTTCTTTCTTTTATTAAATTTAAAGTGCTTTGGGTCAATTTACTCTGTTTTCTATTGATACGTCCTATATGTTCATTTGTTGTACTAGCTATTATTTCGCAAAGTGAATTATTTAATGATTCAGCATCTAAGTTTTGTTCCTTGAGTCCTTCAAACCTATTTTTAAGATCTAACTGATATTCCTTCTGCAACAATAAATAATCTGTATTATAGTATTTTATTTGATTGTTTTTGACCATCTTCTCCCTTTCCCTTCGGAGGTTAAAACGGAATGTTGCTCTAACTAATCTATGGTCGCTGTGTGTTTTGAAATGATTCAATACGGCTACATTTGTAACAATATTTTTGTGAGAGCTAATCACGTAGTCTATTTCGTTTTTTGTTCTACCATCGGGACTTGCCCAGGTCCACTTCCTAGCTGCTCGTTTTTTAAAGAAAGTATTCATTGAATATAATTGGTGCGCTTCCATAAAATTAACTAGTGTTTGTCCACGTGTGTTGCGCTGTCCAAGTCCAAACCTTCCCACTGATCTTTCGTTGTCGGTTCCTATTCCTACTCTTGCATTGAAATCTCCTATTATAGCTGTGTATTGACATGGAGTATCTTGCAACGCACTGTTCACATCTTCATAAAACATTTCTACGTTTTCATCACTGTGGCTAGACGTTGGAGCATACACCTGTATTAATTTTAATGAATATCTTTTATTTAATTTTATATTTATATAAAAAAACTCTAGTACAAATACTTTTAAAACTTTGAATATATTTTGCGATGTTTTTATGAACAAGAAATCCCACCCCACCATATATTGTATCATCATTTCCTCTGAAGTAAAATAAATGACCACATGAGAGTCTCATGAGATCTTCGCCTTTCCGACGTACCTCCGATAAACCTACAACATCCCAACTTATTTTGTCAATTTCCTCTAATAACTCAGCCAATCTATCGTCAGTGCTCAATGTCCTTGTATTATAAGTAGCTATGGTCATGGTTGTTTGGCAGCCGAATCTCAGCCGGGGATTCTTTGCACCCTCTGCCCCACCGGAACCGAAACCGCTGCCGTAGTTCGGAATAACGGGGCTGCCGGGGACTGAGGGCCGTAATTTATTTGTGTGGTTCATAATAATAAAGAAGGATTTTAGCCATAAAACACCACGCTGGCCAGTGCGTCTTGGTGAGTTTTTTGCCAGAGCCTCGTCCGTAAATCAGCAGGTGTACCACGTGCAGGTGAGGTTGACTTGGGCTAATAGATGAAGTGTTAGCCCCATACATACATTGTATGAACTTAATAGTTTAAATTTATTATGAGTAATAACACAGTAAATTTATAATAACTTACTCACAGTTCTTTTTGTTATCAATAAAGTCTACAATTTTAAAATAAACGTTTGTATTAAGTTTAAATTGAAATGTGTTTTCAAACTTGTTCATAGTTTGCTTTTTATTTTCAATAAACCCGATCTCAAAGGTTATACCACCTACTCTTCTGCATTGGAAGGATCTTAGTCTCAGCTATCAGTAAGGATCAACAGTGGCACGCAAAGATTTAACGTCAAGTGCTGAAGCCAGGCGATTCTCTCAGTGACACTGAATAATCTTAGCGATACGCAAGTGGTCAGTATTTCAGATCTATATTTTCTGATCAAGCAAATAAGAGTAAGAATCAAATAATTAACCACCGATACAGTAATAATTCTTGAGAGCCAATAGATTTGTCTTAATTACTCGAAAAATGTTATCCAGAAAATACACTTGGCAGACTAGTTTCGAAGGAGCAGAAATTGCGAAAAATATTTCATAACACGTATAAAAACAGTGAAAAACTACAAATGCCTGCTGCGGATCTGAAAAAATAAGATTGGTGGAGCAAAAACAACAATCGTTCGGTGCCCCCGAGAATTTCGCGAGGCCATTCGCAGAACTGCCAGTGTGTAGAGACACTTTTTGGAGCCTTTACTTTTGTTTTTCGGCCCAATTCCCGAATTATGTTTGAGTGTGTATTTTACCGTTTGTGAAGCTCTATTTCAATCAAAATTTCTTCATGACTTTAATAGTAAAAAGTTTATAGTGAAATTTTGTTGAAAATATTTCTATAACTCACTCTAGAATTAAAACAACTATTTTTACATCCATTGTGCCATAAAAAAATAATTCTGGTTTTTAATTAAATTTTTTCACATAAATGTTTAACTCTCTCTACAACATCAGCAAGGAACATATTTATATTTAATATATGTGTATTGTATTAAAAAGTAATTTTATAAATGAACCACCAGATAAGAGGCCTTAGTTATAATACCCTTGATTATCCTATTCCGATGAACCCATAATATCGATAGGAATTGAAAAATATATTCCCAATAAATTACCTTTATGAAATCAAACACATTAACTTAAATTTAACCTTAACCGCTGAAATAGTAAGAGTTTTAAATATTAAATAAGCTAAACGCGAACTCATTTTTAGGTACTAAAATGAAATGAACTCATCAATCATATAAGACAAGAATAGCGATGTATTATCCCAATTGCCTCAACATAAAACATCAGTCCCAGACTCGCCGAGTCAGCTCATCCATCGCTCCAACTTAAGTATTTTTCATCGAGCTCCCGACACAGACCCCACAAGATCAAGATTTCGGATTTTAAGATGCAGACAAAGTTGCAGACTCCCTTATTACTTACAACCGAGTATTCCCGAAGAAAAACATTTGGAAGGCACCAAAACTTTCAACATTCTAATATCAATGATGAAAATTATCAGAGGATCCGACTCGCTCCCTACCAATACGAAAGTAATGGATGAGGTGCGAGTGCCGTTACCTCTTTCGTCCGCCCTCCGACTTTATATTCAAATATTACTTTTTTTCGCCCCCTCGCTCTGCAGAGAAATATTGAAAAACTCAATTTAGAATTTATTTTCGTTTGCTTCTAACAAATAATGTAACAAGCTCATTTTGTTTACTACACTTAGTTATGAAACATGTCTCTTTTAGAATTGTTTTAATCCCGTCAAGTAAATAACTCTACCACTTCTTAAATTAAAGATTTAAAAATGTATTAATTGTGTTTGTTTTTCTGTGAACCGTAAACTTTCCAAATTAAAATTTAATACTTACATATTATTTTTTTAAATCGTTTGTAGGCTGAAACATGTAGTGGCAGATTGAAAATTAATTTTCAAGCGTTAAATTACAAAATAAAAATACGTTTCGCACCTCGAGGGATTGAGCTGAACAGATTTCAGTGATATCAAATATTGAGCCGCTTTACATATTTCAGTAAAATATATAGACATTTTGACCGATAAAATCAAGAAAATAAATAAGTCTAGAAAATAATTATTACCATTTAAAGTTTTTGAAAAACGTGCACGAAAATTGAGTGTTTGTTTCGAAACTATCAAAACTTATGCGTCTAGATTAAACTAGTAAATTAGTAACTGGCCTTTGTCATATTTTAAAGCCTTTATGGCGAAATCAAGAAATATTTACTATTTAAAAATAATAGTTTCCTGTGAAATAAGTTTAAATCATACGAATTTATGTACTACTCATATTTTTTATTTTATAATGATTAATTCATTATTATACATTCATAGATGAAACTATATGTGCCTACATAATATACAATACAGTTTAAAAAGAACTGACTCACCTGTGGCGATACTTCGACCCCTCAGAAAGGTAACGCTATACTTGTGGTCCGCTTTATCTTCATCCTCGCATACCTCAACCTATGACTAAATGGTCAATCCATTTTTTTAGGCCCATGAGGAAAAGCTATTAAGCTCCCGTTTCGTTACCCCGGGGAAGACCAAAAGGGGTATATCAGCGTCACTGGCCTACCAACCTCGCTAGCTGCTTATAGCGGCTGAGCTAAGAAAACATGCAGCAGCATACCGTCTAAAAATCCCTGGGAATCCCTGATAAGAGCTCTGATTTACATCCGCAAAACCGTTATTGGTCCTTCCATTTTTGTGGGCTTGGATGCCCCACAATTACCACTGTTTTTGGGCGCCCATTTGACATGTTGTGGAGGCCTATAGCAGAGACTAGGCCATGCGCTCTATCGCACATCTCGCCAGTAATAAACTGACAAAAAACGTAATTGTCCGAGGGAAACCAATAAAAACGCAGACCGCCTTATGGGAGATTGTCCGATATCCCCCGATCATCCGCTGCGCCACTGAGGAGATCATAGAATCTGCTCTGATCCTTATAAAGCCATAGATCGCACTACTCTACCAGAAGCTTCTCACCTATATTGAAACATCAAAACATACCATGTTCATTTTTATACAAATTACTAATATAATTACGAAACATTACACGGCCCACGCAGCATGCCGCCTTTTAATGAACCTTTTTGACGTATCTACTGACTGTCCAAACTCCATGAGAACATGTATATAGGTGATATGAAGATGTAATATTATGTAAGGTCCTTGAATCTTATTCTGAGACCCCTTTATCCTTGGTCTAATAGCTCCCATGTGCTCTCTAATCTCAAGGTTACTAGACACGCAGGGAAGAGTTAATATTAAAGTTTCATGCTCAATTAACCCTTTAAATATTGTTACTTTAGTAAATTTTAGTGTTCATTTTGCATGCATCTGCTACTGCAACGTATAGACGTTGGACCTAAATATTGGCTACTTAATTTGAACCAATGTAGAAACTCTTTATTATTCAAAATGTTGATCTAATTAATAGTATTGGAAAATATTATCTAACACATTCACGCACATGTCATACATTGAAATGGAACTGAAAAATGAAACTAATCAGACAACTTTGTTGATGTTTTGGGTTTTTGAGATCCTACATCACAAACATACAAAAAATAAGCCAAACTGAAGTAAGTTAAAATAAAATAAAAACCACATTTATTATATAAGGGCCATCCGCATTGTGAATGATGCAGACGTTACGAGCAACTTAGAGTCGCTACAACTCCGGAGAGATGTCGCCTCTCTAAGCGTGTTCTACCGCCTGTATCACGGTGAGTGCTCTGAAGAATTGTTCAACTTGCTCCCCCCCTCTCCATTCCTAACCAGAACCACGCGTGCTGGCTTGCGAAGCCATAGCTTGACGGTCCACACCATCCCGGCGCGAACCAAACGGTTCTCAAATTCGTTTTTGTGCCGCACCGTCAGGCTGTGGAATTGTTTGCCGGCACACGTGTTGCCTCCTTCCTACAATACTGGGTATATCCGCCAAAAAAAAATGGTAACAAAGCAAAGCTGCCTTTCTCATCCATGTCGCTTCTTAAATAACTTATACATAAATTAAGAATTATTTAGCAAATAATTTTAACTATTATTTTTGTTTTTGTTTTTTAGTTTTCATCACCTTGATTTAGCCAATTATATTGAAAAATTGTATGTACGCTCTAATTGTCATATTATATATCAGAACTGTTTCATTTAAACTACTAACTCTGTGTAAACTTATAATTTATATGATGTAGCAGTATTAAATAAAATAAAAAAAATATTGTATTCGAAATATTACTTTTTTACCGACCTAGTTAGAGCTACTTATTCTCCAAACTCACGGTTGGCTAAAACATTGGATCCAACCTGTGGAGCCGGCTTTAATCATTTATTAAACACATGAGAAGTTAGTTACTGAATTCGCCGCAAGCCCAACTCACGAGTCGAACGTAGCACGGCGCGATTATGAGGCGTTGTTAACGTCAACTTGTAATTATCAAAGTTATAATGGATTTCTGGTGATTTCGTCGTGTGATGCGAGCGGTTTAAATTCTTGGAAGGGGAAAAAGTGGCAGTCTCTAGAGAGAGTATTATAAAAGACAAGTGAAGCGGGATTATAAATAAATGAAATATAATTCGGAAGTGGCAGAACCATGCGGTAACATCTCAAAAATAATAAAAGTAATAATGGGTCAGTTCAATTGAGTCTCTGCCACGATCTCATAGAAAGAGCGCTAATAGCGTAAGCAGTCTAGCTTTAGTAACGCCGTCAAAATTTTATTGACCAACGAAACAACAGAACCACATCTTATTGATAGATAGACAGATGACTAGTTACTAAACAATAGCATATTTACAAGTTTTTTACATTATACTAAAACATTACGAAAACATAGGTGACATATGATGATGACCTATGTCCACCAGACATCTAGACTCAATATAGTTACAGAATCAGTTTTCGACTGTCACCTAAAGAGCTTCATCAAAATACCATTTTTTTTAATACTTCCTACAATATTCTCACAAAAGCTGTCAGAATAATATGTCTGAATCATTCTAAAGTCCCTTCAAAAGGGCACTAGTTGATTGATTGCAATAACTGTTGAAAATACTATTATAAATATACTAGTTAGCCCGGCCCAGCTTCGCCCGGGTACAAATCGATATCTGTACAATAATATGTACGTATTAGACATATAAACCTTCCTCTTAAATCACTCTATCTATTAAAAAAACCGCATTAAAATCCGTTGCGTAGTATTAAAGATTTAAGCATACAAAAGGAAATATGGACAGTGAAAGCGACTTTGTTTTATACTATGTAGTGATATTCTACTAAATTATTAAGTAGTAACTAAGAGTTATTATTGTTTTTTTAAAGATCCTGTGAATTTATTACCTAGATTCATTTTTCCATATTAGACTTTAAAATACAATATTTTGTATGCTTCACGATCATATGCATTTCTTATTATCTCTTTAATAGTATATTTGGTTTTACACAATTGCTTCAATATTATTGTGAGAGCAGCAATAAAACGTAAAATACCCAGCTTAAGCATTTGATTTAGTGGCTTTTTGCATACAAAAACTACTCGCTCGGGTTTGGACAATTTTCCGAAACAAATCACAAATAATTATTTGCATAAACGAAGTACAATTATATACTGTGTAACTCACTGATAGGATAAAAATCAAGATGAAGACTGCCTACAGAAGAAAACTCTGTAATACTAGTCTATACTTAAAAGGTGGAAAAAAATGAAATAAACTAGTATTTGGTCTGAGGCCTGAAGCTTTTTATATAATTTGAAACATAAATTATCATTCTTTCATATCATAAGAAAGTAAACAGAACTTATCAGTAACAAATATTTAATATCAAATATAACTTAAATTATATTGATAGATAGTAAAAGATTCGTTATATTTTAATTACGTTGTATTTTCGTCTTCGTACTATGATTTACTTAATATATTGGGTTCATCGATTTAAAGCAGGTATGTTATTCGTTACAAAGTACAAAAACTTGAAATTGACTCGACAATTATTACAGATTATCAACTTTGTATATTATACGAAAAAATAATAATTTATCCAACAATAAATTTTCAAAACTTAACTTAAGGTAAACAATTTTTAGTAAAGTTAGCAAGAGCAGGAAGAGATATGATGTATCACAATTTGTTTTTTTTTTATATACCAAAAGACTTTTCCCTCGATTCACAGCTTGGATATAAAACAAAATATTTATGATTCGAGGCTCAATAATTCGTCATTTCAATTCTAAAGTGATGACTGATTGTTACGAATTAGCTATTCATTTGGAATTATACTTTTCAATAACTAAAACATGTCTGAAAACTATAATGTGATGTTACATATTACGTTATGAGATTTACATCCATTCAAAAAAGAAGAAATGCCATCTCGTAATAATTGGTTCAATCATCATCATCATCATCATCAGCCTATTTGCATCCACTGCTGGACGTCATAGGCCTCCTATGGCACGCCAGTGGACTCGATCTTCAGCCCAGATATTATGTATTCCAATTGACTCAATAACACAAGCGAATAAAACTTATTATATTAGAAAGGGTTGGCCTATGTCAATGTATTTGTTACTAGTGTACGCAATTTGTATTACATAAGTATTACTAATAGTGCTTTTCTAATATTGTAGATTGTTCTGCATCTTTGACCTTCATAAAATATATGAAAAATCCTAATGTAACATAAATGAAGATATTTATATCCATCAATTACTTAATTTTAGACTATCTTAAATAAAAATCGTTCAACCACATAGGCACATATGACACAAACCACATGTACCCATTACAGTTAAAAAATGAAAGAAAACTAGCAAAGCACCATACGCCCATAATTATGCGATTAAATTGCTATTTTTAAAACGATTGGTTCTATTAAAATAACCATCGAATGTCATTTTTATTTAGACACTCAGATACAAGCCCGATTGAGTCTTATTTGCCGACTAATATTTATATTATGTCTAATATAAAATAAATAATATATCAATATACAATTTTTTTTAATATTTTTTTTTGTACTGGAGTGCATACACGCACGTTTCACTAAAAGTATATTTCTTTTTCAAACTAAAATCCATTGAAACAAGTTAACAGCGGCAAAGGAAAAATCTTGCCCTCGCAGTCAGGTAAGCGTTTCCTGAAACGTTTAAAAATTCCAAGCATGTTTCGAGCATTGCAACCTTCGACTTTTATACTGGATTTCTTATTATTTTTAAAAATCAGCTCAAAGTTTCATTGCAAAGGCTTTTTGTACTTAGTTCTGCAGCCTTTTGTTTTATTAAATTCACTTTCGTAATACATTTGAAGAAAAAAGAAAATTCCAGTTATTAAATCTAACAGCGACAGTATTATACGGCGTGGAATGTAGTTTCATATTACTTTTATAAGTTTTTATGCTCAACGTTGACTACATTCCTAAACATTGTCATACATTTAAAACAATATATTTTTTCATAATTCCATAATACCTTTTCTTGATAAATTTATGTTACGAGATAATTTATTTTGCATATGTATTCTTTCAGAATAACATATTAAATTAGCCTTCGTCGAAATCCTTTAAAATTCTCAGAATCTGGTCTGAGCTCTGCAATGTAATGGATAATGATGATGGTATAAGAAGAATAATCCTACATATTTAATGTGTTGTTTTTCATACAATTTATTTTCCAGCTACTGAATAGTTTTATCTACCTTCAGTTTTAAGAAACTGAAATTGTTACGTCACAGCAGATCATGTATTTACAATTATTTAAATCAATAATTAAGTTTCAATGTTTATTTATGAAATATATCAAATAAACAAACATTAGAAATGAACCGACATAGCCGCCTTAATTCACTATATGTAACCAAGATTAGGTAATTCCTTTAAATGGCAGGGTTATTATGATCGATGAATATTTCATTAATGTAACCCCAAATCGTGGTAATATACATAACAAAACAATAAATGAAATTAAGTTTGAATAACGCCCATCATGGTGCTACATCCTAGTGGCGCCCAACGTGGAACTTAAAAGAAAATTGTGCTGAAACAATTCCACGGACATTTTAAATTCAAAACATGGAACACGCACGCTCTACTCGACCTATTAATGAAAAGTAATGTGCCACCAAATCCGTCCACATTTGTGTACGAAAGCCGCCTGGTATTTCGACAGCAAATTATCACGTGTATCAAAAATAACAACTGATTTCCCTAAAACAAATTAAATATGAAAATTAAACAACAGCTGCGGGGACACATAATCCCCATGAATATGTGGAATCTCACCTACCTCGATCACAATTTAATATTTAACCACACACTGTATCTGGAGCCGGGTTTTGTTAAACACACGTCAAACACAATACATTTATCCACTGCACAACACTTTCACTGTTAAGTGTGATTTTTCGATATCACTCACTGGGTGCGATTGTGCGGTGGCGCGACACGTCCGCCGGTCGCCGAGTCACGGCCACTACTGAGCTCTCGCCGCGCAAGCCTCTGCGGTGCTCGGTCAAAGATTAAGAAACTGTAGTGTTGGAAATCGGTCGAATTGCTGCGTTGTCATACAGGGAAATAGGAAAAATAATCGAACGGAAGGCACTGTCATCGTTCATATCATTTCACGTTATATAAGATTATTATCTTTTCATGACAATCTTATAATAAAACGCTCAGCAAGATGAAAGTAATGGTTATATTATGTAAAATTTCTATTATTTTCGGTTAGTAATAAAATTATCAAACCTATTTTGAGCAATTATACTTATTTTTAAGAGACATATTTATTTGTTTCATAAATCTTGCATTAATTTACTATTATTCATAATGCACTCTTGAGAAACAGTATTAAAACTACGAACAATACCTTCTCGTGTCTGGAAGTTTTATTTCTACCTACACATATCAAAAGTCCAACTAAACACCGCACTAAGGATGTTGTCTACCGAAATTTGCCTACTCTATGCCAGTACAGGCTGCAGTTACTGACCGTGCTTTGAGATTGACAAATGAAATTTTTATGATTGCACCCACGACTCGCGCGGTACTAATGACGCAGACGGAGCGACAAAGCGACATCTAGGGGGCAACACTTGACGCGCGTTAGCCGATGGATATGCAAACCTGCTGGATAATGGGTGGTATTATGCAAAATCTCATTGTTAGATACAAAAATATGCATTACAGATGCCTACTCAACCTCTGTGAAACCGTTAGTTGAGAGCCCGTTCTCGATTGCAACCGACCCCTACAAATATTTGTTTCATAACTGGGTATTGTGGGACCTAAAATTTCTTTCATAATTTCTAGTATCCATAAGTGATGGGTCAGGACTATGTACGTGACTTTTAACTTGTAGAACTTCAATACAAGAATACATTGTATTAAATGTAATTCAAATACTGAAGATTCCTCGCAGTCCTCTGAAATAACTTGAAAATAACCGCGTGCTGATAAAAATATGTTATGATAAACAGTTAAAAAAAAATATGGTATGAGACAGGATTATGACTGAGCAATGTTCATCCGTTATATTGGGAACCTGATTTTTCCAGTACACTGCAATTGTAAAGGTCAATCTCCCACACCTCTGAAGACTAAGATATAAAGTATTTATGTTTTCGTAAAGGTTGAAGAGAGATTGAGAGAGGTTTTAACGGAGAAAAATTGTAAATATAAATACAAGAGATATTTTCACAATATATTACAAACAAACCCAGACAAACTACTAACATAGCATATGTACATATGTGAATATGGATTAATGTATATACATATATCATGTAAATTAATATTAATTAAGATAATCAAAGTTAAACATTAAGAACTTAATAAATATTCGGTAATAACGTCCTGTATAATGTATAGCATCTGATGCGGCCGAGCCGTTCGCTTACTTGAAATCGGTTACCGACTAAAAAGTTAGCGACATTGTAACATCTAAGTATGTGCATCAGAATAATTTTTGCGTACCCTCTAACGGTTTTGTTGTATTTACGATATGTTGTTTTCATTTTTAAAATACCATTTTAAACTACTAGTAAGAAATAAAAACTTGTGAAATAGTGAGTTTTGTAATGAAATATCTATA
Source organism: Hyles euphorbiae (assembly GCA_023078785.2). NCBI lineage: Eukaryota > Metazoa > Arthropoda > Insecta > Lepidoptera > Sphingidae > Hyles > Hyles euphorbiae. Next base: position 19,414,568 of record CM041032.1, on the reverse strand, counting down.
AATAGAATTTAAAGATAAATCTATATACCTATTATATAACGTTAGTCTTTAATCATATTGGTTTGTATAAATTGGCTTATATTATAAATGATTAAGAGTGTCTCAGTATCCAGACAAACCTGTAAATGGTTTTTGTGATACTTAAATATGTGTATTTTGTATTTTTATTTTAAGTGATAAATAAATTGAAAAAAAAAGGTGCAAAGCAAGTACAGCACAAACAACACAAAAACTTATCTGTATCCTTTGACGATATTACACTAGATGTCTAAGCCTTATAAAGATGGCCCATAGCCTCATTTGAGTTACATGATCAAAATATTCATAAGAGAAGCCACTATGACAGTGGTGCGATATTCGTATATTCGAATTCGATTCGAAAAGCGACCAGCATACACGATTATACATCAAGTACTGACCTACCCAATTGTAATGTGTTACGTTACAAATTCAGGCTATGAATCCAGTTTGAAACAGGCGTACATAACTGACCATTTCCCATTGCCATATTCTAGTATGAAAATTATTTAGATACGTTTAAAAAACTAATGTGAAAGAAAAATTATTATCTCTCTCTGTTACACAATACATGTGTACCTCAACAACAGATGAAATCTCCAACAAGTCTCACAACTCGAGTAACAACTACAAAGATTGCGTGTCGGAACGTGTCTTAATTAGCTTCTCGGAGCATCCCTCATTTCACGGAACCCTAAAGTAGGAGACAGGTATACACGCACACATAGTAGTAGAAATACACACAGGCACCCATGCACACTCACAGATAGCGAAATAAGAGAGCAAATGTGTAAACGGAAGAGATAGGCTTTCTTTGACTCCTTTTAAATGTCCGAGGGAGCTGTAAATAGGATGCAAACACAGATAGGGCCGAGTTGGCGTTGAATGAGAAATTAAAGCAACAAAACTGCACGGGTATTTATACGGGTTTTATACGGAATGGCCGCGATTTCTTTCATATCATTTTAGAGGGACTTTGTAGGAGACTTTTTATTAAATGTTGTTACGTTTGTGAAGGTCTGTAACAGAGGAATAGTCGGTATAATGTCTCTTTTGGGATTACAATAACGATATGAATTATTCTTTTAAAATATTTATTAATATATTATAATGCTGCCATGGAATGCACGTAGAGAGGCTTTACATATTGAATTTTATATTCAAAATTTATTAAGAAACACTATTCGGATTATTGCCCATGACAAATTAAATTTAAGAAATTCAACTTAAGTTAATCTCATGTAAAAAAATGTCAATCGTAATTTTATTCAAAGTTGAACCTCTGATAAGTTTGTGTCGATATTCATTAAAATTAAGCGCTTTGCGTGTCTGTTTATTATTAGATCCGAAAGATAAGTCATCAAAGAAGGAGTTTGCCCAATGAAGATATGCGAGATGTGCCGTAACACGAGAAAAATATTAAAATTAAAGCTATTTCATGCGGATTGAACCAAAACATTCAATATACATAATAAGTACAAGTGATGATAGATATTTATGAAGGAACAGAAAATAATTTTGGAAGAAAATAGTAATAGCTATCTTCGTGTGATTTTCGTAAATGATGATGTATATGAGTACAAAATATTTAAACACATACCGGTCCGGATTAGTTATTACTAACCACATTATATTTGATGCAGATGAAATTCCAACGAAAAGTTCTGATAGTGTGTATATTATAATTAATATAATGCAAAATACCACAAACCATGAACTATTTAGTATCAAATACCAAAACAATAATTAACCCCATTCGTTTCGGAATAATCAACCCACAATAATTAAAATTAATTTCACCAAAAATTTACCAAATGGAAAATCATGGAGTCTCGACACTCAAGGCCGACGTGAGTTATAGGCAGTTAATTCGTGTAACTTATTAGTGTAATAAAAACATGTGAAGCCCAGTGGTAGCGCAATTAGGACGGACAACATTGACAAGTGACCTTATCACGCTATGACAGAACTAGCGGGAGTTGCACGCGAATGTCAAACGTACATATCTTGGTTTTAATAATAAAACCAAGTATTGACGTGATTTTACTAACTGATATGGAGTGAACCAGTTTATTACCCCAGAGACGCTGGGCTGATGAAAGAGGTAATTAAATTAGCCTGCCCATTCCATGCTCAGTCATGACTGATCATAATGTGGGTCTAAGATTCCAGGTGTACTGCGTGTAGAATTTGACAGATACGAGAGAGGTCTCGTCTCGATGCCTGCACTTCTAAAATGTTAAAAGAAAACTAGGTATCCGACACCGGTAATATTCATCCCGATCTTAATACAGCATCATAAATGTAGACACAACTCTTCACATTATATCGACTTCACCCAGCTAAGCTACATAATTCACTGGAGTTAACCTAGAACCCTACATAACTTATCATACTCCAGCGTATAGTATTTGACAGGTACGAGGCCACTGCCTCCACTCCTCACATATTTAAAGAACGCTCGGTCGCCAACTCTCGGTGGAATAACTCGCGACGCAGCCGTGTGCGCCGGGCGACTGCGGCGCTGCAATACCCAGTTTTCTAGTGGAGAAATGAGAAATATTTATTTTTAATGCTGTGTATTTTAAAATGAGAATTTAACTAGATATTTCATATCCAATTTATATCTGGCATATCTTTGAACCTACTCGCGCATTTAAAATTCTTTGTTTTAAATTTTAGACGTTATTTTTCTGTGTGATTATCTGTGAATGCCTAAATAAATAGTTGCATTAAAATTAAATTAAAGTTGCAAAAAGGTTATTGTTTCTTTGTATCACTTCTTTTTTATACTATTTATACAATTGAAATGAATCTTTTACATGCCCAAAGTCATTCTTAATTCTTCGAAACGTATATTCGTATTCCAAAAACACGTGCAGTACTTTACCATAAGATCGCACTCTGAGGTTGAAAACTTTTCTCGCCAGCATATCGGTCACGTATGTCCCCTCTTATTTTAACCCGCAAGATAGCCCTGTCGTCGGTAATATTCGGTCAATTGTACGGATAGCCAGTTCGATCCTGGCTCGGACACCCGTGAATAATATATGAAGGCGAAAGAGCTTTCCTACAACTTTGCCGCTTGCCAAAAACATAGAATTATTTATGTGCACGATTCTTAATGCGCGGGCCCGTTTTAACTAATCCTGCTGTTGAAAAGTTTATTGTATTGTTTTTAATGTGGGCATTATTTCCTCCTTGCTAATGTATTGAAAAATAGTTCAAAGAGAGTACTGTCCTTAAGATAGGCAGCGACTTTGTTGTGCTGGTCCCCTGGCAGTGCAGAGGTCCATGAGCAGCGGTAGCCGCTTGCTATCAGGCGGACCGCTAGCTTGTCTGCCTACAAAGGTAATAAAAAAAAATAGTACTTTTATGCTTTCGGATTGATTATTATAGTACATAACGATTTAGACGATTATAAGTTTATAAGTATCGATAAATCCATCTATTCATTCCAACTTCGCGGTGCACTTATTTTTTCGACTAACAAAACTTGGTTCGTACCACCATGCAGGTCTAATGCGAATTGGTTTTCGAATAATTAATAATAATTTTTGATTGGGGCCGACACAACTTGGTTGAATTTAACGCCTCGAAACACAAGTTTGCGCGTTTACCGCAAAAAAATCGCCTGTCGTCGTATCATCTCAGTTTCAAGACACTCCTCTAAATGCCACAGCCAGTATCGGAATTCTTGGTGTCGAGATATCGAGTGACGTTCAGTTCCGGGGTCACCTTGAAAGTAAGGCCAAATTGGCCTCAAAGAAGCTTGGTGTGCTCAACAGATCGAGGCGATATTTCACGTCGGGTCAACGTATGCAACTTTATAGGGCGCATGTTCGGCCCCACGTGGAATACTGCTCCCATCTTTGGGCAGGGGCACCCCATTACCAGCTTCTTCCTTTCCACCGCATTTAACGTTGGGCTGTTCGAATCATTGACCATCAGGTTCTCTCCGACCGGCTTGATCCTTTGGCTTTGCGTAGAGATGTAGCTTCGCTCTGCATTCTCTATCGCATTTACCACGGGGAGTGTTCTCAAGAATGGTTCGGACTTATCCCTGCTGCTGAGTTCCGCCACCGTACAACACGACAAACCTCCAAATACCACCCACATCACCTTGGAGGTTGGAAATCTACTACGGTACGTTTTTCCGGGCACTTTCTCCCACGTACTACAAATCTGTGGAACCAGTTGCCAGCGGCATCATTCCCGGACAGATACGACCTGGCGACCTTCAGAAAACGAGCGTATTCCCACCTCAAAGGCCGGCAACGTATCTCCATGCCCTGTGGTGTTGCAGATGTCCATGGGCAGCGGTGTTCACTTACCATCAGGTGAACCGCATGCTCGTTTGCCTCCTATAATATATATAAAAACAAAGAATAAAAACCTCTATTTATGTTTTGTGAAGTTTTTTCTTATAAGATCACCTCATGATGTTTTCTTGCAATGCTCAATAAACCAGGGCCTAATTACCGTAAATGAATCTAATAATACTGTCTATAGAACGTATGTAACCTATATGCAACCTGTACACCATATTATATAATATAATATAACAAAGAGGTTACCTAACTTATTTAGGTGAGGCTTACACCATAACCTATTATGGTGACGGTATGGGCGAACCAGGCCCGAGTGGAACACTTACATTTCACAGCATTCGCAAGGCGTTTATTACAGGGTTTCCGTCTGCACGCTATGATTAGATTAGAATAGAATTAAACAAACTTTCAAGAAATTGAACCACAATTAAAAGACAGCTTGGTATAAAAAATTTCAGGATTTGCAAAAGAGGAAGCAAAACTAAATATAGTCCCATGCTTATTGTCATTCTGCAGTCGATAATATTTCTGATCCATACGAGTATAAGTACCACAAAGCCTTAATTCGAAAGTCTTCAATGAGTGCGTCCTACCCGTAATGACATAGAGTGCTGAGACGTGGACACTGACGGTGGGACTGATTCACCAATTAAAAGTCGCTCAACGTGCTATGGAGCGGGCTATGCTCGGAGTTTCCTTGAAGGATATAATCAGAAATTAGGTAATCCGAAAGAAAGCCAAGGTGATCGACATAGCCCAACGGATCAGCAAGTTGAAGTGGTAGTGGGCTGGTCACATTTTTCGAAGAACCAACAACTATTGGGGTAGATGTGTTTTCGAGTGAAAACCACGCCTCGGCAAGCGTAGTGTAGGACGTCCTCCAACGAGGTAGCTTGACGATATCCGAAAGATTGCTGGTAGCGGTTGGAGATGATGGGCTGGAGATCGAGCGCAGTGGCATGCCATAGGAGAGACCTATGTCCAGCAGTGGACACGAATATGTTGATGATGATGATGACGAGTATAAAGATAACATCGATATTATTGGTTCCTTCATGCAGCATCTTACGTATATGATTTTAATTCATAAATAATAATTGCATTTTCAGTAAGTAAGAGAATAACGAACAAAGATTTTCCTCCACATCCTAAAACGTGAAATATATGAATACATTTTTAACATCGTGTAGAAAACTTTGCATAAGGAAAATGTAGTAATTTACGGACCTAATGTTATTATAATTTTCCTTCATTACAAGCTCTTACTATGGCAACTAATAACGGTCTAATAGAACATCATTTTCCATGATCACAGATCACTCCCAATAGATACCTAATGCAAGGCAGCGGTTGCGCCCAACACATTTAAGATTTCAGATAGATATAAACCGATGCCAAATGTCGCGTCATCAGTGTCGTCCAAGTAGTGGACCCGCACATGTCGTCGCACATTAGCGAAAATTACATTTTGGGAACATAATATTACAGTTAAAAATGATTTGTTCAATAAAATGGTGTGCAAAAAACTCAAAAAAATAAAGTATCTAAAAAACGCAACAAGTTTTCATCGATAACTAATATTCTTTAAATTATTTTGGTCCCGAGCGAGCTCAATTTATACTGGTTAATGTATCAATGTCAAACAGTCGAGTACGGATGGACACTCAGCCGTCTCTTTTTCGCATAGCAATAACCGTAATAAGCCATCTTTTTTTGGCGAAATCACGCGTTCTTCTAGTGTTTGACGCATGTTTATAATATAATTCCCAGAAATATCGATATTGTAAAACAATAATGTGAATTAATTTTATTAAATGACAATGTCACAAAATATATATTGATTTAAATAAAAATTGCAAATTACGATCATAATAATTATAATCACGTTATTTTATGTAATTTGAAATAGTTAAATTTGTTAACAAGGTACGTTTACAATATTTTTTTATTTATTTTATCTTTGGCGTAATTAAATTTCCTTTTTTCCCTCTAATTGTATACGTTTTCAAATATAATGGGAGGGTATTCATCATAAGTCATAAGAGCTTTAAATTGCCTACGTGACCAATAAATACAATTCATTTCACTTCATAAGTTTTAGTATACTAAGTTTATTGAGAATCAGTAGCACAAGCTATTGCACTAATTTTAACATACGTTGTATAAATCGTATCAAAAACATTCATAGTTCGTCAAGTGGGTTTCATCGTCACTTGTCGATATTACATTTACTACAGCCGCCGTCAAAATTCAAGAAACGGAATAAGTTATTGTAGCCCTTTCGGGCGTGAGGTTTGGTTGTTTACTATTTCATATTTTTATCCGATCTTTTATATCAACACTTAATTTGGGTATTTCGCCATTATGGTATACAAAAATACACGGTGAATAATAGAAATAAAACCGTTACATACTAAAGTATAAATCTTAATTCTATTTTATTCGTAGTTAGCGGTTACCGGTTGGTATAATTTATCAGGCCGGTGAAAAAATATTATCAAACATTTAACAAGTTGGTAATTAAGTTATAGAAGCGATCATAACACATGAACTTACTGGCAAATCGAACTATCGATACATTTTTTTTATTTATCGACTTATGCCTCATCTCTCCAGTGAAGTCCACGTGACCGCGCTGCAACCCGCCCACCCCCCGCGCAGTTCCCTTCGTTGGCGTTTTCGATTCAAAACAAAACTATCGTAATGCGGTATCTATTGGAAGTGATCTGTGTCCATGATAAACTATACAAAGACAGTTTATTATAACGGATGATTAAATTCCTGTATTTTCTGGGAATCCATTTTTCGTGCGGTTGACGTCGCCGCATTGAATAGTCGATGCGAGATAGGTAAAAAACAACTTGTATAGCAGTTTGTGGGTAATGGTGTTTCCTACACATTTTGATGGTATCGTATAGTTCGTGGCGGAAACGGAAATGTCTCAATCACTAGTGACGTGAACGTGTCGGAGGTGAATTTGAGGTATCGATAATCGATACAGTTAGTTCCAGTTGGTCAATTTGAGGTTACATATAGTGTTAGCAATAAAGTATGAATAAGGGTGTACTGCTGTGTATTTATATTTATTCATTCGATATAAATATATTTTATGATATCTAAAATACTAGAAACCTACGGACATTACTACTACATAGACCAACAAAGTCGTTTTGATCGGTGTAAAAAAATATCGTACAAAAGGCGTGGAAAGATATATTTGATGTGTAATACAAATTACAAACGTAATAAACAAATTGACAACACATAGAAGCGGACACACAAATAAATGCACACGCACACGAATAAATTTAACAAACTGAAAGAAAAAAGTTGTCGGCTAAAAAGTAAATCGTTACCCGGTAATTTTCATGCTTACAGACAAATAAGATTTGATAACCTAGTTTGAAACAGATAAAAACTCGGAGAAGAGTTTGAAAATGTTTCCGTTGCATTGTTTCGCAACAGTTTTTCCGCCAGATTCGTTTGAATCCGCGTTAATTTCACCAGTGGGAAGTTTAAAAATTACTTTTAAGAATTTTTTTAATTTCAGACAACTTTTTCCTTCCTTCTTAACTTCCGGCTTAAGAATAAGGCCTCTTTTAACGTTCCTTTGGTTGTAAAAGAGGGAATAATTAATTGGTAAATAAATATAAATATACATAACAGATATCCATGGGTCTGATCTATGTGCCTCACGGAATTATGTAGCTTTGTGAGTTCAGCCAATACACATCGTCTACTCTCGAGCAAACACGAACAATTATCTCAAACAGTGAGAGAGTAAAAACTAGCTCGAAATTAGCGGTGCCTACAAAAGAACCAGAAATAAAATAAAGAAAATACTTTTAGTTATCATTATCGTCAACGTCTTTAACAAATGACACTTGGAAAATCCGAAAAAAATATATTACATTTATCGATAACTTACACATCACTAAGCTTACAACGCCACGTCACGTTACTCCCCCGAGCCGGATATTTAGTATACAAATCCTATTAAAGTATAATGCTTGTGCTCCGCCTGTCACTAGGGACGTATTGTGAAGCCTGCTGGCTTGGCGGTTGGCAAATAGGCGTGGAAACTTAGTATTTACTCGAGTCTGTTGGTATTCACTTATTAGTCCAACAACATGCCAGGGAGTGTATAAAAAGTGAGATGTTTATATTATATTATAATATATTATCCGCCATGCCGCAATTAGTTACAAGACGGCCGTGACGCGAGAGACCACAGGTTCGATCTCCGCACTAAGACAAGTTTGTGAGGCCCACAAGTATTTGTGGGGTCTGAGTGTTTGTGAGCACGAAAAGTCTCCCATAGTTTCTGATACCCAGAACACAAGACATAATGTGGCGTCATGTCTATGTATGTGCCTGTTTGGTGTATTTATTGAACTGAAGCAGCATGACGGCTTCACAAAAACAAAATACAAAAATGTACACGTTTTTAGAACTGGTGTCAGTATTACGTCACTTATAAGGTATAAGCAAAGATGAAATCTCTGCAAATCAATGTTTGTTTCCACCAACTCAGACATAATTAATCGATTTCAAGAATACTTAACCCCCTCATACACTGCTATTGGACTACAAAAGCATCAGTATAAAATAATAAGCGTAAAAACAAGTTTTAAAATAACAAAGTTGCGCTGCTCACCGTTTGTAATTTCGATGTTATTTCTCGGCTCGTATTTAGTTTCACCAACTCATTAGTACACGTCACAAATTATAAACACACATTAGAAATAACTAATTATTTTCTACTTTAATAAACTTGTTGTTTTATAAACACGTCTGCAACACGAACCAAGGTTTTAACTGACATTTTTTTTTTTTTTTTATTGCAGTGAATGGCGAGACGAGCATGCCGTTCGCCTGATGGTAAGCGTTGCGACCGCTCATGAACAGAAGCAAAACCAAACAACACCTTGATTTACAAAGCAATGCTTGGCATTCCACTGCGCTCGCCATCCTGAGACATAAGATGTTAAGTCTCAATATGTCCAGTAGTTACTCTGGCTACAACGTCCTTCCATCCGAAACACAACAGTGCATTTAAACTGCTGTTTGACGGGAGAAATAGACATTGCGGTGGTACCCACCCAGGCAGCCTCTCACATATGAGAGACCTACCACCAGTTGACATTTATTTATTTTATAAAAAATGGTTTAATTGTGTGTTTTTATACGCTGATAAGAAGTGGAGTGTAGCGTAGACAGAGTATACAACTGTGTGTTGTAATGGTTATCCCTCGCTATCTCGATTTTTTTATTGCAGTGAATAGCGTGACGAGATTGCCGTTCGTCTGATGGTAAGCGATATGACTGCTCATGAACAGTAGCAAAACCGAACAACACCTTGAATTACAAAGCAATGCTTAGCACTCCACTGCGCCATCCTGAGACGTAAGACGTTAAGTGTCAATATATCCAGTAGTTACTTTGGCTACAATGTCCTCCAATCCGAAACACAACAATTCATTTGTACTGCTGGCGGCCTCTCACATATGAGAGGCCTACCATCAGCCTTATGTCGGCCTGGTCGTATCTTTTTTAAATACAATAAGTCTGGTAAACGAGCTAACAGGTCACTTGATGGTAAGTGATCACTGCTACCCATGAACATTCACAACTGGCACCCTATCACACGGACGGAAAACCCAAAAGCGAAACGGGGGTATCCTGGGAGCCCCTCTGACTACCCCTTCTGGGATTATAGGAATCAGTTTTTGTATGTTATCATTTTCTACTCATTTTCGCATTTCTATTTGGGGTCGGCTCTCCTAATCGTTCTTCTCCAAAGAAGGTTCTGGGTTGTTGTTGGGTCGATAAAAATCTGTTGTTTAGTGATCGCTGTCACCAGGGGTCTGCCACGGCGTCTTGGTCCTGGCTCAAGGCTCAGCACTTTTTTTGTCATGTGGTCATCAAGCTTTCGCATAACATGACGGTGCCAACGCAGGCAGTTTTTGTATGTATGAATAATTTTACGATCACGGGAATACCTGGCATTAATCTTTCAGGGCACTGGTTATTAACCTTTTAGACACGAGTGTTAGGTTTTAATAAAAAAAATATATAAGAGTACTGACAAACGCTGAATCGATTGATTTAATGATTGTTTTTGGAATGACACTCTTGGTTACGGGTTTCGAGGGTGGTACATGAAAAAGGAGAGCTGTATACATATTCAGAGAATTTAGTTTTTCAATAAAGATTTAAGGTAATTTATAACAATTATATTAATTTATAGTAGTACGAATTAGTTCCATTCAATGCGCTAAATTGGATTTTCTAATAAAAAATTAAATAAGGAGAAAATTGTTAAACATTTATTGTGTTTTATTAAATAACTTAAGAGTCGAATTAGTTTTTCAAATGAGTTTAAGTAAAGGTTCAGAAAGATATCGAGTTTTAAAGTATTTGTGTCGAAAGAATAGGTCACAGGGAACTACAGTATGTTATCTTATACGTGGGACCATTACACAAAAAAAAATATATGCATTGACCACCCAGTTGATTAACAGGTTTGGTTGTTTGTTAATACAATAACGAAAAGTCTATAAATAAAGGATATTTCTATCTATAAATAGCATTTGCCAAAAAAATAAGGATTGCGTATCACTGGGGATGCATCAGGAACCACCAGTGTTCCGCGGTCCACCGGTTAAGAAACAATGCTAGAGAATAGTTTATTGTCCACCATGTAGCCCCTACAAATCGTAATAAATTATGATAATATATAATATGAATACCTGTCTATTATCGCCTATTTCAAATTTGGAGGAAAATACGTGTAGGAATTTTAACGGCTCAGTTCGGTTGCTTCATCTTAGTTCGAAATTAGCCAAGGCACCAACAATTTAATAGTAAATATATTTTTCTCTGCAAACACCTTATTCGGTTTACACAGAAAAGTTAAATTGTACACTGGTATACTCATAATAGTAGAATCTTAAAACAAATTCCGAAGTACTAAGTAAACATTTATTGAACAAAAATTTGTTAAAATTATTTAATTTGTTTCAAATATTTACTTTAAGAAAAAGTATCAAAAACTTTGTTAATTAAATACTGCATAAAAACAATCAAATACTTTTGCAAACTTCAACAAAGAGAAACTTTATTGTTGTCTTATGTAAAAATTAGAAGCTCAAAACTCAATGACGAAGGCTAAAAGTGAAATACTCTATAAAATACTCGTGTACCGTTACTTTGGCCAACACAAAATTCAGGTTTCTAGGTCGCAACAAAAAACATATAAACATGAAAATACTGTTATAATGGTACGCTACTCACAAAATAGTTGAGCTAAATATTTATAATTACCTGACTGTGTTATTAATATTTCATTATAATTGTAACTTCCTTTGCCCCGCTGGTTTACTTGCCTTTAACTTGATATCAGAGATGTGGTTAGCAGCATTTATGGTTACTTTTTTATAATAATAGAAGCATGATTTGAAATAGCTCATAGCCTCTATCAATAAACATTTTCATTTTGCCGGTTGTTCTTGAAAACAACACTATACAACTTTTTTTTGTTATTTTTTTCCTATGACCATATTTGGGGAGTAAATACATTTGTTCCTAAATAATTAGGGTATACATTTTTATTTATAAATAATTTAAGGTATAAAAGAGTTTAAATTATTATTATAGCAAAAACTATTGATTTACTACCCAAAAATGACGATATTTAAAAAAATCATAAAAAGTAATTGTCGCGTTTCTTTGCGAAATGTTTAGTTGCATTGTGTTTGTAGTCACTAAAACTACCACCCGAGTTCGATTTCGGTAGCAGTCTTAAGATACCCAGTATGAAGTGCCACCGTGTTTAGTTTGGATTGACAACTTTAGTACAGTTGAATTAAACCATGATGGCCTCAATTTCATTTGCTAGGCTGGACAATTCACTTTGTATGTTCATGATTCAATAAACCTTAATGCCCGGGAATATACTGTGGGAATCACTAGTGTAGGTCTCTCATATGTGAAAGGCCGCCTGGGTACGTACCATCGCAATGTCTATTTCTCCCGGCAAATAGCAGTTTAAATGCACTGTTATGTTTCGGATTGAAGTAGGTACGTACCCAGGCGGTTCCTACCCAGGTAGGTAATTCCTTTACGGATCCATATATTTTGGTGCCTAGTTCTCGATATTACACATTCTTCACTAAGAATAGTAATATAATAGCCCTTAAAATAGCCAGACGAAATAATAAAAGTCAGTAGGCAGTTTGCTCCCTACCAAAACAGATTTACGAAGGCAAAAAATTAGTGATACCAAGCTGGTGTATAAGCAAATTTATACGAAAGGGTCCGAACAATGACATAAAGTACATTCCCGTGGTCTTACTGGAAGTGGTAAGATTGTAAAATAAACAAGATTATTTAAATTGTTAACCTCGTTCGTCAAGTGTCATCGTGCGTAGGCTGGGAGTTGTGAAGACCTGGGTTCAAAACCCAGGTGGTGGCTTTATTTCGTGTGGCAGTTCTTGACGGTGATTTTCAATGAGAAAATTGCCATTCTAGTCACGTTGACTTATTCGTATTATATTATTATTGTAATAAGCTACAATAAAATACTACCAGGTTTATTTATTACGCATGAATTGTTTAAAAAATACAACAATTAAGACTTACACCTAGATAAATGTATTTCATTCCAGCTCGACAAACTGACTACATTGCACCTGATGTATAGTGCACTAATCACTACATAGTATAAAACAAAGTCGCTTTCTCTGTCCCTATGTCCCTTTGTATGCTTAAACCTTCAAAACAACGCAACGGATTTTAATGCGGTTTTTTTAATAGATAGAGTGATTCAAGAGGAAGCTTTATATGTATAATACGTACATATTATTGTACAGAAATCTATTTGTACCCGGGCGAAGCTGGGCCGGGCCGCTAGTATCCGGATATAGCAAAAAGTATAAAAAACGCTGTCATCAATGTATTTCATAATTAGATGCACTGAAGCTAATGGAAGCATGTATACAAGTATAGAAGGCTTACTAATTAGATAAGCATTAAATTATATTTTGCAAATATCTCTTCCACAAAGACGCATATCTGTGTATCCATCCATATCAGCCTTCGTAGAAAGTCAATGAGCAGGGCGCCGCTAAAAAATTAGCTCCCGCCGCCGCCGCCGCCCACCATCAATCTTCCACTACTCTGTGGATTAACACTAATCTTAATACGAACGCGAGTGTGCCAGAACCAATGTGTACTAGCTTTTTAGGACATTAGTGAAGTAATTTACAAACCTAGATTTAGGATCAGCTGCGATATAGAACAAACCGCTCCCTATTCATACTTATTTACAAAAGTGGTAAACTGTATTGAGAATTTATACAGACACCACATTTTAAAATATATGAATACATGACACGTTTTACGATTGCGTCTTCATATCTAAGGTATAAATAATGGAGATAGTAACTAAACATTTTATCTAAATTTGTATCACCCAAATTTACAGATTAACATTTTTGACGAGTACATTTTATTTATATGTGGAAAATAGAGCACGAATATTAGATTTTTGTATATGTCATACTTAGGAATTCAGTCATGTAGCTACGCATACACTGCCACCAAACCACATACGGTTTTTTTATACTAAACTTTAAAATCAAAAACACCAGTGACATAGAATAAGAGGAAGGGGTACCACTGTAGATTTAAAGGCCGCCTTAACTGCACAGGGCAGGTATCATAAAAAATATCTAAATTATATCGAAGGTCGGGTTAAGGACGATCTACACACCGCTCTACAGGGCCGAAGCAGGGCTACTGTCATGGGGCCACAAATATAACTATTTTGGTAAATATGGTTATGGCTATTGGTTAAAATGATACATAATTATAGAATATAATTTTAGTAATTTAAAGGCAAAAATAGTGTTTTAGGAAAATGAAAATTTTGTTGGAAAGGATATAATAATATGACATTGAAAAGCCTTGCTTTTAAACGTCTCAGGATAATGGTAATAAAAGCTTATTATATCAAAAGAGGACGTTGTGTCATTTATTATTTATGATCATTGTCATGTGTAAAATGTTTCAAAGAGGAAAACTGAAAATAAGACGAATTCTCTGAAGCATATACATGGATAATAAGGAGCTAAAAGAGGAATTAATAGTAAATATTATAAGCAAAAAGGATGGAATGCTATAATAAAATGTCATAATGCTGAAACAAATGAATCCTTTGATTGTTGAATATTATTTAGTTCTAATTTAGTTGAATACTAAGTACTTTCACCGACATCATAATTTATTTTTCGTTTTAAATGTGATATATCCAATATTAATCATTTAATCTGTTACAATTCGTTGAAATATTCATATTTACTAAAACAAAAAACCACTAAAAACCAAAAAATAACAAAATAATAAGTACCACTGCAAAGCAAAAAAATAATATTTATTTCATGGAACTTGTGCTTGTTGAATAATTTGCTTAATGACTTGACTAGCCAACAAATCAAAATATATGCATAACATATTGAAGGCGGGCCGCCAAGTACCAAACATGTAGGACCTATGCCTTATATTAATTTAAATATCTATATGTTTGGTACTGGGCGACCCGCCTTCAATATGTTATGCATATATTTTGATTTGTTGGCTAGTCAAGTCATTAAGCAAATTATTCAACAAGCACAAGTTCCATGAAATAAATATTATTTTTTTGCTTTGCAGTGGTACTTATTATTTTGTTATTTTTTGGTTTTTAGTGGTTTTTTGTTTTGAAGTCGGTTTTTATTTTTTTTATTAAAAATTTTAGTTATTTTTATCTTTTTAGTGTTGATAGGCATTTAAATGAAGAAGATTTGGTCCCCACAAGGAATATGTTCTTTCCGATGACAATGAAATCGCTAACATTAGCTAAAAGCTGCCAAAGATATTGGAATATTCACATGTTTATTATTTCCCCCCCCCCCTCCCCCTCCCTTCGCCCCTACCCCTTTTTCCCTCAACCACTGTAGCCTAGCTTTTATACTGAACCCAATGCAAAAAGAACCGTTGAAATCCTATTAAATTTTGAGGAGTTCTACTCTCCAGGTCCGAACATGATAATCAGATCTTAATGTTGTGTTCCTGGGATCAACCTGTCAATACGTTCTTTCCAATGAAAAAGAAATCATTAAAATCGGTTATAAGCTGCTGAAGATATTAGAATTTACGTGTATTTTAATTTTATCACCCCCCCCCCTCTCCCCCATCCCTTTTTCCCTCTCTCACTGTAACTTAACTTTTCTAATGAACGTAATGCAAAAAGAACCATTGCAATTCTCCTTAATTTTAAGGAGTTCCCCTCTCCAGGGCCGAAGATATTCATCAGATCTTCACCATATTTTTATGGGACCAAACGACAAGCACCAGCTTTCAATTAAAGAAAGAATGATCGAAATCGGTTCACGCAGTACAGAGAAACGAGGTAACAAACATAAAAAAAAAAAAAAAAAAAAAAGCAACATACAGTCGAATTGAGAACCTCCTCCTTTTTTTGAAGTCGGTTAAAAAGCATTCAACCTGCATTTCTCATACTACACCTTCACCACATAGTGGTCGTGTCCCCCACCAATCCCCCAATTCGTCCCAACCGACGACCATAATAGTTCCACTCCAACAAATTACATCGCATTCACAATACAGTGCATTGGCCTACTTCTATTCGGCACTTTGAGCCAGTGTGAGGGAAAATCGGCCGATACTCGCCTCGCCCCACTCCTACCATTATCACGAATTACAAAGTGTTTGTGGTCTTCGACACCTCGCTACAAAGCTTTGACTAAGACAATCGGTTGGTATTAAACTAGAGTGGATTTGAAGCTGTGACACCTTGGGCATGGTGTGGGTTATGGCGCTTAAATTGAACTTGCATTCGTGCAGTGTGTTGTGCAGCTTGAATCGCTTTACGCGAGAACATTTTTGTTTTTTTTTAATCAATTTTAAAAGTGAAATTACACTTACAAATTGAGAAAGAATTTTTATTTACATAATAACGCCTAATTAAAGTTACACTAATGCCATCTTTAGTTCGCCTAGTTTATTTTCGTCCAAAATGCGAGCAAACGTGACAGCAGATCATGAACGCCCATTACCACCGCCCATGAACACGTGAATGTAAAACACTTTGATCGTATGAAGGTACATCGGGCCTTCAGCTAACCCAAGTATTACTCCTAAACATTTATTTTCTTGGAAGGGATCTATGAAGCCCACAAAAGTATATTCAAGTAAGTGCCGTACTAAAAACAAAACAAGCGGTTACAGAAACGTTTAAACGTAGTAAAGTGAAATGTTTGCAACTCACCACTCCTTCAAAATCATCTGAAAACACACAAAACCCAAGAATTAATTGAATTCTCGGCGAAAACTTTATCACTCGGCATTGTTTAAAGAGGGAACTCCGCCAAATCCGACCGCAAACTCTGGGTAAACGCATAATCGTCGAGAAAAAGCGGCAAGTTTTTACTCCTACCGCCGATTTAGAGGATAAATCCATGGCACATGTTATTTTAATCAACAAGCCGTGGTGTCATGGAGTTCCGAGTCATTCAGCATTCCGCGCGATGCCGTCGTGAATCGTGCAATTTGAAATTTACTACTTGGACGTTTGTGCGGGAGAATTTTATGGAAATTTCGTATTTATGTGTTTTGTTCGCGGGAATGCGATATTTGGGAATAGAGCCGTATGTAGGAACACGTAAAATTTGATTATTCTATTTTAAATAATGTTTATGCGTTTAGTTCGACAAAAATATATGTATGACTATAGGTCTAAGGGGAATACAAGCAGTAATTTGGATTCATAATAATCATATTATAGTACATTCACATAAAAAGAGTCTGTCCACTACAATATAACATGGCACGTTCGTATTATGAAAATATAAGCGCCCATTAGTTAAACGGCTATAAAGAATATTACTAGAAATAACTGGTAAAGTCATAAATCCCATCAAAATCATCCTGTAAAAAAATTCCAAGTCTCGCAGCTCAGGTTTTCTACCGCAAAAAGTTGTCAGATGCATGTAATACCAAGTCGATTAATTTATTTAGTCCTTAAGGGACCTTCTATATAAAGTTATTACGTTAGTTATTACCATATCAATCTTAAAAATTCTTTACGATTTAAATAAATGGATCGACTTGGCCATCGCATGAAAACATAATGTATCGTACAATTTATACATAATGCTGCTGGCCAAGTCGATTTATTTATTTAAATCATAAAGAATTTTTAAGATTGATATGGTAATAACTAACGTAATAACTTTATATAGAAGGTCCCTTAAGGACTAAATAAATTAATCGACTTGGTATTACATGCATCTGACAACTTTTTGCGGTAGAAAACCTGAGCTGCGAGACTTGGAATTTTTTTACAGGATGTTTTTGATGGGATCTCACGTCTTTTTGTAGAGTCCTACTTTTTTCCTTTTCGGTACTTCTTACTTCTAGAATATCACTAACGATTTTTCTTAAAGCCTCTGTCTTCTGGATTTTTCTTATTTTTGTAGGCATCAATTTATCACAAATATAGCGGATTTGATTATTAATGTTCTTTCTTTCATTGTAATTGATATTTTCGAGCTATTTAGTCTATTAATTATTTGCAAGGGCATGTGACATGCTGAATACACCATTTCCTTCTCTATATCCCCTCCTGTTATGCCTCATATATATAGATATCTATCTACAACTATTATTCCATTATATACGGCTACAATGATTCATTAACTGCAAATGTAACTTTGTAATCCTATACATTTATATGGGATTACAAAGTTATCCGCACCGCCGCTCATGCCCGTCAAGGTTAAAATAGTAATACAAATTGCCCTTAGTGCGACCGAAATGGCCATATTTAACGGATTTCTAATGCATCCAAACGCGCCACGTCATGTCAACTACTAGTTGACAGTTGGTCTATCTAGAAAACTAGACACAAATTATGAAATGTTTGAATTTTCCCTTACTTTAGACACTAAACACTAATTATATTCTAAATTTGAAGGTTCTATGTCTGCTAGAAGTGCCTTAGACTTTTGATGATCGGTCAGTCAGTCAGTGAGTGACAAAATTAAGAAAGTTTGACTAGTTACAATTCTTAAACTACTGGTTCAAATTGAATGAAATTTTAAATATACCGTGTTTACACAATGCCTGCTTAGTAACTGAAAATTCAGGCTTCATGCTTTAGCCACAACGAAGTTATAGGGGGTTGAAAATGGTCTGAATTGCTTCGAGAAAAGGATGTTACGGCCTATAGCTCGACTTGGACGGGGGCTCGGCCGCGCCCCCAGATAAAGGAAAATCGTGATGTAGGTAGAACAATCAAAATTAATAATAACCTTACGAATAAGTTTTCGCTTTCACAGGCCTCAAATCCGATATGAGTGGTCTCACTAATATTTGCCTCAGCGGTTCATTGAACCCTCGGCCACATTTCGAAGGTTTTAATTAATTTTTGATTCTATTTATCCGGAAAACGAGCAAACCACTCATCGCTAGTGATTACCGTTGCCCAGAAACTTCTACAACATTAATTGAATATGTTGGCGGGCTCTAAATTTAGAAAGAAAATAATTTATGCCATTTATATTGACATTCTTTAGGTGGATGGTAGCGCCCCTAACGATCCTAGTCAATCCTACATTAGTCCTAAGCAAATGTAGTACGCGGAATGCTAATATGGCCACAGTGGTCGCGAATTCAAATCCCAGGGCAGACCTCTGACTTTTCGGAGTCATGTGTGTATTAATAGTCATTTACCACGCGCTATAACAGTGAATAACATCGTGGAAACTAGCATACCATAGCGATTTGTAAGAATTACTATGGTATTTAAAGTCCGCCAACCCACGCTAGGCCAACGTAAGGACTATATGGCCTCACCCCTCTCAATCATACTCTCGATTGTAGAGGAGGCCCGTGCCCTGCAGTGACTATAACTGTATCAAATAAAATAAAATAATATTTATTCAAATAGTCTTACCTAAGAACTTTTGAATCGTTAATTTCTGCTACCACCGGTTCTAAACGTGTTGTGAAGAAGAAACCGCACAATAAACTCCTTCACCAACACGAACTGTCTTCTTATTTCTTTTTAATTAGCCGTATGTAATTACAATGGTTCATGCCACAGTTCAGAATAATGTCGGTGTATAGCATTACAATGTCAATTATTTAAAATTGAAAAAAGTGCAATTTATCCCAAACAGTTTGGTCTTCCATGTAGTCTAAGATTATATAATATACTTTTTTAAATGGCTTAACTTTGAATACATTTTTAAACTTATTAATTGGAAGTCCTCTTATACTATTGGGAAGCTCGTTGAAGAAGCATCGTACACTTTGACCCATTAAAGAACTATTTATCTTATGGAGACGAGTTACATGTAAGGCAAGATTATGTTTGTAGTACAACTCTACCATTTTTAAACAAATTTAAAACAATTAAAACGTTGTTGTCAAATACATCCACATTACTTTGCAATCAATACTAGAAGGAACGACTTCCAAAAACTCTAAACATACCACATTGTGGATCACATCACTAACACTCGCATCCCGTCGCACAAACACAAGTAACTAATAAATTAAATTACATATAATCCATTCTAATCCAGACCGAATCGCGTTCACATTTTAACGATCCAGAAGCTCCGCGTCCCACACTCGCGTATTGGCACAAAAGGACATTTATTTTATCGCGACGATAAAATCTTTATCTGAGTTGGCGAATACAGTGGAACAGCTCGCGCCTCGGGCCTGGTTAATAACTCATATTTCTATTACCGTAGATCATTTGAACGACAGAGACGACGCTGGCGTGGTTATGCGTGTTGTGTACGCACTGTGCTTGGGAAACGCTACGATGTTGCAGCGGTTACCCATTCAAATGCTAATTTATGCTTGCTTCTTTGGTCCTCTATCAAAAATATTAGATTAAACCAAATAATAAACTGAGGTAAACGGGTAGTGCAGTAGATTAGGAGAGAATGCCTAAGCCATTAAATCCGGATTTATACTTTGTATAAATAAATAAATAAACAATGACGTGCAGTGCTTCGTGACAAGTTCTGCGATGTTAGGATGCTATGAAAGGCTAGGTAATACGCCCACCCTTAAGTGGTATTCTTCGTATTTTCTTACCTTCTTATTTTGTAATTCTATCTAATCATTATATACCAAAATGTTATACAAAAATTGACTCCGTGTTTCGTTTAAAAATGCAGTCACGATAAGGGATAATCTTAATGTTATAACGTAAAACATGTATCCGATATCCACAATTTTTCCTTTTCTAAGTGCCCTGATAACAAACACCAGCATAAAATTAAAGCCTAGTATAAATACATAATGGCCTCTGCCCTTTCCAGTCCCTAATCAATCACAGCTTCGTAGAATATTCGCGAGTGAATAATCGAAGAGAAAAAATCTCCGGGCGTTCCCTGGGGACAGTGCGAATAATAAGTCTAACATCTGGATTTAAACCAGCGCCGTCCCGCGGGACTCACGAACAAGTATCGACTTCTTTACAGCCTCGCTTAACAGTGTCTACGCACACACATTTTTGGAAATTATTCTCATAGTTATAAAAGAGATGAGAAAGTTCTTCAGATGGCAGTGAGGGTCGCGCCAGTTGAATTAGGAAAGTCTGAAATTGTTTTTTTCTTGCGAACTGCATGATGATTTAGATTTTTGATTTGCTTTTTTTACTTCTTTTTTGGATTTTCGTGTCAAAGACAAATCAAGCTTTTCATCGCTGTTAACACATTGTTTTAGCAGCAAAGTGATTAAACTTCAACTGATAATTATTAAGCCAGTGTACTTAAATATATCCGTCCCACACCGGACGAAAAATATGTTAGCTTGTTTGGCACCCTAACACACTGCTCGAACTAACTTACGGCAGTCAATATTCCTGACAGCGGGATACCAACAAGTCTTGTATTATTATCAGTAAAGTCATATTCAAATCAAATTAAAACATATGCTCGTCAAAACATCTGTATATCTGAATGAATGAGGCAGCGGCATAATAATCACTCGCTGCATAAATAAACAAATTAGGAGAGTCGCAATGAACCGGAGTTGACGTGGAGCCTTCCGGAACCGCTGTCTTTGTTTTGTTAATTCTCGTAAACCCTTTTCCACAGTTTAAAAGGATAAAATATTCGCGAATTCGCCCTGCATGTAGGAGTTTGAAAACCACACCTAATTTTGGAGAGGCTGACATTTTATATTTATTTTTGATGTTCTACATCCGACTTACCACCACCACCGCAATGTCATTTTCTCCCGCCAAACTTCAGTGTGAATGCACTGCTATATTTCAGATTGAAGGACGTTACATTAGGAGGATAAGTCCGAGTCGTTGTGTATATCTAAGGAAAAATAGTGAGAAACCATCTAGTAGGTACAAAAACCTTTACTTCGTCCACTAACACACTATGAAAGAACTGCAGCATTAAACGATGAATATGCTCATATAATTCTGGCTAATAAAAAAACATTAACTCATAACAACATCACTAAGCCAGATAAAACAAAGCTGCTACTCAGAAAGAGCTCAACTGTGAATAGAAACGGCGAGTATGAAATCTAGTGAATATTTAAACAGCCCACATGTTTCCGCATGACGTCACAGAAGAAATCCTCCTTTATAGAATTTCCATTCTCTTCCCCTTTTTTCATATCCCATATGTCGCGTCTCCATACTCTTTGATGTGAATTGTTGGAAATCTCTGAAAATGTTAATAGGATTTTGTATTGCGCATAGCTTTGGTATATTTTAGGTGGTTTGCCAATACCGTGGGGAAGTCACGTAATGCCGTTATAGTTATAAGATTACACTGCTTTGAATATATGAAACATCACACGTTTTGTAAATACATACTATATTTTCTTTTAACTATCATTATTCGTCTTTTACGTAAAGTTGGCAGATTTTTAAGCGTCTATCTTTAAAGATTTGAGTGATCATTTTAAGACTGGCCGCCGGCGTGACATAAAACTGAAACAAATTAGAGAAAACCTAGTCTGCTTGTTACACAGACTTTGTGGAGTATGCTGTAAATGTTATTTTACGTCTCTGTCACAGATATACATATGTCGCAGAACGGACGCTGGAGTCAGCGTGTTCTGGAGTGGAGACCGCGTCTTGGCAAATGTAGCGTGGGACGTCCTCTGGCCAGACGGCAGGATGATTTGCAGAAGAGGGCCGGCGGGGACTGGATGCATAAAGCCACAGACCGGGCTCTGTGGTGTACCTTGGGAGAGGCCTATGTCCAGCAGTGGACTGCAACGGGCTGATGATGATGACACAGATATTCTCCTATAATCTTTTCGTAGCTTCTCATACCCACTGAAAATATACGTGTATGAGTAAATTTATTAAACCTCTAAAAAGCATTAGAATAACACAATTAATTGAACCTTGATGTATCTACAAAATCAATATTCAAAAACGATAAAACCACTTAAAACTCCACGTAAAATTTGCACAGTATTAATTAGTTTTTGCATAAATACATATCTCGTTCAATAATTTATTCAAGTAATTTTACTAAACTTTTGAGAGCACACGACGTCTGCATAGAGATTGACGCCTGTCAATTAGCGATAACGATAAAGGACAGCGTACATGGAGCTCTTGTACCGGCACGGTTTTTATACCGGGCCGGATCGCTATTTATACTATAGGAATATTAAATTATAAAGCAACTACAAATTTCAATTTTAACCATTGCAAGTAATATAAAAATAAATAACAAACTTTATCTATTGATTAAAAAACTTTAAATAGTGGATTTGACAGTATTTATGTACGTATATTAAGCGTATTAATTGATCAAACGACTGACCTAATATCACTACTGATAATAATAAAAATAGTATTAATGCTTTCCGGTAATTGAGAATGGAGAGAGAGTGAAAAAAAAAAACAAACGAATGAAAAAGAAAAAACTGAGTAAATGGTCAATCTAAGTGATGATATGATTATTATAGTTAGTCCACATGAAACTACCTCAGTTCCAATACATACCATAAAACACATAAAAATAAAGTTCAAATTGTTATAACGACAAGATTGCCTGCGCACGCGGTTCCATGACCACAAAACCGGCATCACGAACCGGCAAATAAACCGGTAAACAACTCCAGTATGAACAGAGCACAATGTTAGTAAAAAATGCAAATCAGTTTTATGTGATTAATTAGTGTAAGAAATTGAATTATCTGTCATTCTTGAGTAATTAATTAAGGTTTCAAGTTTTTTTATTCACACTATCTGCTTTAAAATTAAGCTAGCTATTCGAAATATAGAATCTTTGAAATTTTGGACTAAAGATGACGTCAAAAGTGTAGGCGTTATGTAGGTTTTGTATTATAATTAGCTAATTCATTTAATGACTGTTATTTTAATATAATTTCAAATTTTTATTTATAACTTCATAACTTTTGAATAACATATTATTTACAAATTTCTTTATAATTTTAGGAATATCAATAAACAAATTCCGATTTTATAGTTTGGTAGCCGAATTTACGTAACACTACAAATCATTATAGAATGCTGCTTGTAATCTGCACAAAATTTATTGCCGGAAACAGGTTAAGAGTAAAATATTTTAAGAGAATGTACGTGTATTATGCGAAGAAAAACAAGGCAGTCGTGGCCGAGCGGTTAAGGCGTCTGACTAGAAATCAGATTCCCTCTGGGAGCGTAGGTTCGAATCCTACCGACTGCGTTACGTACGGTTTTTTTGCATTCTAATTATTTGTGTCATTTTGTGTACATTTTTTTACCAAGGGTACAATAAAATATTGCATATTATGAATGCATTATGCATGTAACAGTAATCTTAGTGCAAGTTGCCTAACCCTTCAGGATTTGTCGCACAGAGAGTACATAGGTAACATTATTAATTGATTTAAAACTATTCCTATAGCAGCACTCGGAAATACATACTGGGTATCTCAAGAGTGCTACCAAAAACGAAGCCGGGTGGTAGTTTTAGTGACTACAAACACAATGCAACTAAAAAAAAAGGCGACAATTTTTTTTAATGATATTTTAAATATCGTAATTTTTAGGTGGTAAATTCATAGTTTTTGCTAAAATAATAATTTCAACTCTTTTATACCTTTTAGTCCTTATAAATAAAAAGGTATACACTATTATTTTAGAAATAAAATAATCTACTATCCAAATACACCATAAGAAAAAAAATACAAAAAAATCGTCGCTTTTTTTTCAACATTTTCTATTGCCTGAAGTCACTTAAACTACCACCCGGCTTCGTTTTCGGTAGCGGTCTTGAGATTCCCTGTATATTCTCCCGATCATTAAGAGACGGACTACATATATAAATCTACCATCCAAAGGAAAGCTAAACTGAATACCCCATCGTGAATCGCTGATTTCATACCCATAGCGCGAATACACGAATTTTCCTCCATTATAAATTATAGGGTCATTATTTGTCATGTTGCTATTTTCACGGCGAAATTAGTTGTAATATAGAACAGTTTGTGTAAAAGCCTTGAATTTCTGTCTGGGCCGATGATGCTCTTAGAGGAATCTCGCTTTTAAGTAAAAAGGTTTATTTTATACTAAAAAAACCACGCCTACTTAGTGAAACACAAAAAAATATTATAAAGAAGCTTAATAGATTAGTATAAAAACAGGTTTTGGTAGAACTAATAAATCTGTAAATTTTTTATCAGGATAATGATTTACTATTAGAAGTCTACGCCTAATATAGCCTAATTTGTTTGATACCTATACATATATAAGTAACAAACAAATTAGTTTTGCATTTTAATACTCGAATAGATTGCCAGTTAACAATTCCCAGCGCGAACGTGTTCGCAAATGGGCTGAAATCAAGGGCCGAAAAGGGACGGTCACGTGGGTCGTCTCGAAATTCTAGTCCAGACGGATGACGTGTTATGTGGGAAATTAGCAGGTAATATACCTGCACGCTCGGATACATGGGAACAGGCGGGGTCTGAGGTCGTACACTTGGGGACAAGAAACTGGTTTGGCATAAATTTTTAAATTATAAATAAACAAATAACCTCTTAGGTCGCTTCCAACAGGCCATTGTGGAGATCCTTGGGGGAGGCCTATGTTCAGCAGTGGAGTTCCTGTGGCTGATATGATGATGATGATCATAAAATAACCTCCATAAATTATACTCAACATTGTAAAGGAGTGGGACGTTTATGGGCCGATATGACGTTATAAAAAAATATTACCGAACCGCTCTGATTTAAACCACTTGTAACTTTTGTAATAATCACTAAATTGTAAATGGTTTTGAAAAGAGCAACACTACAATTTCTTGCCTGTTCTTCTCTGGTAAGAACCGGTTCCCGAAACGGATGGTAGATAAAAAAGGACTACATCAAAATGATGTAGAACATCTTAATGGATTCAATAAATTATTTGGATTTCTTGACAGATACAGAATAACTCAAGTCCCATTTTGCATCAAATAAGCTGACGCTTTTATCTTAGAACAGATATAGCCACTGCCACTAGTTAACTAAGCTTATTTCAGATATGTAAATATTCTAGTCCTGGGCAACTCATATAAGTTTTTTTATCAATCTATCAAATCTATACTGTAAGTAATCATTTTGCCGTTAGATTTCTTTAAATCAATTTATCTACATTAATCATCTGCTTAAAACACACAAAATGTCATAGAGTTACAATAATACAAGTGTCTGCTTTTAACAAAACGCACGTCATAAATTATTTTACGAGTATTTGGCTATGATAAATACGACGTAAGTTTTTAACTTTAACAGTTCGTTAAACGTATTTTACACCTCATTTTTTGTTACAAGACCTGTGTACTATACAAATATTTCATTCAAGTGAGAAATTGTGTTTATGTAATGTTTCGACAACCTCCGCGGCACTTGCCACAGAAACTGGCTGTAGAACAAGAAGCCACGTGTTTCAGTAAATAAAAAAATAATAAAAGCACCCAACAGTCACAAACACAATCATAACCAATAGAATAGAACCAATAACATCAAGTACAGTCAGCAACATAATTCGCTACACATTCACGAGATTTGGAATTGGGTTATCATTCAAAACAATAATTATTTTCAATATCGTATGGCACTTTTCGACAGAGATGACTTCACTTGGTTATATTTTACGACTACAGAGTACGTACACATTTTAACGCATAAAAAGGTTATCAAAAATATGAAGTGTGCAGCGACTTATGTTGCTGACTGTACTTTCCGCTATCCATGACAAGGATCAGGATGTGTGATTTTTTTAAATATTATGTTTACTTCAACATTTACTGAATAAACAATTTGTCGCTTGTCGGTAAATAAATAATTGTGTAAAACGGATGCCGAATAAATTTGTCTCCAAGTATACATGAGGTGCGTTGGTCAGTCAATATTTCTGTTTCGGATCTCCAAAGCTATAGCAGTGCGTGATGCTTTAATGTTCTATGAAGTAATACGAATATATGATCAATATGAGATATTAGTACCTACTAATGGCAGGAAGTCCACTGCTGAACATAGACCTCCCCCAACAATCTTCACATCAACTGAGACGATACTATTCGGTACATACTTATTAGCTTTTAATTGCTCCAACAAGGTAAACAAAACCGATATCAATATTTGTAGTGGTTCGCTGGATGTAGACTACTCCCAGTAGGTTACTATTAAAATATTTGAGGAGGCGTATAATCAGCAATAAACTTCCTGTAAAGGAATTTTACAAAAAGAAAAGTTCGTGAAGCAAACCATTAGCAGAAAAAAAAATTATAAAAAGATGGAGCCTATTAATTTAGCAAATTAATAAATAAAAACAAAAATTTATTTCGTAGGAGGAACCGCAAAGCGCAGTCGGTAGGATTCGAACCTACGCTCCCAGAGGGAATCTGATTTCTAGTCAGACGCCTTAACCGCTCGGCCACGACTGCTTGTGTACCTCTGACATAAATAGTATTCAGGTTAATTTTTCATACTCTAAAGTCGGGTAAAGTGTATAAAGTGAATGGTAACACACACTCGTGGTGTTGCAAAAGTGGTAAAAGTAACTTGGTGGTCACGTTTCGCACACAATTTTCACAAAAGTCACAAAAGTGCTCCGGACAACATTTTGAGGAATTTATTTGTACGAAGAACAAAATCATTAATTATAATAATTAAGATGAAGTTTATTTTAGGGAAAAGGAAAACATGGTGAAGTAATTAGCATAGCATAAATAAATTAATGTAAATAAATACTTACATACACCTAACAGTCACATCAAGAGCCTTGGCTCCACACTAAGATCGGGGCTTCTGTCGATACCACGACAAAGAAAAAAAAAACAAATGCTAATGGTTATCACACAAACATTGGTCTCGGACTTAGTTGTAGTAGGTCTCTCATATGTGAGAGGCCACCTGGGTAGGTACCATCGCAATGTCTATTTCTCATGCCAAACAGCAGTATAAATGGACTGTAGTGTTTCCGATTAAAGGACATTGTAGCCAGAGTAACTACTGGACATATCGAGGCTAATAAATATCTTATGTATCAGGATGGCGAGCGCAGTGGAACGCTAAGCAATGCTTTGTAATTCAAGGTATTATTTGGTTTTGCTACTGTTCATGAACTATTGTATTGCTTACTATCAGGCGAACGGCACCCTCCTCTCGCCAAAAGTTGCAATAAAAAATATAGACTTTAGATGCGGAGATCGAACCCGCGATCTTTCGTTTCACACCAGGCATCTAACCAACTGCGCTACGGGGGCTGTCTGTATAATACAATATTAACATAGACATATATTATTGTAATCTTTAATCTGCGGATAATAACGAGTTTAAACTTTAATATAATATTCGTTTAGTCACAAAAGATAACCATATCTTAATATTTATGGTATTTATAGATTATGTTTCTTGTACTTTTTAATAACTTACCCATTCCCACAATTCGGATTATGTTTTATCCTATAGGATAAAGTTTGATCTTAACTACACTAATTTACTTTTAGAAATTAAAAACTGAGCTCCTGTATTTTATCAGAATAAAGGACAAGTGCATTTCGTATCTATGAGATATCTGTTAGCTGTCATGTGCCATTGTTTTTATACCAACTCTACATTAACGATAACGGATCCAATAGCAAATGTATTGCTATATAAATAGAGTAAACATTATTGAGAAATATTAATAGTACACCCCGGGCGATACAATTAAGCCCAATTTTTCAAAACCCGCTCAATTTGAAAAAAAAAACTGAGAAAAATACCGATCAATTTCAAAGAATACAATGATATACACATGTAGCAAGACCCCGGTATTGTAAGCCAGGATTTTCTTGGCGCGAATCGCTCTCCGTCCACTCAAAATGTTATACCAGCGTCAGACGGACCGTAAGCCACCATCGATCATGCTCAATACAATGTATTGACGCCACAATGCATCTCGTTTCAACGCAGAATCGAACTCGCACATACGGGGGGCGGATACCACACTAGTAACAATATGAACTTGTACAAGCCTTACAACTTCGTGAAAAATTGTAGGAATCTAACCAGCATTTGTGATATGAGCAAATGTATCAGGTTTAGCCAATCAATAATAAATTCTTTTATTTGCATCGAAAGGTAAGAACTAACCATATTTAGTGCAGCAAAGTCGTGCTTCTGTCAGTTCTACAACCTCTTGGCGTTATTATGCAAAAATAGCTCACATCCACCCAAACCTATTTCGTACCGTACGAAGTTTAACAATGAACTCAACCCCAGAAAACTTATCTGATGCATTCATTTAACTATTTCGAAAATACAAAATAGCATCGACAAAAAATTTGCCATGCTTTGGGACAATTTTTCTGAAGCCGGTTTACAGGAATTATGGAAAGTGAACGAGTGTCAGTATTATTATTACCCTACTATCGGTGCCGCCCCCGCTACCGTCTGCTAAGTACACAACTGCACAACGGGCCGATGGTATGCAGTTCTCTTGCTAGAGTTATCTATTGTTCGGCTAAGCTTGTGAATTCAATACTAGTCATGCTAAAATGGATCTGTTGTATGTCCTAACCCCTGACGCTGAGAGGTGAGCAGAGATTAATTCTGAAGCCATTCACAGTTAAACACGTATGCGTAATTGAGGATTGTGGTTCGTGTATAGAATTGAATAGGAAGTTTATTTTTGCACAAATAAACATTTGTTAATCAATCGTTAATCGTACTTCCGTAATATTTATAAGAATTTGCTGAAATTCAATGTGATAGTTAATTTCATGATTGTATCAGCCCATATACGTCCCACTGCAGGGCACGGGCCTACTCTACAATCGACAATACGATTGAGAGTGGTTAGGCCATATAGTCCACCACGCTGGCCTAGTGCGGGTTGGCAGACTTACATACCATAGAAATTTATATAAATCGCTATGGTATGCAGGTTTCCTCACGATGTTTTCCTTCACCGTTTTAGTGCGTGGTGATTGACTATCAATACACACATGACTCCGAAAAGTCAGAGGTGTGCCCTGGGATTCGAACCCGCGACCACCGTGAACATGTTGGCAGTCGCGTCTAGTCCGTTTACCAACAGGCCACCACGCACTGTTTTCATGATTAAAATAGCAAAAACATAGTTCCTTCCTCTCCTCTCCTTATCCTTCACTTATCTCCATCCCATGGTCTAGAAATTGCCTTGAGCGATACAACCGCCATTTTTACTCTGATGTAATTTGAATTGCTTTATTGTTAAGATTCATTGGTATATACAACAGAATAAAATAATATATAGTAAGAGTACTTTAAAACTCAATTTTACAAGCAGTTCCAAACTATACAAACCTTTTTTACTAGTAATTGACAAAAACAAATAATCAAAATAATGAATACACATTTTGGAGGATTTATGCGACGCAAATACTTGATTATTCACATCTTTTCCTCTACATGGAGACCAAATAATTTCCTTATACAACGACCTCACCGTATACCAAACCAAATAACATTTCATAAAACAGTTTCCACAACAGCGCACGGCTTCAAAGATAAAATACATACAATAAAACCAGTAGAAAATCTGTTGTAATGCGAAATAATTCCCGTACAAAGAGGTTGAAACATATTCCCCGAGAACCGTTTGATCTGGTATTGTGGATCTCTTTCACGCTTGCAGACGCATTGTGCTGCATTCCACGGGTATTCAAATAATCTGAGGGAATATTTTATATGCGGTTTTATTTGCGGTGGGATACAAATTGGTTAGTATAATGGTTTCTTTGTTGTGAAATGTTAGAACTAACATCATGTATATTGGAGCTATGGTTAATCATAAGCGAGAATAATATGTCAGGATCGAGCAGATTGGCATTTTATAGGCTTTGTCTACCCCTATGGGTTACAGGCGTGATGATTATGTATGTATGTAATAAAAATAAACAAATACACCCAACAGTAACATACATATTCCTGACCCCGCACTAAAATCGAGTCTTGTGTCTTATTTTATTTATTTTATTTTATTTTTTAAATTGAGGACCTCCAATGAAGGATACACGACATATAATGAAGACAATGATACAGCATTGTTGTGGTTTACATTTCGACGTGATCTTCAATCACAGGAGACCACAGGATGCAAATTTAAACAATTATACAATGACAAAATATATTAAAAATAATTTAGACTGAATTTGAAATTAAGTAATGAATTTAAATTTTAATTAATTAATAAATAATAAAGTAATTTTAAAAGTGATCAAATTGAATATAATATAATAGAGAAAGAATATAACATAATGGAGAAAGTAATTAATTAAGTTTGGTCATTTGTCGTGGCTATCAGGAACTATGGGAGGTTTTTCGGCCTCACAAACACCAAGACTCGAAAAAAAATACCTGTTATTCACACAAACATTTATCTCGGTGTGAAGATCGAACCCGCGATCTCTAGTTTCAATTAAATTCTCTTGGTTCAATGGAAGTATGTAGTGTGCAGACAACAAAGTAGCATGTCCATCTGATTTCTAGAGGACCGCTAAAATAATACAAGTTGGTGTGGAATATTCACATACAGAACAGTACTGCAGTGGCTATAAGTTGCAACAGGCAGGTAGTGTGGACTTCTTACGGGGATTTTTGTAATTGGACCTCTACCTACCCCTTCTAGGAAAAAGGCGTGAGTTTCTGTATCTATGCATGCTGACAGTAACTTTGTCATGGCAATAAAAATAACAGTTTATTTGAGAACATCTTACAAAATCAAACCTGTATCCGTTATGATCCACTCACGGAGCTAAGTCAAAAGACACGACACAAGAGAAGTACTCGTATGTTTTAGTACATTGTTTCCCAAACTATGGCGCATACTATAGACAAATCTAAGTTATATTCTGAAGGCGAATAGAAATATCCTATTACCAAAAGTTTAACTATTCTACTTCAGAGCTACATGTTCTGAAGCCATGGTAGCAGAAATTAACGATTCAAAAGATCTTGTGAAAGACTATTTGAACAAAGAACATTTTGATTTGATTTGACATAATCACCGACCACAAAATACGATTCTTTAGATATTATGAATAACCGCAGCGTTTCGTATTTTTCGACAATCAGTTGAGACTCTTTTTACTTTGCCACTCCCATAATTCTATAAAATTAATGCAGAAGTGCGTGGTGGCCTGTTGGTAAACGGACTAGACGCGACTGCCAACATGTTCACGGTGGTCGCGGGTTCGAATCCCAGGGCACACCTCTGACTTTTCGGAGTCATGTGTGTATTGATAGTCAATCACCACGCACTAAAACGGTGAAGGAAAACATCGTGAGGAAACCTGCATACCATAGCGATTTATAAAATTTCTATGGTATGTAAGTCCGCCAACCCGCATTAGGCCAGCGTGGTGGACTATATGGCCTAACCACTCTCAATCGTACTTTCGATTGTAGAGGAGGCCCGTGCCCTGCAGTGGGACGTATATATGGGCTGATACAGAATGCAGATTTATAGGGTTCCTATTTATAGAGCATTTTATTTTACAAACAGATAACATTGAGAAACGTTGTCCGGGCGTGAAGTAATCAGGCTTGGCGGACACAGGTGTAACACGGAGTATTCGCGGAGACGAGCACCCGTCCATCTATAAAACTAGAGTGGCTTGCACCACTCCGCTGACATAGTTCGCTTAACTTTGCATAAAATACTCTCATTGCTTACGACGAGTTTTCTAAATGCAATTGCGGTGGAGTGAGATCGAAGTCGTTTGATGGAATACATGTAAAACAGACAACATATTATGCTTTAGTCGTATAAAAGTGGCGATTTTCTCAATGACGTATTTTTGATACGATTACTGTATCTATATCAATTCATATATACGTTCCATTGCATGGCACGGGCATCTTCTATAATCGAGAGCACGACTAAGAGGAGTTAGGTCTTATAGTCCCCACGCTGGCTTAGTGCGGGTTGGCGGACTTTAGGACCTTAGAAATTCTCACAAATAAATAAATACACCCAACAGTCACATACGTAGTCTTGACCCCACACTAAGATTAATTAGGTCTTGTGTCGTGGATATATATGCGGACTTTTCGGACTCACACCCAGACCCAAGACAAATACTTGTGGGCCACACAAATATTGGTCTCGATGTGGAGATCGAACCCGCGGCCTCCCGGTTCTACACTGCGCTACAGAGGCTGTCGTCATGGTTTGCAGTTTTCCTTACGATGTTTTCGTTAATGTCGTAATCGTCGTAATCGTCGATGACCGACTATCAATAGACACAGGACTCTGAAAAGTCAGAGGTGTGCACTGGGATTCGAACCCGCGACCACCGTTGATATGGTGGCAGTCTCGTTTACGGCCGTTCTCTATATCCTATCTATCTTTAACAAGAGGTTAAAATGGATATCGTTACTATGTCGATACCACTGTATGCTTCAATAAACAAAGATAGACATACAATATTATCTTGCCTAGATATGTATAAATATATGCACCTTATCTAAATATCTCTGACTTTCTTTACTGAAGCAAAAAATGTATCGAAATTTCGAGAGAAATCTCTTGTTAAAGATAGATAGATTATAGAAACCGGCCGTTAGTCCTTTTAAACAGCCCACCACGCACTTACTACTATTACTGATACATAAATATAAAGAAAAGGATCGCGAGATTCATGTTTAGTCAGAAGCTTAATTCTAAGCAAACCATAAAAGTAATGTTGGATTGAAACAAATTTATCATTGCTTCCTTTGAAAGATTACATTAAAATATTATACTTAAATTCACCTACTCCTACAGGTAGATCATACTATTGCGAAAGTGCTTTTATATTTGCTGAGTTGACATACCCAAATATGTCCAAAATCCCTTTCCAAAACATACCGAATAGTTTCCGTCAACTTGCGAATTCCATCGCAAAGCTATCAAAAAACGATTCACCCAGCTCATCGAGACAAATGGCGTCGCATGCGAGGAATAATGGGTTCGATTCCCGTCGGTACACAACACCACGTGACGGACGCGTAGCGCCGCCTTGACGGAGCGTCTGTCGGTCCCCTGTACCCAGTCATTCATATTAAAATATTGGGAGCTTGTATCAGATCTATTGGGTAAAATATTTGAAATGTTAGAGGATCAAAAATATGCGATGTAGTCTTACTGTGCTTTGATATTTATATGTACGATATATGGTCATTGTTCATATACAGGAAAATAACATTATTTTTTATTGCAAAACGGAAGTGCTAAATTTTTAAGATAAGTAGAAGTACTGGCAGCATAAAGTAGCCACACTAGTGACTTGGTGCGCATGGTGACATGCAATGGAAGCAACATTTTTCGTTCACTCAGTGGTGAAGAATAATTATGATTACGTCTCACGAAAAGACAATACAACGTGTGACTAAGAAACGGCAGCAAGCCTAGTCCTAGCGTATTTATATAGACTGTCTTTCATGTGGTCTCTATGGCTTTACAACCTTCATATTCCGGAAGATACGAATATACCACTGCTTTTAATAATTCTAACTTGTATAGATCTACACTCGGAGTCCAAAAGCCAGTGTGCCTGACATGGAGTGTATGCTGGAGCGCGGGACAGTGGAGCAGCTGATTGAATTAAGGAGCCGTCTCATTCCGGGCACTTCGCTAAGAATCGTCCTATTTTCCGCATGGAATGAGTCTGTCCAACAAGATTTAGGTTTGTTGCACAATGGGAGTATTACTTCTGGAAACATCGATAACTTGTGGTAACGCTGTCGGTATTTTTTAAATTGTAAAGGTAAATCAGATTTCATTTCATAACAGAATCGTATTAAAGCTTTAAATAACAGGATTGTTTTTTTGGATCAGTTATTTGCTTTCCTTTCTGATGATCTAAAAATATCTCTGGCACCTGAACATAGTAAGAGTGATAATAAGAGTGCTTCATTTTCTACATTGATCTATGTTTCTAAGTTTCTTATAGTGTATAAATTAATTAACGGGGAAGATACGTTTGAACCAGTTGCGAAACTTCCTAATTTGTTGCTACTTTAAAAATCAGTTAGTACTAGTCTTCTTAAACAGCCACAAAGATCTTAAGAAATTGAATATATACGTTGCCAGACACTAATATTGAAAAAAGAGTGAAAGATGGAGAAAAAGAGTGAAAAGGAAATTATTTATCTATTGTGGTATATCCTCATTGAAAACACTAAATGATTAAATATCTTGTCAGTTTTTAAAACGCAGTGCTGATGCTCTAATAAGCTCATTCATGTTAAAGTTAAAACTATAGCATATCTGCACCATTTGTAAGATATTAGTTGTATGCAGACACTGATTTTAGCTAACAAAAACCCAAAATAGAATTAGCGTAATTATGTGAGCTAAGTGCGCCGCCGCCCTAATACTTTGCAAGCGAAACTTTTGATTTGCACACAATCTTACGGTCGTTGGCGAGGAATCCTCATTACTTGTGCGCTATCACTGCTTGTTTACGATCGATTTCAAAATAAGTTTTACATAGAACGTTCTTTCCAACACTGTATTACAATGTAAAGTAAAAGAACCTACGTCAATATTGAAGAGCTGTTTTTAGAAAGATGAATGAACTCTGTGGATAACTTTTATTTATATTCCACGTAAACTGATATTAAGATTCTTTCTCTGTATCAGCCCATATACGTCCCACTGCAGGGCACGGGCCTCCTCTACAATCGACAGTACGATTGAGAGTGGTTAGGCCATATAGTCCACCACGCTGGCCTAGTGCGGGTTGGCGGACTTACATACCATAGATATTCTTATAAATCGCTATGGTATGCAGATTTCCTCACGATGTTTTCCTTCACCGTTTTTTTAGTGCGTGGTGATTGACTATCAATACACACATGACTCCGAAAAGTCAGAGGTGTGCCCTGGGATTCGAACCCGCGACCACCGTGAACATGTTGGCAGTCGCGTCTAGTCCGTTTACCAACAGGCCACCACGCACTTAAAATTCTAAATTCACTTAAGATTATAAAAGATTATTTACAGACATATAAATACTACCTGTGTCTCTTCATTGAGATAAGTAGTAGTCATTCCTATATTATCAACTGCTCTGATATCTATATCCCTCTTTTCTCATTTTTTAGAGCTGTTGAATTCCATGGTGACTTATCGAATACTACCTGTTAAAAGGCAAATTTATTCTTTGAAACTTACGCATGACCGTTGAATGTATCTACTAAATAGCCAGAGTAATTACTGGACATATTGAGACCTAACATCTTATGTCTCAGGATGGCGGGCGCAGTGGAATGCCAAGAATTGCTTTGTAATTCAAGGTGTTGTTTGGTTTTGCTACTGTTCATGAGCGGTCGCATCGCTTACCATCAGGCGAACGGCATGCTCGTCTCGCCATTCACAGGAACAAAAAAAAAAAAGTTATTCCTCATCACATATTAGTATTATAGTCCCACAACTGTAATAGTGTGTCAAAGCGTCCAGTGTACACAGCACCTTACAGTGAATAAGGAGGACGTCCGCTTTGGCTGAAAATTGGGCGTTCACGGAGAAAGCCAGCTTTATTCGCTGTTCAGTTTATTAGAAGTCCGTACCCCCTGCCGCCTTTCTTGTTACAACTGCGCCGGCTGAGTTGCCGACTTGTCTGCAACTGTCCCCGCACCCCGGACACCGCACCCCGCACACCCCCTCGCCTTTGCAACACACGCCAAGGTGTTTTATTGTCGGATAAATTGTAAAGGTGTGGCGAACTCGATTGCAGTTTAATTGGAATGGAATGGGTGGTTGTTTTTAAGACTACGGGGAGTTTTTTCTGCTAATGAATATATCAGTAAGCCTTGATAGCTTCTTCTACATACAAAGACGTAGAATCCACAGGCCGGTTCCATTTTATGCTGAACGGTGACAAATATCCTTGCCCAAATACCTCTCACCTAACATACAAAACATTTAACAAGCATGTATTATGTTGAACTAAAACTCAAAGCGGGACGGAGTTATTTTAGCTGTTATAAAAGGTCTCCTCTGCCATTAAATTTAAAATTAACCAACATTGAAATAAACAAAAACATTTAAATTTTTAACAAGAGCCAAAACAAACGTCTCGATTATCCTCATCGGGCCGTTTTAAAAATTCAGTGCAATTCATAATTAATACTATTCTTAAACAGAATTCACCCCGGTCCTTGATTAAGTGGGTGTTAATTTGGGGGATGGTTCTTTCTTCCCGTTCGGCCCTCGGTTTCAGCGTTGAATCGTAGAAATCACTCCGGTTGGTAATTAATCGACTCATTAGACAATACTATGGAGTGTAGGAAGACGAATTAATTGCGCATAAAAATTAAATTAACCATGATTATTCTTTGCGTTGAATCCCGCGTCTGTTATTCGATTTTTTGTCGGACATAAAGTTGTGAGAGTGGCACTTGTATTAATGTAAGTGACGATTTTGCTGTTCACGCGAATGTTTTTAATTTCCGCAGATATTTTTAGAGAAGAAAAGAAGTGATGTTCATCTAAATTAGATTATAAGAATTAATGGACAATGTTTTCAAAACATTTTACCGTGGTGACCGTAGCACTTCAGCCTATACCGAGTATATCAAGACTGCTACCGAAAACGAAGCCGGGTGGTAGTTTAAGCGACTTCAGACACAATGCAATAGAAAAAGTTTGTAAAAAAAAGCGACAATTTTTTTTTGTTATTTTTTTTACTATGGCCATATTTGGGTGGTAAATAATTTTTTTCCTAAAATAGTAGTGTATACCCTTTTATTTATAAATAAAAGGGCTTCGTTTTCGGTAGCAGTCTTGAGATACCCGGTATACATTTAAGTTTATTATAATTTTAATTCAATCAAGTAGGTTACAATATTATGTAGTGATGTTCATTAAACTCTCCATGAAGTCCTTACCAACCCGCTTTAACATCACGTGGCAGACACGTACTAATTTCCACTCGAGCTTGAATGAAACTCCTTGACGGAGAAGCATTACTCCATATAACACACGTGAATCCAAGGTCTTGTTGTGTTTCGTGTGTTGAATGTAATTCAGGCACTCTCAAAACCTTCAAAAGAGGGGAATGCATTTAAGACTTATTTGAGAATGTCTATTCTTATGATCATTAGCATTAAAATACTGTAAAGAAATGGGAAGGTGGTCTTTTTCCGATCCATTTGGATGACGAGAAGTACAAAAACTTGATAATGTTTTAGGCGAGTTTCATATTCTGTAAATGGTTCACTTTGTTTGAAGATACAATTACACGCATTTTCAAATGAGACCCAAAACAGCGTTCAATTCTATTGATATCACATAGTCAATGTAGTGACAAGTAACAGATATTTGGAAATTATTAAAACAAGAGGGGGCAGAGGGTAGGTAAGGCCAGAAAAGCCTCCGCTCTAATTTAATAAACAAAAATTATTCGTCCAATTGTTTCTTATAAGTTGTTGGTACCGGTCCAATGGTGCTCATTTATCCTGTATCCTAAATTACCAAAAGCGAGGCTCTTCCACTCAAATTTATCTAACACACCCGAGCTCATACTAACTTTGTACTAACAACGAGGACATCAAATTACAGATCAACGTTAAAAAAACTCTTTTAGTACTTTAACATACAGCAAACTAATACTTTTTCGATACATAAATATGCATATTGGTGATGAGCACGCGTCCCGCGTGGGAGAGACATGGTCAGTACATTCACAGGTTCGCAGCCGACGCGAAGTTTTTGATTTGTTACAATAAACTCAACTCTTACGGTGGGAATAACTAGGGTGACCACACTTGATGAAGTCGAGGAAAACTATTTTGAAAAAAATATACTTGCTAGTGCAATGCTAGTTAGTTGATTGTAAGTGATTAGTTGTTGGGATTAACTAGTGTGACCACGTTTCGAGGTGGCACGTGATAAGGCATTATTTTATTTGAAAATCTCGTTCAATTAAAAAGCTACTAATGATTGTTAGTTATCAATTCTAATATTTTTTTTAGATTTGGGTGAATGTTACACATTGAAATGAAACTATTATTTACGGATTTGCATTTTATTTTTTTCATTTTGGACTTAAATTTTTCACCATGCCCTGTGACCACGAAATCAGTAAAGTAATCGAAATATCTGGTTAAGCAGTTAAAAAAAATATATAAAATAAACCAAATTCGCGATAAAATCCGTAAATACTAGTTTTATTTCAATAGTTATCAATTGTTAAAAGTATGCGCAATTGAGAACTTTCGGATGAGTTGAGTTATTAAGCGTCCGAGAATCGTACTCAATGAACAAAGTACAATAGAAATATGTTTGTTCTTCAGCATTTAAGCAATTCAGCTAGATTAGAACTATTCACCACAGTATGAACATCTATAATAGCTGGAGAACTAAAAAAGACGTGACATTACAACATACAAAACTATAATTTTTGGACTATGGGTATTAAAAGCTAGTTCTTAGGAATTTTATCATAGATTTGGTTTAGTTATTTTTAACTCCCCAGTGTTTTGATCAATTTACACTTTTGTGGCAATGAGGTGAACTCAGGTATTATTCAACTGCTCAGTGAGTGATACATTACCCTTTTATTACAATTCTTAAATTAAATGGTTTATTTATAAGAAGAATATAATTTGTGACCTAATTTATTCGTTGCCTCATTAAAATAAATACACGGTTTAAAATAAAAAGTATTTTTATAAGTATACTTCAATGGACGTAAAAATAGCTTATAACATGTGACATTCAAAGCATAAAAATAAATCCCATCTAAGCACAGATTTTATTTTATGTCGACTACCTGCACATTTAAAACATCTTTATAAAAGTATGTTAATAAGAAGAGAGTACATCTCGGCGGAAATACATTCATTTATAAAAAAACAAAGCTTGTTTAATTTTAAAAATATAGCGAGGGGAGGAGAATGTCGCGGCCTCACGTTTCTAAAGTATTTACATATATAGACACGTTGGAGAGGAATTAATGAATAAAATGACGGAATAAAAACAAAGGTTAGTTGCTCAAAAATTAAAACTCTTAATTTAAGACCGAAAGAAGTATTCTTCATGCCCCCTCATCATCATCATCATCTCATGCTTGCCTATAGAAAGTAGCACTTGCTAATCAATCACCAGCCTAAATCTATTTGAACCTGAAAAAAAATTAAAGTAAAACTTTCCTGCCTGTGGCTCTAGCGTGGTCACCGCGCACCGCCCCAACCCGCCCCGCCACGTCGGGCCGATCTCCGTATAAATCTGTACATTTTTCCAACACGAACTGAATTCAAATAAGTTGGCAAGTTTCAAACTGTGTTGATACATGTTATGGGGCTTAGGAACTTGCTCTCGCTACCGAGAGCCGTGAGCTTTGCAGTTGTCTCGCCGGGTTTTTGATTAGCGCTGACAGGTTCTGTACCGGTGAGTTGAAAACTTAAATACTTGGGGACCGTGTGTTGTTTTGTTTTGTTGTTTATTGTGAGAACAACTGCAGTAAGCTTAAGTTGGAATTGTCGACGAGAAATTATGTAAATTCAAAATTATATTTCTTTGTGGATATGATGACAAGGTTTAGGGTTAACTTTATTTACACTTTTGTTCATAATTGTGGATGCGTTACATGATAGACCACAAATTACTATATCAAGGTATGAATATACAAGATGAATGGACCAGTTAGTCCAGGATGGTGTTTTGCCATGAAATAGTACGGAAGATAACATCTCTGATGATGATTTTTTCCAGATTGATGGAATTTCAAAAATGTTTTTTTTCTTTATTTCGGTGAATGGCGCGACGAGCATGCCGTTCGCCTGATGCTAAACGAAACAACCGCTCAGGAATAGTAGCAAAACTAAACAACAGCTTGAATTACAAAGCAATGCTTGGCATTCCGCTGCACTCACCATCCTGAGACACAAGATGTTAAGTATCAATATATCCAGTAGTTACTTTGGCTACAATGTCCTTCAGTTCGAAACACAACAGTGCCTTTAAACTGCTGTTTGACGGGAAAAATAGACATTGCGGTGGTACCCACCCAGGCAGCCTCTCACATATGAGAGACCTACCACCAGTATTTATTTATTTGTTTACTTAAAAACAATGAAAATAGATTGCCTTGTTCCGAAAGCTAAATAAATAGAGCCTCCAAA
This sequence comes from Hyles euphorbiae, assembly GCA_023078785.2. Taxonomy (NCBI): domain Eukaryota; kingdom Metazoa; phylum Arthropoda; class Insecta; order Lepidoptera; family Sphingidae; genus Hyles; species Hyles euphorbiae. Next base: position 19,373,517 of record CM041032.1, on the reverse strand, counting down.
ACCAGTTTCATAGCAAGCTCTGCGGCATTAACTTTTCTTTACCAATAGATCCCACGAAACCACACAAAAAATATATTGTGCAAATATGAGCGGGCGAAACCGCGGCAAACAGCGCTTACGTCACATACACTGAGTCAACAAGCGTGTAAACGAAAGAAAAACAAAGCTTATCTAAAGTGAAAAAATGACGTAACACCAATCCCAAGGGCTCACACTAAACCAAAAGAAAAACTATGGACAAAAACTTGATCACACGGCCAATATCTCAATGTCCCGCGGGGGATATCTGTAAATATTGTCTACCTAATACAAGTAATAAAAACAGGCGTCTGCGCGCGGTGTAGTATCCCCTCCCCCCATCATCTTCTACTCCTGCCCCCTCCCTGCCGCATCAATACACCCGTTATCATACTGTCGCAGGCTACCCTCATTTCAGCGCGATGGCGTGGACAAATGTCTTCGCGTCTCGGTGATTTTTTACCAAGTTCAGAAAACAGCTCAGGTATTTAATTAAGCGGACTTTTTTAGATTTCTTCGAATTTGTTTATGGGCCGGGAAGGTGTGAGAAATTACCATATTATTTTGATAAGGTAGGACAGCAGAAAAATAATAAGTAGTTGATCAAATGGGAAATTATGACCATCGAATCGCTATGCTTGTCATCTAATGCTAGAAGCAAGAACTCAGAAGTTATTAGACGAACAAACTATTTGTTTCTTACGTGCGACGTATAAGGCTACGTCCCTGCCAAACTGGACCATTTATGCTGTAATCTAACCTACGAATTAAATTAAAAAAGCTACTAATTAAAATAATTTTTCCTCGCAGTACTCGAAAGTAGTTCCTTTGTTTGCTGGCACTTGGGCTGAAATATTCTGTACCTCAATAAATGAAGAGCCTGCTATTAAACATGAGTCCTGCTTGTTGCGGAAATTCCTACCAGAAAGCGTATGTTACTGCTGCATAATACCAGGTACATGACTCCCTAAAATGAGATGAGACAACGTCCCAGGTCGTTAATTACGAAACCGATACAAGAAGTCCCCAGTTAGTAATTACATCACTCATGAACACATCTTCCGATCCCATAAACCTCAACAAACTCAAACAGATAACCGTAAAATGTTAAATTTTACAACTCACAGGCTGCCATCAATCGGAGTGAACGTCGGCCGAATCCAATCCATCAGAAACTAGGGACAATTAAATTCGTATCCGCCTCCAAAACGAGGCTTGAAGCGCTAAGCTCAAGATAATTGGCGCTGATTGTCTCCGGAGTCAAAGTTAAAGAATTGACTAAAGTTATCTGGTGGAATTGGCAAGGGTTAATGTGGGTAAAGCAATTAAAGTTGCTGATCCCCTACCAGTATGATGTCCGCCAGCAGGCGGTTAATTTAGCTGGATTTAGTGTTTAACACCGCTTTTGATTTGTTTCCTTTGTACAGTCGTTAACTCATGAAAGTTTGTTTAATGTTCACCGGGAACATAAAAATGACGTTTAAATACGGAAAATTGTACAAATAATAAATTCAATTCTGAATGGAAACTTTCAGATAGATATAGCTGTGCATCAGTGGTTGCATAACTTCCTTCGTCCTGTATTCATACTCCTCGTTTTTAACTTGATTCGAGTCTTGCATAAAAATCGAACCATATATAGGTATATCATATTATATTGTAAGAAAGTTAATGATGCTGTCAGACGAGCCTATCCCACGAGTAGTAACAAAGGTTTATTTCAAGAAATTCAGATCAAGCACGAAATGCGAGCAAAAGAAGAGCTTGCACGGAAAAACGAATTAATGTTCAAGGAACAAAACGGTTGTGCTTCTGTTGTGCGTATAGCACTCCGTATCTGCCATATAACACAGTAGTGAGTTTGAGTAAGCAAATAATATAGGCATATATTAATTTATATAATCTTTTATAGGCACCGGCAAGGTGATAAGAAGAACAAAGAACGTATTGAATTACCTACTTGAAAATGTATCACAAAATGTTTCATCAGAAGATATGTATCGTCGAAAAGTGATCTGACTACAAACATCTTATATGGATTATCTTTATTAGATCTATTATATTGATACTCAAACAGCTTGTAAGGTAAATGTATTAACCAGTAAATGAGTTCCTAAAATAACTTCGAGCGTTGTTACAAATACACTGCCCATAAAAGGCGAACACAACATCCGTCTAATCATGGAGCCACGAAATATACCAGTATTGACATGACAAGTCATTATGGAGACTGTACAGAAAATAAACACTATATACGTTATAAGAGACGGGACTCTATAGAAAAAATATGAATAAATCCAATTTGTACGAAACGGGAATGATATTCATATACCAACCTAGCAAAAAATAAAATAGACTATAATATAGACTGGTAAATGGTACCATAAATGATGAGCCTTTAATAATATGGCCAACATTGGAACATTGATGGAGACGTTCCATGAAAACGCAAACGGTATATTCAAAATCCGAAGCTCGTGTCATTCCGTGACAAGCGAATGATCGTAACACCTTTGACGTAGTTAATAAAATTCTCAGAAATCGTTCAAAAGCAGAAGTAATTGACGCGGGGGATTGCAGGGTGTGGCATGAAGCGGAGGGGGAATTAGAAGATCCTTATTGGTAATTACCCGGCCACGAGGCGCTCAGTTAATTCTGACGTCTGCCGAAGAACTCAAACAAAAGAGAGACTTCAAATGGATTCATTAAGTTGCTGCGCAAATAATGGCGGGCGAGCGACATAATATCATAAGAACCGTGTACAAACGCTTGTTTTTCGAACGTGTTCACTTCAGTTGAAAATGTGGAAATTAATTTCTGGTTGGCATTGTCTCTTTGATCGTTAAGGGATAGACCGATGAGATTTCATGGATTAACTATTAGCATTTTAAATAATGGTCGGTATTTTGTGTTGTATTAACTTGCGAGCATATATTTTAGGCATATGTTTAAAAAAAAACCGTAAACTATAATATTCTCAATAGTGTATATTATACACTCTATTGCAGTGAACAGTGACCAGTTACCGGATGTAATTAAAAAAATATAAATCGAAGCCACAGCACACACATACATACATAAACTCACGCCTTTTTCCCAGAAGGGATAGGCAGAGGTGCCAGGACACCCACATTTCGCCTTGTATGTTCCGTCCCACACAGGTGCAATAGGTGGCGAGCCTATACACGCCACAGCACACAGATTAAATATCGTGATCAATCACGATTAAAAAGTTACTCCATAAAAATATTACCATTATCTTGAATATAGCATGAATTTCTGTATCGCAATTAGACATTTACATTTATGACGTCATACAATCAATGTTGTTAAATGTTCCCTAAACCTCTGCCTACCTTGTTCTACTGAGGGCGCATGAATTCTCAACCATATTGCGGAATGATTAAGCTTATAATTTTACGACCGTCTGCCCAACATCAACCCTTTCGGGAGTTGTCTATCACGCTGGCCCAATTCGGTTGTAAAATATAGCCATGCGAACTAATTTGGATTAAAACTTGCCAGAAATGAATAGATCTAATAAAACTAGTTCTAGGGCAACCTTGGACAGACAAACTGGAACGCAAGCAATATTCCAAAAATAGTTGAAGATTGAAAACTTTATCGCGCCCCTGCCGAACTGAAACTCAGACCGCAAATTAAAAGTGGGCGGAAATGGGCGGAATAATATCGTACGTCGCTAACAAATTGTTATTGTTTCTAATTGGACGGAGTCACGACACCTAAAGGGTACAAAGTTCCAACTAGTTTTGGGCATTTTGTTGTTTTGTTGCAACTTCCACCACTTAATGTGAATATTATTTTTGGTAACATAGAAATGTTATGTAACTCTATTATGGTATCTGCGGAGAGTGGCTTAGAAGACGTATAGTGACTTAGTCAGTATAATAGAAAACGAAGCGAAGAAGAAGAAAAAAAATATGTCACGTTTCTTAGCAAAATTTTTAGTTGCATTGTATTTGTAGTCACTTAAACTACCACCCGCCTTCGTTTTCGGTAGCACTCTTGATATACCCGGTATAATCCAAAAGTCTATGTCTAGGTTTTTAAGTGACCGATAATGTGGGGTGAGGATTGCCGAAACTGATAGCGAAAATTCAAACACAAGGTACACACTTCTTATTAAACATAATGATTTATGAATTCATAGCTAATTTATCACTGACGTAAAAGGATAAAGTAAAATTTCAGGAGGAAAATAATTGTTACTTTTAATATGTCCAATAGTTGCTCTGGCTACAAATTCCTTCAAAACGGAACATAACCGAGCAAATACACTGCTGTTTGGCGGGAGAAATAGACATTTCGGTGGTACCTACCCCGGCGGCCTCTCGCATAATATGAGAGACCAATAAAAGAATAAATAAATAAATAACCCCAACAATCACATATATAGTCCTGACCCCATATTAAGATCGAAACTACGCGAGAAAAATACTTGTGGGCCTCACAAACATTTGTCCCGATGCGGGGATCGAACACGCCGCCTCTCGTTTCACAGGTAACGTCTAACTGACTGCGCCACGGAGGCTTTTAAAATAATATTTCGACTATACAAATTAAACCAATAAACATTTCTCAACCCAAATATTTCTATGAAATTAATTTAGAAATTACAATAGAAAACATGTAATCTCCGCCTTAACCCCGACATGTCGAAGTGTGTTGTAATTAGGTGTGTATCGCGCTGAAGACGCGCGGGTGTCGGCAGAGAGGCTGCGGGTCGACGAGTGATTTCATGGACGATGCACGCACAGTTAATAACCTCGTATAACTTACTTTAATACACGCCAATATTTATGGCTCAATATGGCTGTGGAATGACTTCAATTTCGATTGCCATTCATTTGCTTGCAACTTTTGGATGACAAGGGTGTAAGTAAATCTAGGACGTATAATAAACTGATTTGCGATAAAAGTGAAAATAGCATTGTCAAACTGTTTTCTTAAAATGAAATGTATTGTAAGATTTTTCTATTAATCGACCCTTAAATGATACATATTAACCTTAAAAACAAACATAATTTAAGAATTAATATTTTTTATAAAGGTAACTTTGTATTAAATCATATCAATTTTTAAAGCTGTAATTGCTTATCTCCCCATTGTCTATGTAAAATATAATACTTATAATATAAACAGTATCTACCACAAAGCAAGTAATAAGCCTAAGTTCAAAATTATATACCCATAAATAAAACCAATTGTTTACAATCAAAAACCATGCAAATCCAATGCAAATAGCAAACAGTACGATAATTCGCAGTGATTAGGCGATAACATCCGAGCCACTAATCAAATATCGACGGCGTTAATAATCGGCCGATGATTTCATTAGAGCGTACACCGTATCGCTGACACGTGTCCGCTGTCTGTTTATGTCGCTTTCATGACGGAAATAACACATATACAGGGTATATCAAGAGTGCTACCGAAAACGCAGGCAAATGGTAGTTTTAGTGACTTCAGATATTACGCAACAAAATTTTATGCAAGAAATTGTGTCGATTATTTTTTGATATTTTTTTCTATCGTTGTCTTAGGATGGTAAATACATAGTTTTTTCTGTAATAATAGTGAACCCCCTTTTATTTTATAATATTTTAGCAAAAACTATGTATTTACCATCAAACTCAACGATATTTAAAAATAATAAATAAAATTGACGCGTTTCTTTACGACATTTTTAGTTACATTGTGTTTGTAATCACTAAAAATACCACCCGGCTTTGTTTTCGGTAGCACTCTTGTTATACCCGGTACGTCCCTTTTAATAGGAACTGGCGACCTTCAAAAAAAGAGCGTATTCCCACCTTAAAGTTCGACAACCTATTTATATACCCAATGGTGTTGCAGATGTTCATCGGCGGCTCTCACGCTGTTCGCATGATGGTAATGAAATGAAATGAAATGAAATGAAAATAATTTATTGAATCCATTAAAATGTTCAACATCGTTTAGATTCAGTCATTTTTTTTATCTACCACCCGGTTCGGAAAGCAGTTTTCACTAGAGAAGAACGGGCAAGAAACTCTAGTGTTGCTCTTTTCAAAACCAGTTTACAATTAAGTGATTATTACATAATTTACAAGTTGGTTTAAATCAGAGCAGTTTATTAAAAATATTTTTAATACGAATATTATTATATTATAATTATTACTATGGCTGAGTGAAGCGAAGTCGCCCAGAACGAAGAATCAGTATACTCTTTTTCGCCAAAACAGTGAATAATTGCGAAAGCCTTATGTAATCCATCAATGAATCCGTTACAATGTAAGATAAGCGATGCGAAGCGAAGTAAGGTAAGCGATACGACCGCTCATGAACAGTAGAAAAACCAAACAACACCTTCAATTACAAAGCAATGCTTGGCATTCCACTGCGCTCGCCATCCTGAGACATAAGATGTTAAGTCTCAATATGTCCAGTAGTTACTCTGGCTACAATGTCCTTCAATCCGAAACACGACAGTGCATTTAAACTATTGTATGGCGGGAGAAATAGACATTGCGGTGGTACCCACCCAGATGGACTCCCACATATGAGAGACCTACCAACAGTAAAAGGTTTTCGAAATTGTTCTCCTAGGTGTGCTGTAAAACATGCTTTTATTAGATTATATGACTAAACAATAATGCTTTTCGCAATTTTTCGGGAAGAACCCGTAGATGTTGATTTCCTTTCGAGTGGCTGCAAGTTTCAAAATGTGCGACTTAAATTGGTGTTTCTTTTGATCGCGTGGACTTAGATATCTGATTTTTTCATAGCTTCAAAAGACAATAGACATTTACATTTAGATGAGTATTTCATATTAATTTTAATTAATTACGTTTACGCTTTCATGAGATAAGGGGAAGTAAGAAAATTTTCAATATAAACGGCTGTATCTTTTGAGCGCGTTGACTTAGAAGTTTGATATTTTTCACAGTTCTAAGGAACAGTAGCCCTGAGTATTTGATATGAATTTCAGCTCGATAACTTTACGCGTTCCTGAGTGTGCCTTGACAGACAGACATACGAACAAGAAAGTGATCCTATAAGCGTTCCAATTTTTCCGTTTTTTCCTCTAAAAATATATGATTGTTGTTATGTATGTTATTGATTAAACAAATGAAATAAAAGGAAGATAAAAGATTTGATACAATTTTTATCATGCTAATCGCCTTATATTTTGCGCAATAAGCATGAGAAATTTAAAATACTTAATCAATCAATCATATATCCGAATACAAGCATTGAATTTGAATGTACTTCAGCTGATGGTAAAAGTAAAACTACCATCAAAGAACGGGCACATGAAATTAATGATATCTTTCGACATAGACAAAAATTATGTCGGCCTTTTCAAAACTTGATTTTCATAATATACCTATATTATTATACGTCTATAATTCTGTCCGTCTCTCTCTTAAGTCGAAGGTAGTCCACTGCTGAACACAGACCTCTCTCAACAATCTTCACATCGACAGACAATACTATTTGATACATACTTATTAGATTTTAATTGCTCCAACAAGATAAACAAAAACCATACCATTACCATTAAAATATTAGTAATAAATTCCAAGTAGCCAAAGATTTCTACAAAAAGAAAAATTCGTTAATCAAAAAAAACTATAGCAGAAAAAATAAATTAATAACATGGGGCCTATTAATATTAATTTTATTAATTTAACAAAGTATGATAATACAAAAAACAAAAATGTTTTTTCGTAGGAGGAACCGCAAAGCGCAGTCGGTAGGATTCGAACCTACGCTCCCAGAGGGAATCTGATTTCTAGTCAGACGCCTTAACCGCTCGGCCACGACTGCTTGTTAAATTACGTCGAATAAATCCTTCAGTAGCAACTCCTATAAAGTACAAATTAATTTTCAGAAGAATTTCGGAGGTATGTGAATTTCAACTGCGTCAGGCCAACGTGATGGACATAAGCCCGGAAAAAGTGGATGTTATATAGGTACAGACTAATTGTAATTTAAAACATTGAGTAGCATTTATACAAAGATAGAAGAAGAAATATACATTTTGTTTTTTTCACTTGATTAATTTAAGTGTAAAATCTTCGCTGTATCATGTATTACGAGTGCTAATTGTATTTATTATCTTACTTATTAATTGCACAGAAGCGATATTTATGATAAACCGTTAAAAGAAATAAATTCACACGTAGATTTTCTACGAGAATGCTAGCATCTCACTATAGTTTCTTTATTAGTCCTGTAGCTTTAACCACCTTTAAGAATATAACCACAATACACTATAACTTCTAAAAACCTTTTGGATTAAAGAACCATATGATCTCTGCGACACACACTAATTTTAAAAGGTCCTTTAACCCATACACAACATATTGGGATTACGGAATAACCTGGCGTAGGGGTGAGGCGAGGGTACTAGGGCGGCGGGCAGCGGGGGGGCGGGGGTGGTGTGCGCGGAACAACACGGCAACGCGTTTTCACATTGAAATAGTAAACTAATCGGGGCGGCGTGTAAACATCCAAAGCAATTACAAAATTAGCCACCGACATAACATGTTCCGATTGTTTGGACATTTCGCGAAATGTGCAGCCGCTTGCGGACCACTACCATCGTTCACATTCAACTTGCTATTCTTATTTTTTTAACAGTTGTAGTTTTCGTATAATATGTTTAAATCGTTCTGTGACCGTTAAGCTGAACTTATTAAAAAAGGAAAAATATTTTTTGTGGTTCAGTATGTGTTTCTCTTGACAAAAGCCAACATTAATTAACGTTTAACGTTAAATACGAATTTTCCTAAAAAAATATTAAAATTGTAATAAATATAGGCAACCGCAAAACAAGTTAATATGATATAAATAATGGTTATTATAACAATTGTTTTGTAAATAGAGATTAAGCAATATGTGTGTATACTGTACTTATGACTTGTCATAAGAGCTATTTATTTGCGTACATCACCAAGAAACGATTTTCATTTAATTACTGTGCTCCTAAATAATCAACGACTCAACATCCAATTTAAAAAATATTTGCAAAAGTCTTGATTTCTTTTTTAATTTAGGAATTGCCAAAAACTAATCTGTATGTATCAGCCCATATACGTTCCACTGCAGGGCACGGGCCTACTCTACAATCGAGAATACGATTAAGAGTGGTTAGGCCATATAGTCCACCACGCTGGCCTAGTGCGGGTTGGCAGACTCACATACCATAGAAATTCTTATGAATCGCTATGGTATGCAGGTTTCCTCACGATGTTTTCCTTCACCGTTTTAGTGCGTGGTGATTGACTATCAATACACACATGACTCCGAAAAGTCAGAGGTGTGCCCTGGGATTCGAACCCGCGACCACCGTGAACATGTTGGCAGCCGCGTCTAGTCCGTTTACCAACAGGCCACCACGCACTTTTTGTGTATTTAAAAATAATATTTTAATTTAATTTGCAAAACTAATGTATGTATTTAAAAATAATAGTAAGAACTCACTACTAGCCATAAATATTGACGCAATGTGATATTTCAACTTCAATATCCCAAACTAACTAAAGTGTAGCTCTAGCACTTTTAAATACCCAACTCCCGTGTAATAAATAATCATTAAGAATCTAGTAATACTTCCACAAGTATAGATTAAAATAAAGAGTAAATTGACTGTTTAGTACCCATGGTAACGTAAGATAAATGATACAAAACACGCAACGTTTTACGCAACCTAGGTCACACTAACGGGTTCTTAACCACTACACACCATAATCCTACCTCAGCTATTTCTTTTTATTAACCTATTTTTTTTTAGGAATTAATGGCGAGACCGGCATGCTTTTCGGCTGATAGTAAGCGATACGACCGCTCATGAACAGTAGTAAAACCAAACAACACATTGAATTACAAAGTAATGCTTGGCATTCCACTGCGCTCGCCATCTTGAGACATAAGATGTTAAGAGCGTATACACCTTGCGCGCAAAGTCAACTATAGGTATTTCTTCGTTAATTTCACGCACACATAAGCGACCAAAGCTGTGTGCGTAGAGCTGCCGCGTCGGCTCGCTATACAATCGGCTCAAACAACTTTGATCCGTGCGCTTCAAATATTCAATTGAAATGTAACTGTAATATAATATCATAAAAATATTTTATTTGCATTATAAGTAGACAAATATTACTGTGCAAGCAAAGAATAATACAAATTTTGGATACTAATCATATTTTCGTTATTATTACATTGTTAAGTTGCATTCAAATCAGTGTTCAATCAGTAGAAACTACGGACGTTTTATTAATCATTTCGTGTTCAAACACATAAATAGTGTTAGGGGCCTTACAACCCCTTACAATTACGAAATATATTTAATTTTATATTACAATACATAAAATAATTTAGCCTCGGAATTACATCCCATTATATTACCTGAAACATAATTTATACTCACTACAAAATCATTGTAAGTAATAAAAATAATTAAATATTTTACTACCAAAGTACTAAGATGTGGTAATCGCATTCCGCGCGTGGCTATTTTTACTACGCGCGGCATAATCGACTGCAGCCAGGCCGGAGCGACGAGCGATACGTCCTCCCTCTAGAAGGCCTTGCGGCGGTCTGATTTGATCCACGTCGGACAGCGTGTTTTATAGTGGTTTTTAAAATATTTGTAGAAAACATGAAAACTAATTTTGTTGAAATATAAAAATAGTAATTAGATAGTAATAGCTTAAGATATCCGAAACCACTCAATATAAGATGAAAATAAAAATATTATCAGACTAATAAGACCCTTATGGAGGGATTTTGCTGAGACAAATAATATTTTTGTGTTTAGTTCCTGAAAAATAAAAATTTAAGACAATGCGAAATTATTCAGAAACTCTCGTCAAGAACATATTTTTTTTCACCAACTTATCGTACATAATTTTTTATAGCAATTGCATATTATAATAGAAGAACATCTTATCAATAAATTACCATTTTTATATTTCAACAAAATTAGTTTTCATGTTTTCTACAAATATTTTAAAAACCACTATAAAACACGCTGTCCGACGTGGCTCAAATCAGACCGCCGCAAGGCCTTCTAGAGGGAGGACGTATCGCTCGTCGCTCCGGCCTAGCTGCAGTCGATTTTTGCCGTGCGTCGTAAATAAAAAAAACTAAAATACACGCTTTAATAAAATATACAACTAAATAAGTAAAAATAATTGATACTGAATTTAAGATAAGTAAATGGAGTAAAATACATATATTTTATTGTTACAAAGCGTGGGGTGCAGGATGATAAGTAATTGTTGTAAACACCCCACGCTTTATAACAATAAAATATATGTATTTTACTCCATTTACTTATCTTAAATTCAGTATCAATTATTTTTACTTTTTTAGTTGTATATCTTATTAAAGCGTGTGTTTTAGTTTTTTTTAACTATTATATAATTGTTTTGACTAAAAACATCCATCTACGGCTGTATTTCCAATCAATAACGCCATCTGTTGGTCAGTAGTAACATTTGACACTTGAAGAATACAAGAAGCTTATACCCAAATGGAGATTGCATTCCGTATATAAAAGTGAAGCACAAATTTTTTACCTTGAATGACGTCGCTGATGCCTGCTATCCTTTTCTTTAGCGTAACAATGAATGAACTTCACGTGAACTTCATTCATTGTCACTCTAAAGGATAGCAGGCAACAGCGATTGAATTCAAGGTCAAATTTTTGTGCTTCAGTGTTTTATACGGAATGCAATCTCCATTTGGGTATAAGCTTCTTGGAAGAATACAATGTTAACGCCATCTAGCGATGAATGTAGCAATGGTCATCAATTATAAGAATAATTAATCCTGGCGAATCTAATCAGGATAATTATATATTTTAATCGAATTATTGTATTGTCATCGGTCTTTGACAGGTGTGCAAAATTTGAACGAAATCTGGCCGTTTAAAGTGGGTCAAAATCGCGCCCAAAGAAGTCGGTTACAAACAAACATACAAACATACAAGTGAAGCTAATATAAAGCGTGTAAAAATAGCCACGCGCGGACTGCGATTATCACATCTTAGTACTTTGGTAGTAAAATATTTAATTATTTTTATTGCCTACAATGATTTTGTAGTGAGTATAAATTATGTTTCAGGTAATATAATGGGATGTAATTCCGAGGCTAAATTATGTTATGTATTGTAATATAAAATTAAATATATTTCGTAATTGTAAGGGGTTGTAAGGCCCCTAACACTATTTATGTGTTCGAACACGAAATGATTAATAAAACGTCCGTAGGGTCTACTGATTGAACACTGATTTGAATGCAACTTAACAATGTAATAATAACCAAAATATGATTAGTATCCAAAATTTGTATTATTCTTTGCTTGCACAGTAATATTTGTCTACTTATAATGCAAATAAAATATTTTTATGATATTATATTACAGTTACATTTCAATTGAATATTTGAAGCGCACGGATCAAAGTTGTTTGAGCTGATTGTATAGCGAGCCGACGCGGCAGCTCTACGCACACCGCTTAGGTCGCTTATGTGTGCGTGAAATTAACGAAGAAATACCTATAGTTGACTTTGCGCGCAAGGTGTATACGCTCTTAAGTCTCAATATGTCCAGTAGTTACTTTGGCTGCAATTTCCTTAAATCGGAAACACAACAGTACATTTCAACTACTGCTTGACGGGAGAAATCGACATTGCGGTGGTACCCACCCAGACAGCCTCCCACATATGAGAGACCTACCACCAGTAACACAATAAGTCTTTCGATTAAAATGAGTTATGATCACCAAGTAGGGGCCACCTGCCGCGTGCAGGGCGGAGCGCGGGCGCGGCCGACGCCAGCCAAACAGCTCCACAATCAGCATCAAACAAACATAACGCCAGCACGCCTCGACGCCGCGCTCTATACACCCGTACTAGTATACACAACACTTTATTGAACACCACGTAATAAAGTAAAACAAATGTAACACAGAGGCCTTATAAGTAAATTAACAATTGACGGTATTATCGCTATGAGCGATCCCTTCCAGACAACCATATGAACTTTAGAATTAGCCATAAGAGAAAAAATAAAAGGGGGTGTAAACTATTTACAATAAAAAGAAAAATTACGAAAAAGTGTGAGCGTAATTTAAAAAGTTGTTGTTTTTAGTAGGTGTTGCCCCTATATTTTAACCAGTAGATATGGATGATAATAATATTATATACATTTTATTATACTAGAACGAAAAAGTGATTGACATGGTGCCGATGGCAGAGCACCTGTATCTGTATTCCTAAGATGGCAATCTCTGATCAGCCGATAAAAACATGAATCCAAATTGCGAAATGCATGAGACATTATTATAAAAATCATAAGCATAATATGCGATATTGACTACAAAGGGCCAATCACACGTAGCTCTGCCATAAGTTATATCAACTAATAATCTATCTACGAGGACAACGCTAAAGACCTAGGTGGTAGTAAGTTACCCTCGACAGTATCAGGGTTACTAGCTAGCTAAGTGCTTATACATGTCGTATAAAATGAAAGAAACTAAGCAAGAAAAAATAGCATATACATTAACTCTCCGTCACGCAAATTATAAAGTCAACAGAAAAAAAATGTGGCGCAAAAAATATCTGGGGGCGCGGCCGAGCCCCCGTCCAAGTCGAGCTATAGGCCGTAACATCCTTTTCTCGAAGCAATTCAGACCATTTTCAACCCCCTATAACTTCGTTGTGGCTAAAGCATGAAGCCTGAATTTTCAGTTACTAAGCAGGCATTGTGTAAACACGGTATATTTAAAATTTCATTCAATTTGAACCAGTAGTTTAAGAATTGTAACTAGTCAAACTTTCTTAATTTTGTCACTCACTGACTGACTGACCGATCATCAAAAGTCTAAGGCACTTCTAGCAGACATAGAACCTTCAAATTTAGAATATAATTAGTGTTTAGTGTCTAAAGTAAGGGAAAATTCAAACATTTCATAATTTGTGTCTAGTTTTCTAGATAGACCAACTGTCAACTAGTAGTTGACATGACGTGGCGCGTTTGGATGCATTAGAAATCCGTTAAATATGGCCATTTCGGTCGCACTAAGGGCAATTTGTATTACTATTTTAACCTTGACGGGCATGAGCGGCGGTGCGGATAACTTTGTAATCCCATATAAATGTATAGGATTACAAAGTTACATTTGCAGTTAATGAATCATTGTACCCGTATATAATGGAATAATAGTTGTAGATAGATATCTATATATATGAGGCATAACAGGAGGGGATATAGAGAAGGAAATGGTGTATTCAGCATGTCACATGCCCTTGCAAATAAATAGACTAAATAGCTCGAAAATATCAATTACAATGAAAGAAAGAACATTAATAATCAAATCCGCTATATTTGTGATAAATTGATGCCTACAAAAATAAGAAAAATCCATAAGACAGAGGCTTTAAGAAAAATCGTTAGTGATATTCTAGAAGTAAGAAGTACCGAAAAGGAAAAAAGTAGGACTCTACAAAAATACGTGAGATCCCATCAAAAACATCCTGTAAAAAAATTCCAAGTCTCGCAGCTCAGGTTTTCTACCGCAAAAAGTTGTCAGATGCATGTAATACCAAGTCGATTAATTTATTTAGTCCTTAAGGGACCTTCTATATAAAGTTATTACGTTAGTTATTACCATATCAATCTTAAAAATTCTTTACGATTTAAATAAATAGATCGACTTGGCCAGCAGCATTATGTATAAATTGTACGATACATTATGTTTTCATGCGATGGCCAAGTCGATCCATTTATTTAAATCGTAAAGAATTTTTAAGATTGATATGGTAATAACTAACGTAATAACTTTATATAGAAGGTCCCTTAAGGACTAAATAAATTAATCGACTTGGTATTACATGCATCTGACAACTTTTTGCGGTAGAAAACCTGAGCTGCGAGACTTGGAATTTTTTTACAGGATGTTTTTGATGGGTCAATTTAAGAGTTAAGACGTTGTGTTGTGCATTCGAATCACAAGACCAAAGAATTAAAAATACACATTTGAAAGCCACGGATCTCATTGGTTCTATCTCCTTTCACTATCAAAAACTGGTTTAAAAGTAAAAGTACGTGTGAATACGATGCGTGATTATAAAAACCCGACATGTGGCAGTCGTGGCCGAGCGGTTAAGGCGTCTGACTAGAAATCAGATTCCCTCTGGGAGCGTAGGTTCGAATCCTACCGACTGCGGAATATTTTTGCGTTATTAATAAAAATAGTTTTGACGGTTGTGAAACGGTTTTGCTTAGCTATAATTATCTTTAGATATTTGCTTGTGTCTTCTTGTGAGGCCCTTTTTTGTGTGTAACAAACTAATTGCATAACAAATTTTATTGCTCTTAAATGGTTTTGTATGTTTTTTACTATTTATATTCCTCTGAAATAAATGAGTCGCGTAGTAAATATATACTTTAATAACATATCAGATATGTTTATCTCCCTCATGGGTTTTTGGCCTTTCTAGACAGACGAGCACGTGCATCGGCTGATGGTAAGCAGTCACCCCCGCTCAAGGCGCAGCTTCGCAGTGCCAGGGATCTATCACATCCATACCCCACAAGTATTTAATAATACGTTGGCGCGTTTGTATGAATTCAAAGAATTAAACCATGAATAATTTTATTCCATAATATAGATGAAACATTAATTAGAAAGTACCTAACGGTTATCAAAAATTTCTAAAAATATATTTCTTGGTAACATTTTGCAGCTCTTTGTATATACAATTTTATAATAAATTTACCAAATATGCTGTGATCTATCACTTTTCCGACAATTAAAATATTCAAAATAAACTATTTTAACATATTATGGAACCTTTTACTACTCACAACATCTCCAATCAGCTTTAACTTTAACTTTGAAATCAACCCATATATTGCCAGACATCTGCAATTAACCTATCGCTCCAACACTCCCCATCAAGCCTAACTGAACTCCCAAAATCTCAGAGCTTTAAATCTCGTGCATGTAGGCCGGTGGTAATTTACCCTTGTGTTGTGTGGCGTCTGAAACACAAGTCTATCGGCCGGACGGACACGCCGAGACGTCCGGATCGGACGGTCAATTGTCTAATGCGGTTACACACTCCGGAATGTCTTGAACAACCCTCAGTGACGGGTGCGGGGATTTAACCAGATATCGATATTTAAGTACTGTCTTTAAATAGACAAAATAATGATATAGATAGATCGAACACAATTTGTACAGCGTAAGATTGTCTGAAGATTTCTCTCGCATCATATCATTTAATTACACCTTCTTACGAGATTAAGCGCCCTTGCATTAGCTTAAATAGGTCATTTGTAGTTACTGGAATAAATAATCTATCCAAAGGATTCATCTACGAACTCGTGAACTTTGAGTATCCATTGTTCGGAGTTTTCTTTGAGTAACCCTCCATTTCATCACATAACTATAGTATTGCAATATTCTTCGATTAACAATTGTAAGTTTCTACGAGAAAATACATATTTGAAAAAACCTGCAAAATAAAACCTCGATTTTAAAATATATATTAAAAAATGTTTTCTTTTATTTAAACCCGTTGTAAACTGCCAACCAATTCCCTTGAACAAAAGAACAAAACGCTGGGTGTAGCGGGGGAGCGCGGGCGGCAGGGAGGACGGTGCCTAAGAGATTATTACACGAGATTAACGTCGGAGCACTAATAATCTGTACGAAAGCCATTAACTGCTGAGAGCCGTCGTAAATACACCGGATAGGCTACTGTCCTGAGCCTAGTATCAAACTACGCTTAGGTGTGCGGCCATGGAAACATGACAGTTACGCTCCTCTTGTAGTTAAAGACAGTGGCAAACTATTATTATCACAATTAAGAAACTACGTGTGAAAGGACATGGTTAATATTAACGCACTACGACTAAATATTTGTGTGATTTTAAAATATTTGTTTCATTAAATGAGACAGAACTTTATTACTATTGAGGATGCCGAAGATCGGGCGAAATGGAGGAGAATTTGCCGGAAGGCGGACCCTGGCACCGGCCGGGATAACCCCAGGTAGAAGAAGAAGATTAAATGAGACAGAAAATTATATTTTAGTTTCTAATATCTACGACTTAAGCCATGTACTTAGCATACGATTAGGACTGGGTATCAAAATATTGTTGTTAATAAGCAGAAAGCAAGGATCTTTTATTCTGTCGTTAACTTGTTAAATGAAAATTCAGTAAAAGTGACTGCTAATCCCATCCAGGCTTATGCAAATTGACTTTCATACAGAACAATGACTTTTAGATTTAAAAATAAAAATACTAACAAAATCTCAATAGCAGATATTCCAGATTACCGTTATCAAACTTTCTATCAGGAAAACACTACGTCGAGGTAGCATCACAATATTTCCCCAACTAAGCCTCCAGTCCAAACAGAAAAAGTAATGGTCAATTAGCCGTGTGCCGCGTGTTTAACGGCCGTACATAAGCAGTGCCCTTCATTTGCTATTTATTATTATTGTTTTAGTTTGAAAATTGTATTTCAAGATTGGACGTTGTCGCGCCAATTCTGCTGTTACTGCTTATTGCGGGTTGTAGCGTTAATCCCGGTTTAATTGATGTTATTTGCGATCATCTGCGGGTCAGTCGGAGAATTCTAAAAGACGACTCTGTTTGGAGTTTGTCAGTAATCACTTAATTGCAATCTTGTTTTAATTTGAAGTTTTAAAATTGGATTTATCGGATTCAACTTTTCAGGCAAAGATTTAAATTCAAGCTACAGCGATTCTTCAAAATGCAACGCTCATTTAATCATTTCCTGACATGGGTATTGAATCCTAGACACACTCTATTACGGAACCAATGAGGCGATAACATAAATACTTTGAAAGTAATGAAGAAGCTTTTAGCCACAACGCAATCAATTCCCTAAGGAGATAAAAACCCACATCATGGAAAAACTTGAGCCGAGTGTGAACTTTCATACAAAACGCCTTAAATGTAATTTTCTACTTTGACGACTGATTCATTCAGTAAAACAGAAGATGTTTTAAATCAGTTTAGATAAAAATATTATTTCATTTACTTAAACACTAGAAATTACTTAGTCTAAAGTGTTGGTAAAAAAATAAAATAATTATTTAAATGTGGCTAGAGTTTAAAAAACCAAAACTCGATCCATTAGAAAATAACAAGTTCACAATTTCCTAGAATGAAACATAGTAATAGACAGTACATATTTTTGTAATGACCGTTATTTATCATAATTGAAATAGCCTTAACTTTTGCCCGCGCCCGCCACGCGCGGAGAACAGTAATGAGCTTACCGACATATTGTTACAAGAACTCGCTGTATTTTCTTTAGGAATCAGGTAAATGGCAGAGCTCTTAGAGAACTTTCGAATAAAAGTAAGCTAAATGGTTCTTTTATCGGAGAGTTAGGCTTAGGCGGAGTGGTTGAAAAGGGCTTAGTACTTTTAGAGTTTTGGACAAACGTCTGTGCACGATTTACTTGTCGAATTGAGTTATATTATTATTTTATGACTTTAGAGTGTATGTATAACCAAAATTCGAGAATAAAATATTTTAAATACTTCCACGGTTGTTAATTAACCGATAACGTTATTGATTGTTATCTCTTCTTCATACGAGGTGATCCTTTACAAAACGACATATTATTATTATTATTGATATTCTTTCCATGAAATATTAATTTTAAAACGGTATAGACAAAATATATAAAAGCCTGGCAACTGAGCAAAAGGCGAATTGCCAGCATTTAAACGTTAAAGATAGTAAAAGCACAGGTTGAGATTATTGTGTCTTCTGCGACGTCGCTAACCGAACGAGACTCAATAACAAAGCTGTGGAAATCCTCCACAGCACAATATTCGCGTTATTACCAGAACAGTTTCCATCGGTGTTTCAGAACTTATAAAATTGTTACAAATAGTGTCTTCATAGCGAGTTATCGATTAGTAAACTATTTTTTTTTAAATCGGCAACATAGCTCCTACTTATATTTCAATAAAGAATTCTTAAGTATATATTCAAAATATAGGAAAATAAAATAAATATTCTAAATTCAAAATTAATTTAAAACTGTCTATCTCGCCCTACTGTTCACTACCCCACCAGTATTTATACAAAGTGGTAATACATCAAGGAGTTGCAATTAGCGTCCGCTCACTAATGGCAGTTGTTTTGTTACAAATACAATATCATTGGCAACTACAGAACTTTACGCTTTGACAAACTGCGCTCGCCCAGCGCTGGGCTTTGTGATGCCATTTGATTTTAAACAAATGAAGCCCGCGGCCCGCCATCACTTTGAAATGGGAACGTTTTTGTTGTCAAAAGTGTAGCGTTTACTTTGGTGTTACGTATTTTGATGTGTTCCTTTTGTGTCACTTGTCCTTCATTCTTTATCAACATTTCATCCGATTTTATGGTATCGTATGCCCTATATGAAGTATTTTGGTTATAATTTTGTGTCAAGTCAAGTTCAAGTTAACACAAATGATGAGCAGCACAGCGCGTAATTTTACACGTATCATTATGAGCCTTTTTTTCACCGCCACGTAACTCAAAAACTTTTAAACATAAACATATCAAAGGCTGATATATTCAGACTTGTGAGATACAAGTGTTTTAAATTTTATAAACGGACTTTTAACAGTTTTTTAGATATGAACGTCATTTTTAACTCTGACTAACATATAATATATCAAAACTCTAGCCGAATTTCAGATGAACAAGAAAATTTAAATTGGTAAAGGAGATCGGTCGATTTCCTAAGGAAATTGGCCCTAGTAGTGAAAACTTGATGGACACAAATGAGACCTAGAATTAAATAATAAAGATTCAATATCCTTTAAATATAATATAGTCTTTTGGAGCTACGATATGGGGTATTTAAGATATATCCTCTTAAAGTTTTACAAAAACTACCATATTCTACTATCTTCACATATATCTTATTTGGACAATATTTATATTTTCTGTAACTATGTAAATAATTTCATTTAATAATATTGTAAAATGTATTACATAATTATAAACACGTTAAATACTTTTCGATATAAAGTTGATTGAGAAAGCATTTCTAGGGGTAGAAATATCCGTTTCAAAAGTAGGTAGGTCATTATAAAAAGATAATAAGAAACACATTTTTATAATAAAAAGTTCTATTTTGAAATTAAACTTGTTCCTAAACAATATCTCATGTACCTGGTAGTAACAATACATTGTCGAGGTGCTTTGCAGGAGGTGTGATATCATTTTGGTACCTAGCCCAACCAAGTGGTACCTTGGTTATATAATAGTCATTACATGTGCACATCAACCCACTGTCCTTTTGATTGCAATGCAATTACAATAATGTTGTATTATTGCATTGTGGCCATTTTGAGAGCTGTCGATCTGAATATAAACAAAACATACCTACAATGTAAAACATGTATTTTTGTTCAGTCCTAACCAATAACGCACTAAGTGGTCTGGCATACTATTTATCTCATTAAAATCGATTGATGTTTTAGAATTCTTTATAATTGTAAACATGTCTTGTACATGTTAGAACTAAAATAATATAATTAATATTATAGAGCCTTTCCGTCATAAAATCCAATGAGGTATTGCGTAGATGCACTGAGCAAGCTCTGCTATTTTTGGGAATATAATAATTATAATCTTTTTTAGAGTAGCCAAGAGTTGTCATAAATAATAAACTCAAAATAACTAACATCACAAAAACACATTCCTTTCGCGACCAAGCACAAAGAATAGAATTTTACAAACACTGAATGAATTTGACAGATGTCAATTCTGATATTATTGCAAACAATGCAAAAAGTGGTAGAATATTTTATGATATCCTTTTTTTTCACAAAATCTGATCCCCACGGTGTAGGATAAAAATAAATAGAGACATGAATCTAAAAAAATACGCCCTATTTTTTAGTCATACTTAATTTCTTGTCCGTAGTTGGACCAAATCGACTGATCTCCTTGTGTCATTTGATTTTATACGGCATCGTTTCCATACAATTTCAATACCTCTTCTAATCCATTATTCCGCAACGCCGTACAAAAACCATGCGACAAGGGAGAAAAATCGGCGGTTGCAACCCACTCGCTTTCAGTGATCCGGGAGGTGATTTGACACAACAGAAACTAATTTATTTTGAAAGTATTTTAGGTATAGTTAACATTTTTTCACATGCCGTAAATTTTTTTTGGTCCAAACTTCTGTATGGTGAAAAACACTCTCGAGAAATCCATGTAACTAGATACTTGAAGTTGATATTTAGTATGAAAATTTTTGGACGGCATTTAGATTCTTTATTTGTTTTTATTGCAATAGTCCATAAAAAGTCAATTCCGTACAAATCTCAATGTTCATATTGATAAAAAGTTGTGATGTGGAATATATTGTTAAGTGGTCGCTATGAAATAGGGTTAATGAAAAGTTATTAAACTCGTACAACGTATCAGCCCATATACGAGTACCTCCCACTGCAGGGCACGAGCCTACTGTAGAATAGGTCCGTGCCCTGTAATCGTAATCTCGATTGTAGAATCTAGAGTGCGATTGAGAGTGATTAGGCCGTTTAGTCCACTATGCTGACCTAGTGCGTGTTGGTACTCGTACTATTGCCATAATATTGAGATTACTTTATTTGTTCATTAGTTGCTATTTTTACTATTTTATTATACATACCTTGGAAAATAAATAAGATGTTAAATATTTTGTTTCATTGTTTTATGTCACTAAGGAGACTACCCTAATCATTTATTATTATTTATTGAAATTGTGCAATATGGTGTCCGGACACTGCCTAGCAAATTTCACCTCCTCAAATTCTCACAAAATATATCACGCAAATTGTGTCGTATTATCTTGATAAAAAAAGTACATTTTAGATTGTGTCAGCATAAAAGTTTAATTAATTATTAAGGAATAAATGCATAAGGTAATGTCACAGACATGAGATCATGAATTTGTCTAACTTTTAAACATTTTCGATAATTATATGTACAAAAAAAAATGGAGAAAAATAATTAAAAATGACAACATTCTTTGGGATTTTGTATGATCGGTATCAGCCCATATTCCGTCCCCCTGCAGGGCACAGGCCTTCTCTACAATCGAGAGAATGATTGAGAGTGATTAGGCCATATAGTCAACCACGCTGGCTTAGTGTGTGTTGGAAGACTTACATACCATAAAAATTCTTATAAATCGCTATAGTATGCAGGTTTCTTCGTGATGGTTTCCTTCGCCGTTTTAGTGCGTGGTGATTGACAACCAATACACACATGACCCCGAAAAGTCAGAGGTGTGCCATGGGATTCGAACCTGCGACCACCGTAAACATGTTGGCAGCCGCATCTTTTACGATAATATGTGTAAATATTATGAAAATCGATCGTATTTTAGACTTTATTTCCCGTTAAAGGACATAAATATCAAAGTTAGGGCAGTTGACGGTTCCTATTTGTTTTTCATTTTTGTATATATATCAATAAACCTCAGAAAATAAGATAATTAAAAAATATATGTCCATGTATAAAGTATATTACATCGAAAATTATTCAAGAATATGAATACTGAGAAAGATAGTTTTAAATTTTTGTTTATAATATACACTCAGTTTCGCTTTAAATAGACGGCATAATGATTTATACATATTAACACTTGTTCTCTTCGAAAATATGTTAATGCTGTACAGTATCAGATGACCATAAAGTTACCCCTGAAATGGTAGTGTCATTTTAGTCAGCAAAAAGTTATGATCTACATTAAAATATACGGCATCATTTTTTCTCCATTCATTTACCTGGGTTTTATTTAAAACAACAATAATATTCAGAAAGTTACTGTATTTCATTAATCTACGATAGTTTAAACTTTACAAATAATTTGAAAAAAGTCATATTTTGTTTTCCTCTCAATTTCTTTTAGAACATTTTTTATTGAATGGCAATGTTATATAACAATTGTATTTAGCAATATAATGTTAAAAAAGTAGTTGCCGTACAGGGTCAAAAGACCTTACAGCTTTCAAGGTCAGATTTATGATAAATTTAGGTATTATTGATTTTATACATTCAAATGAACTATATTTTTTTGACAGCATGTTTTTAAATAGTTCTTTTGAGTGCTACATAATGTTATGAAACCGATGCCGTACTTTTTCAAATCACCTCCCGGACCACTGAAAGGGAGTGGGTTGAACCGCCGATTTTTCTCCCTTGTCGCATAGTTTTTGTACGGCGTTGCGGAATAATGGATTAGAAGAGGTATTGACATTATATATACGAAAAGTGATGTGCCCAACCTGGGATTCGATATCAGCCACTGACGATGTAAAGCTTTTATACATTGCCACCAGACCAACGAGTCATTAAATCATAATCGAAATCGATAATAATTAGCATATTATTTTCAATTTTACGTACCATAACGACATACATACCTATAATTGCTGACAGCCTTATTACTGGTGGTAGGTCTCTCATATGTGAGAGGCCATCTGGGTAGGTACCACCGCAATGTCTATTTCTCCCGTGAAACAACACTGCGTAAATGCACTTTTGTGTTTCGGACTGAAGGACATTTTAGCCAGAGCAACTACTGGACATATTGAGACTTAACATCTTATGTTTCAGGATGGCGAGCACAGTGGAATGTTGCTACTGTTCATGAGCGTTCGTATCGCTTACCATCAGGCGAACGGCTTGCTCGTCTCGCCATTCAACGCAATAAAAAAAAGAAAAAAAAAAGCCTCCGTGGCGCAGTTGGTTAGACTCCGCCTGTGAAACGAGAGGTCGCGGGTCCGATCCCCGCACCTAGAGAAATGTTTGTGCGGCCCACAAATATTTCTTCCGGGTCTGGGTGTTTGTGAGACCGAAAAGTCTCTCCGTAGTTCCTGATACCCACGACACAAGACTCGATCTTAGTGTGGGGTCAGTACTATGTATGTGACTGTTGGGCGTTATTATTATTATTATTAATTCATAAGCAGTGTATTTACGTTATCGCTTTTTGCAGGGACAATCACGTTAATTATAATCAATTATTTATTAATTATAACCGAGGGTTACACATGTTGCAAACTTGCATATATCAAACCTTCATGATGCAATTGACCTCTTTCATTAAAATACATGGGAATTAAAGATAAACAACCACCTTACTTGAAAATTGAAAGGTGATTGTCCTGGCTGTGATATGGAGAGCGGGAAATATATTGATTTATACAATATATCCGAAAAAGAATGTCAGCTGATGCTAAGTAGTCACTGTTGCCTATAAGCTTTCGCAAAACTTGTTATTTATATCAAAAATGAGAAAGAAAGGTAGGTAAGTTTTAATCACCGAAAGAAACATAATGACAAACTGATTACTTTAGAATTATTTTCTGTGAGTCAATACTATTACTCTAGTCAAGCAAACTCAATTGCAGTGTGACTATGCAACAGACTGGCTCTAATACCACTTCCACCATTCTGTTTCTTATTAATTACCCAACGCCACTACGAAAAATCAGTGATCTTTTCCCTGAATATAAAATTGCTTCGGCAATTCACTTACACAGCAATATCAAATCGCTTAACCAGGCAATCGCATTTTAAATCCTATTGACTTGTGCGACAAACACACAGACGAAGGAACTGAAAGGAGTTCCCGAGGGTCGGCGGGTCGGCGGGTCGGGTTCGCCTTCCGCCGCCGCAATGAGCCGGAAATCGGCGCGCCTTGTTACTCCAACGTTCTTATATCCCTCCATTGCATGCTCGGCAAGTCAAAAATCTCGACGTGGTCGAGTGGAAAATCAACAGGAGTTATTCCTTGTGTGACATATTATGAATACAATATAATGACATATATATAATTACGTGTGTGCGCGTATGCATGATTTTTGAAAACCTCTGTACTCGTATTAGATTTAAGAGGCTGCCTCAAGAACAAGATACATAAGCTCTATTCATATACTGATTGTATAGAAACATGTATTTAAAAATTAAAATCGCCCCAATTCTAAAGTTATGTAAAGTCACCTAACCCACATAGCCCACCGTAGTAGACAAAAACCTTTTTAATCGAAGACAAACAGAACATTTTTTTTAACTAAAAAGCGCCTATCAGTCTGTCGTTTCGAATTGGTCGAAAATAAACTACACATATTATATACAGAATAAAGAAATCTGTAAAATAAGTAAAACTAAGTATAGGAAATATATTGTTTATAGAGATTAAGTTCTATGTGTAATGACTGTCATAAGAGCTTTTAAATTGCCTACGTGATCAATAAATACATTTCAAATTTCAAATATGGGGACGTTTTTTTTGACCAATTCGAAAAAAAATGATTAGATAACTCAAGAAAAAAAATAACTTTGCTTTAATTTTCCGGATATCATTACTTCCCAGTATTAGATCTTTATTAGCAAAACTATCGAATGGCGTAGTAATACTGCATGTATATATATTATTTTTTTTTCAAAATTATCGGGTTCGATTACTTGTTAGAAATATTGATTTTGTTTAAATCGTGCTCGTGACATTCCATAAGAAAATTTAGACCTGTATATATGATGACCTGTATAATTGAATGATCATAGGCTATTTTATAAGTTTGCTTATAATCGAATATTCGTGGGAGATAAAATCTGCTGTACTATGTATTATATCCGCTATAACAAATATTACATTCTATCATAACAGTCCGAAACATGATATTATAATTTAATAATTTATAATATTATAATTTACTTCAATGTGTTATTTATAATACGCCAATAAAAAGTTAGTTCTTTTTTCATATACGAGTATTCTATTGGCATAGATCACTTAAAGTGATAAGACTGTTTTATGTAGTACTTTCGAAATGTTAATATTGTCTCTATGTTGAAATGTTATTTTAGATTCCAATAAAGATAAAAAAAAATCTTCAATTTCAGTTTTTGTATGAATATAAATTAAAGTATTGTAACAGTTATCATGCATTAACATAATTATTTAGTACCTCTATCAGAAAGAGTAGACGATAGTTAATACTGAATAACTCAATTATCTTCTATCACACGAATTTCACTTTGCAACAATAAACCAACAAAATTGAATTAAATATGTTTGTTCGCAAAAGACTTCGCAGCCGGTAGGATTCGAACCTACGCTCCCAGAGGGAATCTGATTTCGAGTCAGACGCCTTAACCACTCGGCCACGACTGCTGTGTTTAAGTTGCCACAAAAGTTAAATAGGCCTTGGTAGAACACGTTTTACAAGGTCGTTATAACAACATACATATAAGATCAAGGGTTATTTCTTCTTAAAGCATAACACAATGTGATTCATTTAAAACAGAGTTTTATTCATTAAATATAGTAACATTTAATTAAATAGTAACATTTTTTTTAATTATTTCAATTTAAAATATTAATGTCAGTGTCAACGACAATTCACAGCAAAAAGAATATAATATTACATAAGCAGGCCGAAGGTTACATACATATTTTATTAGTCGATTCAAATATATATTTTAGCTCAATGAGAACGAAAAATAAAAATTAAAAGTATTTGCTTAAAAATGCAGCAAGAATAAAATTCCAAAGAATCAGAACATTCGTTTGTGGCAGTGGAATTACAGGCAGTTAAAGATAGCATATATGTATGTATGATTCGACCGTGTCCGTTCTCCTATAACCCCATCCAAATGTTCAAAATATTCAGGCTATTCACTTGGAAACTATTTATCAGCGGTCTACCGGTCGTGTCTTTATTAAGAACAATGGTATTAATAGTGCTTACAGCGTGTGTACCACCAGGCCAGTAATCTACTGCTTCAGAGGGCAAAGTCGTTTAGTCAGAAGAAAATTGCCTGAGAAATAAGGGTGTACCCAACCTCTCTCTTTGCCTTAAATCTTTCTTCATTCTTCCATAGGAAATCCACTGTTAGACATAGGCATCCACCATCAATTTCCATATTGAACTCATGAAATTAACCTGCATCTAGCAACTGCCTTGTATTACCCATGTTTAAGTGTTGATATCTCACTGCAGGCCACCTCAGTAAAAGTATTCACTTACCTTCCTCATTTCATAAAAACCAGTCTAACCTGACCCCAGGTGACAAAAATTCGCAGCTTTCTCTAAATATCGTACCGGTCTACTTGGGAAACTTAATTTCCCGTTTTTAAGTGGGGTAATAGCAGCGAGCGTCGCACCTTTTAATTCACGCCCATAATTCAAAGTGTACACACATTGCGGAACGGTTTAAGTGTTTGCGCCAGATTTTTTGCGATCCCATTTACTATAATGTAATTTGCAGTGAAGCGAAATAATTTCGAGCGTTTAAATGCGGCGACTCTTCTAGGAATTTCTCTATGGTCTATTATGCTGTGTTGGGCTGTGAAAATTGTGAAATTTTATAGTTGTCGATGTATTTCATGCCTGTGTATGTTTCAATGTGTTCTCAATTGTTTCTTTTAGGTTAGTACTCACTTATCATAGAGATTACAAGTTACATGCTGCTTGATACACAAAGGCCTCAATATATAATTATTCTGGTTTTCTAGAACCGAAATATACTTAAACTCATGTCGGAAAGAAAATAAATTTCGTGTATCGCATCTTGGCATCCGATAATTGCTACTTGGTTTTGAAGTCATGCAAGAGTCAACAACCTTTCCTTTCTTTCGCATATATTTTGCAGTCATAAACTAATACTTCACACATCCACCCCGCTACTCGTAAAACACAGCGTAACATTGTAATATTAGTGTAAGCTAATATGGGGCCACTTTAGTCCCAGTCAAAATTTACAACTCGCTATAAAACTGCGCCATAACTGAACTATGAAAAAGGAAAACACCTCCATACAAGTGTGCTTGTATAATCCCCCTTATATTTGAGCCGTAAAGCTGCTTTGTGGATGTATGAATTTTTGACACTAATAGCCAGTACAATGTCGGAATTTTATACCATCAATACAACTACAAGAAGAGTCTTTTTTATACATTCGGTTTCACAAACAAGCAATCACTTAACGTCGCGGCCTTAAATTAACTTGAACACCTAGATAGCCCTTGATTTCATGTTCTTTTGAGGCTGTGTGTACTTACCTAATATATTTGTTCAAAAATACTCATTAAAACGCCGAACAAAATTTTTCCAACGCTATTTAACTATTGTTAAAAAATAATATTCATAAATCAATATCCTGGAGTTAAAATTACATTCAGTACATAACATTGCAAAAGCATACCACTAACCATTGAATCCAGAAACCATCACACCCTATTTATTCCTAACCAACGTTGTCACATATTTGCATAAACAAAAGGTAATTACAAGCGGCCGCGTTCACACCGAAGCGCGCGGCGGCGTGCGGCGCGGCGAGTCGCAGTATCGCGTGCTCTCGTCGGGGTATCGCGCGATCTACAGTTATTACCGCGGCCCGCCTTCCGCGATCCATACAACTCACTCACCAGCTAATATATTAGGCCGTTATCTGCGCTGATATATTACAATACGGTCTAATAGAAACCGCCACGTTTAACAAATGTACATTGTTGTCGCTTGATTTCAATCAAACTCGTGTTTCGGGTTTATTGTTTATTAAATTTATGTAAGAGTAAAGGATTTAAATTGTTAATGAAATTAAATTGCAAGTGCGATGACATAATTAACAATCCAATGATATCATTCATAGACATGTAAATTCCCGTAAGGGTGAGAAATACTACTTGGATTTAGTTTCATAGGTTCGAATATAGAAACCACTTATTCCAAGAATTTATTTCAATTCATGAAATTAATGAGGACTACCTAATATCATAGCTCACAGCTTTCGTGCTCCATTCATAAAAGCATATGAGAATACCTATAATGTAATATATTAGTTATCCCGTCACGAGTCTTACTTTAACATGTCAAACACGATAAAAAAATCATGTAGCCATGGAAATCTTTAGGTAAAACATATAATCAGGAATGCACTTGCTTTAACTGAAATTGGAATTCAAAATTTATTTTAAAAAGATGTCTTTCATTTACAACACACAAAATACAGGCATCAAACACATATCACAGTCCACAAATCTTGATACTATGTGTATTCGTCAACCCTTGAGAGAGAGCCGTCAAGATTACATCCGCAGTACCGCCGCGCCAGACATCGTTAGCCCTAAAGAGATTTACTTTAGAAGCTAATCTGCATAATACGCTGGATCTAGGCTCCCATCCAACTCTGCTTTTTCTTTTACTTTAAAGCTAAAGCTAGTTTTTAAAAGGGTTGTTCATTGCTTGCTTTAGAGTGCGAAAGTGTGTTATTATGAAGTACGATACCGGAATAAAGAACTCAATAGATCATTGACCATCGCTACAGAAAAGAAAATTTGAAATTATTTTATATAAAACAAGGTAAGCCAAAGTTATTAGTAATTCCTTGAGTGAGGTAATTTACGAAATATAAACAGGCTATACCGAAACGCTCAGAAGTACCCTTATATAACGAGAATGTATAGATAAAAGTGGACGAAACAAAAGTGTTATGTATAGATTGATCTTGTTCTTTGAACAAATTCCAAAGCGCGTCTACTTCCTCTATGGGATGCAAGCGTGAGGATAGTGTCTGTACGAACATAAAACGCAACACTCTTGTATGGACCCCTATGGCGGCTTTTTATCACCTTTTATCTCTTTTTCGTGACACTATTCAAATAATATACTTAGATTTTTCACAATGTACACGACTTCTACACACAAACTCGGCTCCAGTATATTTTGCATCCGGAAGGTTCAATACATTTCTTAAAATCACCGCACATTCGCAACCATCAATCGACGCAAGAATTTCTCGCAGTGACGAACTCTCCGGAGACGCCGCTCGCCGCTCGGCGCGAGTTACCATTTATATGGAGGTCCGTTTGGCAAATCCACTAGCTTGCATACACACGATACGCGAGAATACGGTGTGAGAATCATGCAATCCACTGTTTAAGATATATTTTATAATCTTAATTAATAGTTCATGCATGAACATTAGAGATTGCAGGCAGTGTTCCCTATGGTGCTAAGAAGAGTTCGCCGAACTTACTTTTGTCAAAAAGTTACGCGGTGTTCCACCATGCCGCGTACGGAATCCCAGATATTAATATGAGATGTTTATTTCACTAAGTATCCACATGAAAAAACCGGTCCATTTGCAAACCCTACACGCTACCACTAGAAGAAATATAGTGTTTTATTGGCTAAATATGTAATAATATTATAAATTGACCGGGTCTATAAGGCGCCAGATGCGTTTTTCATAAAATATAAGCTTTTCGAAATGTAGATAGCATTAGTAGCACTACTACCTATCATATTGAGTCTACACGCATGAATTCATGTACCTATGTATGAATTAGAACGATCCGGGAAGCAATACGGGGTACAATCGACCCTCATTTGCCCCAACAGCAACAAATATTCAATTGCGTTGGAAAGCTCGCGCCGAGTTAAGTGTTCCGTATGTAGATTTGTTTGTGATAAGTGGATTGGATTGGTTTTTGTGCGGAAAAAATCTTGTTGCGTTTGTGAAGAATTTGTTGAGGAAATCAGATATCTACGAGGGCGGTCCGATAAATACTTAGCCTACGAATGAAACGCGACAATGATGGAAAAGTTTGTATTTATTTTTCAATATAGTCGCCTTTTAACTCCATACACTTCACCCAGCGATGCTCCAATTTCTTTAACCCATCTAAAAAATAGGTTTTCTCATGGTTTGCAAAATAGGCCTCCGTGGCAGCTATGACCTCCTCATTCGACGCAAATTTCTGCCCCGCGAGTGACTTTTTTAAGTTTGGAAATAAAAAGAAGTCGCACGGGGCCAAATCTGGAGAATATGGTGGATGGGGCAGCAATTCGTAGCCCAATTCGACCAATTTGGCCGTGGCGAGGGCGGAGGTGTGAGCCGGTGCGTTATCTTGGTGGAAAAGCACTTTTTTCTTCGCCAAATGCGGCCGTTTTTTGTGCAATTCGGCGTCAAATCGGCCCAATAATTCGGCATAGTATAGTCCTGTGATCGTTTTACCTTTCTCCAGGTAGTCGATGTAGATCACACCTTGTGAATTCCAGAAAACAGTGGCCATCACCTTTCCAGCCGATATGACAGTCTTCGCCTTCTTCGGAGCACGTTCGCCGGGTAAAGTCCATTGTTTTGACTGCTCCTTGGTCTCTGGCGTGTACCAGTGGATCCATGTTTCGTCGACGGTTACAAAACGACGCAGAAACTCCTTTGGATTGCGCTTAAACAGCGTCAAACACTGCTCTGAAATGGTCTCACGGTTGCGCTTGTTGTCCGGAGTGAGCAAACGCGGCACCCATCGCGCCGATAGCTTTCTCATACCCAAAATTTCATGCAGGATATGACCCACGCGGTCTTTTGAAATACCTACAGTCTCAGCTATCTCGCGTACCTTCAATCGGCGGTCTGACAATACGAGATCGTGGATTTTTGTTATGTTATGCTCCGTAGTAGCCGTTTTCGGGGCACCTGGGCGTGGCTCATCAAAAACAGATGTGCGACCACGCTGAAACTCGT
Source organism: Hyles euphorbiae (assembly GCA_023078785.2). Classification (NCBI taxonomy): domain Eukaryota; kingdom Metazoa; phylum Arthropoda; class Insecta; order Lepidoptera; family Sphingidae; genus Hyles; species Hyles euphorbiae. The sequence continues at coordinate 19,341,893 of CM041032.1, read as the reverse complement.
TGTACCAATTTTTGACGGTCGCCATCGAAGGAGAAGAGTCACCGTAGACAGCATCCAAGCGTTCTTTGATTTCGCTGCGCGATTTCCCTTCTAAAAACAAGAATCGAATCACCGACCGATATTGTTCCTTTTCCATTTTTCAAAAATTCGCTGATACCTCCGTTTCCACATGCGATCAAAACTAAACTATGAACCCGATTTGGCTGAAATTTCAAAAATAGAAGTCTACTAGAATGTTCTACACGATAGTAAACTTCTCTTGCGACAGTGGCGCCGTCAGGCGGTGAGGCTAAGTACTTATCGGACCGCCCTCGTAGTTAACAAATGGAATTGTAATTAGATAACGTAATTATTTTTGGGTTCATTTTCAAATCTCAATCAAATCAAATCAAAATATTCTTTATTTAAATAGTCTTTCACAAGATCTATTGAATCGTTTTTCTGCTACCACCGCTTCGTACGTTACCTTCGCTTCGGAACGTGTTGTAGCTGTGAAGAAGAAGCGGCGCAAGAAACTCCCTCAGCAACACGAGCTGTCTTCTTTTTTAATTAATTTTGATTACAAAAAACGGTTGTGGAGTGTGTGTAATTGGTGTGGAGTGATTAATTTATTAAATAAGGTTCATACTGTCTAGTCTACAAGTTTATTATAGTTGATATTAAGTAATTTGTTTATATTTAAAAACTTTTAATATACACGATATGTATGTATAATATAGTGGTTACTGGTCAAAATAAATGGAAGACTCGCACTACTTGTCTAACCTGAGGCATTTGGATAGTAGTAACAACTGATAATGATTTTTGACTTTTAAATACATTATATTTTTCGAAGACAAATAAAAAATCAACTTGTAACTGTAAGGCTGATTGAGAAAGAGAAATAACGACAGTTTCGACACAATCTCGCACAGCAATAACCCGAGCGTCGTGTAGTGGGCGCAGCGCAGCGGGCCGCGTACACACGGCTGCATAATGCGTCGGTAACGAGACATATTGTGATCTCTATGTACTTAGCATTCGTTCTGCACCAGCCCTAACGTGCACGATATATCCAAGTCTACGTGCTCCGTTCGGGCCTAGCTCTGTCTTTTTGGGACGGTTTTAGTACGCAGCCCAATATTTTTATCTAGACTCCTTCTATCTTTGAGATATTAAGTCCAATGATTATACTAGGATGTCATAACAATGGAGCCATACATGGTAAATTTAATAAAGCGAAAGATAATTATTTCATAGGTTAAAGAGTTGATTTCAATTTGCTCGAAGTGTTTTTCACAATAGTTATATTCGAAATGAGACAATGCCGTGACCAGTACGGCAGTCTACCTAGGCGGATTCAAATATTCTACCACTATAATATTTTAACACCGGGAAAGCGCGAAAACTATGCTAAATGATGACGCCGCCAATAAAGGTGGCTATCTAGAGATCACATAAATATTATATTAATATTTTCAATGTTTTTTTCAAAATTAAATTAACGAAATGAAAAAATGTAAAAAGTCTTCAGGAATCTCCCCGACGGAACAAACTGCAACAGCAAATCTGAAGGCTTCCTGTCAAATACCACTACAGTCACACATACACAGCACATATTACAAACGAAATTGCCTGCTATACATGTATTACGACTGACGAGTAAATATTACGATATAATTAGACGTAAAGTGAAGGCACTCGATAACACGCACTAACACGGATTGTGTTTGCGTAGCTAACTGAATACAAACACCGGGGCAAATATATCATGCTCCATGCGTTATTAATATCTTCGTCCCGCTCAATTACACATATTAATTAGTACGTAGCAAAAGAGCAACAAAGCGTTAAATATTATTGTGTTTAAATTGTGTAGATTTTCTTTGTGGTTTTGCTTGAATTGTTATTTGTTTGTGTTATAACGGAAAGGATTTTAAATTAAGCTAGGTAATTAGTATAGCAAAAATAATATTGAAAATACCCTGGTGAATACAATTGCTTTGCCAGTCTTTGGAAATTCAAAATACAAGAAATGTTGGGGAAGCCTATGTTCAGCAGTGGACTTTCTGTGGCTGATATGATGATGATGATGATAGCTTGTTTCTATTTCATTATAATTAATATAGTTACTAATGCCTAGGGAAATTCTTGGAGACGCTTTTTCTACTGTAACACGTAAGTAATAATATTCATTTACCTTTCAAAACACTATTACGGAACAGAAATTTTGAAGACCCAATTCACCACTCAAAACCGCATCGTGTCAACCCAAATTTTACACAAATTCCCTACAGCAGTGTACATGTAATAAGAATGCACTTCCGAGCACTATCGCGTGCTAATCGCCTATCCATCGCGCGATATCGCGGCGCCTGCGACCCGGCGCGGCGTCCATCCCGCCTAAATATTATCGCCTTGTTGGTTAAACAACATGATACATTATTGTACCTGATATTTGTATCTTATTTGTATAGAGTATTTGGTTAAACGGCTGTCACTAGGTTACGAGAAATTAAAAAAAATATAAAGCCATAAATGATCCAACTTAACCGTAGTGATTGCTGTGATGCGATATTTTATTCTAACAATACTACCCAAATTGCTAAATTATGTATTATCTCTCTACTCAAACATCTTGCATTGTGCATCACAATGGGGATGTAACTCATCAAACACTGTGATTACAGTCTTTTTAAGTATTTTGTAAGTACGTATATTTAAACTCACACCTTTATTTTCCATGGACTACTAGAAGGTGCTAGTGATCCCAACTATGTGTCATGTAATTAAATTTCATGTCAAGATGTGCACAAATTCCAGCCCGCTTTTACAAAAGATCAAGTAAATGCTAGTTAATTTTCCTATGTTAAAAAATCCAACGTAATATTATAACAACGCTGACCTTCACTTCCCATACACTCAAAGTCACATACAAAAAACCTTTCAGCTGTGATATTATTTAAAACCCAGCTCATATTTAATTCCCCTCAAGAAGCAAATGCCAAAAAATCCTTCACGCAAGAAGACCATTACGCAAAGCGTACGCATTAAATTTTGCAATATAATTATTTCGGAGACATATCCAACATTTTTTCCTGAAAATACTGGCTCGGAGGTCCCGCGAGGCTAATTCTGCGCGACGACAATTTTCTGAGAAAGTTAAATCCTCAACGACGTCCCCTTTGTCGGATGAGATATTAGCTATTTAGAAATTAGCGAGAGCGCTCCGCAGTCACTCTTGAGCCTACAATTTTAAAAATTAACGCTGCCATATCCAAAATTAAATGAATGGGAAACTTTCCATGTAAGGGTTTTTTGACTCAAGGTCGCCGCGGTGAGGTCTTTGGTAACGTGGTAATTTTAGGTATTTCAGGAATTCTCTCTCGTATATAAAATATTGCTGAACTCTTTGAATATGGCTATGAATTTGAATATATGATAAAATGTAAAATGAAATAGCATGCAAACGTGTTGACTTACCAATGAAATCTATGCGTCCTTTCAACCTGAAAAATAAAACAAAAATGATTATAAAGATGTTATGAACGCCATACATACAATATTGAATAGACGTTTTGGATAGCCTCTGCGAAATGGACGAAATTCTGAGAACCAATAAACCGCAGCTTTGATCGCCGCACCGATAGAAATGTTTTTGTGATCAACAAGTTTTCCTTTAACTCTTGGTGTGAAAGCAGCTACAACAAAACGCATGTATCACATTTTATATTTGTTTCTGTGTATTAAAATTAACGAAAATGCCTTCTACCAATCATTATTATTCACTATTATGCTCTTATACTGGGGCACTACAAAACTAGAACACCCAGGTTTCATCTTGTGATGGGGGACGAGCCTTCACCATATCAGAAGCAAATTAGTGGTTGTGGGATAATGATATATAGAAAAATTCAATATCACTTTAAACGATATTCTAAAGAGTTGTAATCGTACCGTAGTACGTCTACGTCATGAAAGCAATCTTCTGCTATAAATGTTCATAATTCACCTTTCATCAAAATGCGTCCGTTGCGACTCACTACTTGATATAGGCCGGTCCCAAGATACGTCAACTAGACTGATCTGCTGCTTTATGCATACAGTCGAGGCTGGTCCTCTTGTGACCTTTTAAAATTATTTTGTTCCCTTGACCAAACACCTTTTTTCATAGAAAATAAGCGTCTATTAATTTACTGGATACATAATTAAGACGTCAACCAATACTGGTAAAAAACTTCCACACAAGGGTGGTTTGAGCAGCAGCTTCATATGCGAGGCGGGTCGGCGGGCGCAGCGCAGACCTGTTCCGGGATTCAGCGGTTATTTCGCAACTGCACTCGCGACTCGACGCGCTTTGTATGTTAATAAGTGTTCGGTGCACCGGAGCGCCGCCTCGCGGCGATGTAACGAACCTCGGATAAAACGAGTCTCTCTTATACCGGACAAATTACATTTGGAAATTGTGATAGTGCAGTCACTAGTTTACTTTATAAAGACTTTTGTTTCTGTGTAGTTAATGTGACGGAGGCCGTCCACATGGATATTCACAGTTAAGAGTTTACTCGGATTTTTTGTGAAATTGGTAATACATGTATTATATAATGGATGTAATACCATAAGGCTTGCTTGAATTGCCCTATCCTATATAACAAAAGAAGGAAAATGTCCACATCCTTAATTCACAGATCACATTGAACAAAAGTTAAGACTTAAATATTTACGAAAGTTCAAGATCAAATATAATAAATTTATAACATTTAACTAATTTCAATTATAGTACATAATAAACAAAACAATTGAATTGTTCCAAACAATATTTCGACAAAACCCAACTACGGTATAGAGAGGCTGCGCTGTAGACACACACGTACGGAGAGAGACGCGTGCAAACAATGTGTTGTATTGTGGAATACAGGCCAAGTGGCAGATAAACGGCTCCCCGGGATTTCTACTGAATTGTACTAAACTGGAGGCGAGAGGGAGAGCCCGCTCTTCCATGGAAATCGGAAAATCTCTCCCCTCTTTCCCGATGAAATGTGAATAAATATGCGACAGTAAAGTTAAGAAATCACTGCGGCTTCTTAAGAAGGATTTGACACGGTGAATGGGGATTCGTTTGATGTGTCTTCGTGTGTTTTAATAGGGCTGAAATGGGACACGAAATGTAAAGGTGAAATCAAAGTAACACGTCGGGAAACAGATTAAACCCTTCTAAGAAGATCGAGACGGGTTGAAAGAAAGAATTTTTGTCAGTGAAATTATTTATTATAGGTATATTTTTAACGTAAAACGACGAAAGATATATTCCTTTTCAAGCGACTTCAAAAAAGGAGGTGGTGGTTCTCGATTCCTCGGAATCTTTTTTTAAATATGGTCTATAAATAGTGCGAACCGGATTAATGTGCTATTCTCATCATTTTTCTATCGTAGAAAACTGATGTGCACTCACGGCTTCCCTGTGTGGTTCCTCTTTATTAATTATATTGTTAATACGAGAAAAATATAAATAAGCCTTACTGTTTTGACGCAATATTTTAATTGGTTCTGAACACTAACCTAGCCAAACATGAAGCGCCTATCCCAGTTGTTGTGGATGATATATGATGTACCTGACTGCAAAACTATAAATGGGTCTAAAAATATATGCCTGTCCCTTTAAATCCCAGCTGACCCCGAACCCAGCAAGCGTGATGCAAGTTATAAGCCGTTAAAAACGTCCCGACCGCAGTCACTGGGTGACGGTTCTCGGAAGAATTCATTGCCGTTATGAATATTATAAATTCAAGTCGCGCACTCGGCTGAAAAATAATGGCCGGCCCAGGTGATACCGCTGTGCGCTTAAACGAAACTTAAACTTTAACGTGTCGTATAAAAAATAATATAACTTTTGTGACTCTTGAACAATACAAGTAATTGTAGTGGAAAATTTTAAGTTTATAAGACGTTTATGTCATGTTCCGATTCCACTTAGTAGTGCTGTGAAAAGTTGCCTTTTTGATAAAATTGAGAACATTGAGACGTCCATTTTTGTGGATAAACTACAGTTTTATAGCAATGAATGACGAGACGAGCATGATACAACCGCTCAGAGAAAGTACATAGTAAGATCCAACAACACCATGAATTATACAGCGATACTAATACATTCCACTGGGTTCGCCAACGTAAGACATGCGATTTTAAGCCTCATTATGTCCAGTAGTTACTCTGGCTACAATGTCCCTCAAACCGGAACACAGAAGTGCATTTACTCTGCAGTTTGGCGGGAGAAATAGACATTGCGGTGGTTCCTACCCAGGCGGCCTCTAGCTTTTGAGAGACCTACAAAATAGCTACAGTAAAAGTTTAGAGGACAAGAGTTTATATGAATAGTATATGTATTACGAAACGTTAAACAATAAATACAATGTTTTCATGAAAATCTTCTAGCCATTTCAGTATGAAAATAGCGCAGAGGAGATCTGTCTCCATATGGTAGTCTTGTAAGGAATAAAAATCTGCGCAAAACCTACCGTAATACTCTACTATCTAGGTAACAATAACAAAATTTAAGTTCCAATTGTGAACACAACTTCAGTCAATAACAAAATAATTTTCCTGTATACTTTATAACGAGTTTCAAATTTCTTACAATTACTTCTGTTTGTCGACCGGGTCGCAAAACAAAAACAAAACTTGGCCTGCGTTCTATTTCAGTCCTAATTAATGGTAGCCTCCGTTCGATCTACGCCGAAAACACTGCGCGCTGTCCCATTAATACCAACACTTTATTTTAGAGAACGTATTACAATCGCAAAAGAGGCAAAGTGCTAACACGAGGAGGTTTGATTCCAACCCGATAAGAATAGGCGGAGTTTACCCTCGTACCTCACAAACCTGGCTTTGCTATTTACGGAAACTTCGTCATCTATTGCTCGTTTATTGGGGAACAAAAATATAAACTTTCAACGAAGCCAGCAATTGATGTGTACTTAAGCGATAGTTGTTAGTTTGTCAACGATTCGTGGTGTAGGCGTGGCTGGAAAATAGCAAAGCAAACAAGGCTTGATTAATCATTGTGAAATGTTATCAAGGGGGTGGATAGATTCGTTGCTTTGATTCCACGGTTTAAAATAGTGATTGTGTTCAGGGGAAATTGTGAACAAAAGGGAATTAGGAGTTTTGTTTATGCTGGGGCTATTTATTTCCTGTTCGTTCTGCTAAGGAGAGTACTTAATGAACCAACTATAGATAACACGGTAAATTTGTAAGTGTTATAACAAACATAACCCACAAAAGTATTTAAGCATATTTGATTGTTTAAATACAGCCACGACTAAAAGAATAAAATTCATACACTGTAAATAGGATATTTATAACAGGTAGTGATCGTATACCAGCAAATAAAAGGATTACTAAATACTTGAATTTTCTTATTTCAATAAATAAATTAATTAATAAACAAATAAATAGTATAAATCCTTATATTCAAATTTTTTAACGCTACATTAACAAATACTCTACGGCCATCTATAGATATAGTTGTCGATGGACAGCCAGTACTCATAATAAGAATTCAACAAAGGGGAAAGGGGGGAGGGTAAGATTCTTACATCTCCTGAAATCCCACTGACCGAATGAAAATCGACTGCAGCCGTTCTATTTATTTTTAATATTAGAGAGAATATTGCTTGGAATTGCTCAGCATGCTCCAATCACTCCTCGCTTCGGCCGGAGCTCGCTCAACCAGCACAGAACCGAGCAATATTAAAGGATATTTTTTCAATTGACAATATTCTAGGTATTATGGCTGTAACCTACTATGAACTGATTTGATAAATTGGGAAAATAATATTTAAATTAAGTTCCCAAATACGAATAGGCATATAAAGACATTTTGATATCATATGAAAACTAAAAATTATAATCCAAATTACAATTTTTCGCAGTGTAATTTTTGATAAAAGTTAATATTACCTTCTATAAAAAAAAAAACACTCCCACTTTTCTATTTCCTGTCATATAAGCAGGCAAAAGTGTACTTCTTCATAATCTTTTCAATAGTATACAGTAACAACTTAAATCGCTATTTAATTCAATTAATAATTAAATCCCTTTTTATCACAAGTGAAACTTAAACCGTAATAGTTTCTGAAAGCCGGAAACGAACCCGAGAAGCCTCACAAAAGAGCCGATTCAAAGAGCATTATAAGTTAGTATGGAACCGGTCGGTCCAGCGAAACCACCCAAGTGGATATTAATATTGTTAAAATGTTCGATAGAAACTGTTAGTCTATATCATAATTTTGTAAAGAATAAAGATGACAGTTTTAATTATTTTTATTTAAAGTACTGGACCGATTTGACAAATTTTTATACTCCTATAATTATTGCTGATGAACATACACGATTGTATATTTTCAAACAATTGACAGCCTCCGTGGCGCAGTCGGTTTGACGCTACCTGTGAAACGAGAGGCCGCTGGTTTGTCCCACGATGTGAAAGGTGGCGAACCTATAGCCATATCGGGCACAAATTTCTAACTCTGGCTGATAATGAATAAAAAAATCCAATATTGCTTTGCCCAACCTGGAATTTCAACCCGAGACCTCAGCTTTGTAACCGTACCCTAGTACAACCATGCCACCGAGGCAGTTAATATTTCTTCCTTCATACCAAAATGTGACCTTAAATGCTAGAAACAACTATTTAAGCGTTCTCGCATTATCTTTGCGACTATGAACATACATTAAATTACATCTCAAAAAGTACCCACAGAAATTACAATCGTAATTTAATGAGAGTATAAGTGAAACGTATTCTCGGCCCGAGTCGCTTACACAGCTGGAATTTATCCATATTTGCTCAGCAAACATGTTCCTCGACTGTTAAGTGCGGCCGACGCGGTCCATATTACCTACTCATTCGGAGCCGTTTGTTTTCTAATGATTCTATTGTTACCCACTGTAATTACGGCATCTTCGAGCCATGTTCGTGTTTGCTCGCGATGTTTATCGTAGGCTTAAACATGAGACTATTACTAGATAGGCCGAAAAGCCGAATTTTTCTAGAAAAACGATAAACGGCTATTTGCTTTATGCCAGTTCGGTAACTGCATATAATTTCTTTATTACGTTGGCACCTGTAGCCTACAAGCTTGTGACAGGTTAATCCAAATTCTAGGAAGATACGGTTGTTGGAAGCACGATCGATGTGCCCTGCTCCAATTATTGCACCGGAATTAACTTAATAGTGCGATAGAGTAAACGCAATTCATGCCATCTGATATTCGAAGATAGTGTATCATGTGTTTTTAAGTGGAAGAGCCTAATTGTAGGTCGTTGAAGCTAGACTACAAATGGATCAATTTGGCCAACCGTAAATTGAAGTAAAGTAATACTTTTTCTGTTACGGTTTATTCGATGAGTGAGAATCCCCATGTTTGTCTGTTGGTAAGTGCGTGGTGGCCTGTTGGTAAACGGACTATACGCGGCTGCCAACATGTTCACGGTGGTCGCGGGTTCGAATCCCAGGGCACCCCTCTGACTTTTCGGAGTCATGTGTGTATTGATAGTCAATTACCACGCACTAAAACGGTGAAGGAACACATCGTGAGGAAACCTGCATACTATAACGATTTATAAGAAGTCCGCCAACACGCACTAGGCCAGCGTGGTGGACTATATGGCCTAATCACTCTCAATCGTACTCTTGATTTCAGAGTACACCCGTGCCCCGCAGTGGGACGTATATGGGCTGATACAGAAGAGAGTCCCCATTACCACTTTGCCCCCACTCTCTTCCATTATATGAGGCAGCCCAGATAAATATGTAGGTACAGTTGGCGGTAATCAACTACCTACAATAATGTTGTCCTATTTCTCGTACCTATGATGTTTAACCTATGCAAAAGAAATAAGACGTACTCCAACATAAACATCAAGAAAAATCCTAACACACGGCTATACACGAGGGAAGTGAGTCGCGAGGCTACTTGGCTCTTTATCCCCATTTCCCTCTTTAATTCAGTCACTCGGAGGTAGATTTCGTCTGTATACGTTTTATTATTACTCGGTAGTAAATTAAAGCCGCTTTGACCCGACAGAACTGTAAAGTAGAAGAACATAGAAAAGTGTTGTACAGAAGGTTAGAACCGGGTATGATTTTAGCGTTCTTTACGAGGTAGCACGGAATTACCAAAAATAATTACTTCATAATGAGAATTGCATTGCTTCATAATGGCAGTAATATTGATTGTATCCATGTCATACGCGCGGAACCAGTTTTTAATCAAGAGGCCGCGACTTTGATCACTACAATTATTACTAATGAAAGAAAGTAAACCTTAATTAGATTCATTTTGATAAGATCAGAAAATATATACTGATTGTAAAGTATATAGGCCTTATAGATAGAACCTTTTTACTGGGTTTAATATATGTTGATGTTTTTATTATTGCATAGGTCCGGCGAATGATCAAACAGGTTACCTGTTTATAAGTGATTTCTGCCGCCCAAGAACATCATGCCGGCTAATAAAAGCAAGAATGGAAAGAAGTATGGAAAGAAAACATTGTAGTATTGAAAGTTTCAATTTTAAATATAATTTATTAGCAATTAAAAATTGTGAACATATTATATATATTTGGATTTTTTTGAAACATACAAATAAAATACTAAGCTGGCACATTACACAACATTTACGAAACGATACGATAGAAATGGTATTTAAAACTAGATTATCATCCAAACTGTATTTATAACTTCTTACCCAACAGCAGTCGTGGCCGAGCGGTTAAGGCGTCTGACTAGAAATCAGATTCCCTCTGGGAGCGTAGGTTCGAATCCTACCGACTGCGGAGTATTTTTATAGAAAAGAGTAGATTTTATGATAAGTATCTGATTTCAATAAAAAGTGTCAGGAAGTTAATAATAGAGGTATCATAATCGCGGTACACATTGGTAGTGTGTCTTATTTTAATATTAATATTATTTTAATAAGTCATTTTACCGCTAGATGGCGCTGTAAGTTGTAATATTACTAAACTAGTGTATACCATTGCTATTCTTAAATAAATAATACTGAAATACGTAACAATGACTCTAGTTTTATTCATATATGAAAAGTGGGTATGAGCAGTGAAAAGCGTATTAAATATAATGTTGTCATATAATTTACATAGACACATACAAGTTGGACGGACAACCTGGTTAAGGTTGCAGGAAGTCGCTGGATGAAGGCCGTTTCTAACAGTTCCTTGGAGTAGGCCTATTCTCAGCACTGGACTTTCTGAGACTGAAGAAAGAGAGAGAAAGAGATAGAGGGAAATATTTACCTGGTACTTTAAAATTCGTACAAAGAACTAAATACATTCCCCACCTATGACTTTTATTCTGACACTGTAATATAAAAGACTAGCAGGTTACATTCAACAAAGATGAATATATGTTGACATACAAGTCTCATACACTCCACTCAGAAACATACATGCATACATCAACATCATAACTTTTTCGCAGAAGCGGTAGATAGGGAAGCACCCAGACTTTCGCCTTATGTGTCTTTATTCGTATCCTCCGCCGTGTCACCTGTGCCTATTTCCATATCAAGCACTAATTTCTGAATCCGAAATGAAATGTATAATATGGGTCATGAAATGAAATACATTTATGGGCCCGGGCTGATAGAAAAATCCAATTAAATTTAGCCTGGCCCGAGTTTCAAGTCCAAGACCTCAGCTTTTTAATTGTATGGTAGTACAATAACGCCACCAAGGCGCAAAGTCTTCAGACGCTTAGAAACATGAATATTAATAATCTGAGTTGAACCTTCTGTAACACAATATTCTATGCAAAAAGTCAGGGCCAAAGGGAATGGCCCCGTGAAATATTTACACTGCAGGCACTAATTAATACTCGCGCTACAAAATATTAAAGGTTTCGCATTCACTGACGGCCAATTATGAATGTGTCTCGGCCTTTGTGATGGTATAAAAAACATTGTAGACTGTGAATCGTTTTGTTCACGTTTTGACACCGGGGTTTAGATGGAATGTCTGTCCATGCTTTGTGAAATTAAGAAACATATATAATTGTATATACAGGGTATGTCAAGGATCAAGACTGCTACGGAAAACGAAAACAGATGTTAGTTTTAGTGACTACAAACACAATGGAACTAAAAATTTCGACAGAAACAGGAAACAGGTTTTGTCGCAATGTTTTTCTTTACCATTATACCCCAGGGATTTGAACTTATCGGTTGCCGCGTCTGGTTTGTTTACCAAAAGTCCACACCACGCATTTTTTTCATTTACATTAAAAAGATTACATTAATACAAAGTTTCATAAAATACACCTCTTAGCAATAAAACAATGAATCATACATACGTAAACTCAGGTTTTTTTCTTAGAAATGGTAAGTGTAAGGTATAGCAACGTATCGACATGATTTTAACATGGAGTTAAAGGACATGTCCTCCTTTGCCCTATGGGATAGCCATCAATATAATTATAACGCAGCCGACACTGCGAGGCATTTTAGAAGTCAATAAAATTACAACGGGGATTCGAAAAGCATTAATCCCGATTTACACAAGATATTAAATAAGAAATAATCGTGAAATTGTAACCGATGCGGTTTGGGAGGCCTAAGTCGTAAATCTAAGCCTCGGACTTACGTTAAACAAATTACTCGTAAACCTTTTGTGTGGGCCGATCGAATGGCGCTTCGCCGTACTACCGGGGAAGTTTCGGCAAGTTGGCCGAGTTGGCTAAGTTCTGGGAGTTTGCCCCGAGCGCCCTCGCCCCCCTGTTGATTCGGTCCCTGGACAAACTTTAATTGCCCTAAGAAATCTCCGCGCATAAGGTAAACAGTAGATGCAGTAACTCATCTCCTTGTTGGGACACTCTGATTGAAATTGCAGTTTAAGTTTCTTCTTAAAAGTACTGATTTTTATTGATTCTATATTAGTGAGAGCAGATTATTTCTACTGTACTGAATTGTGTTTCTATGTGAACTCGGTCAACCCGCAATAGGCAAAGTGTACTATTTCCAGTGTTTGAATAGGCATTAGGAACAAAAATATACTATTGCTGAAGAGATGGTTTGTTGAAGACAAGACAGCTTCCCTTGGAGGGTTTGAACTCTTTAGTATTTCTTTATAATTCTATGTGCGCTTTTGAAAGGCTCACAGGAGCTGCATTGATGTAGGGAAGTATAAAGGGTAAAGGTTATTTTTATCTGCTATTATATTGCTATCTGCCATTTATAACCACCCACAATTGCAGGTGGGCAGCGTTATTGAAGATTTTAAATATAGGAATGGATTATAATGAGAAGTAGGGGGCGTAAGGACTGTTCAACATAAGAATTATTCAGACCAGAACGCAAGGTACATCACAATTAATATGATTCATCTATGAAACTGTAGTGAAAGTATTACCTAATCAATCACCTTATTCATAGAGTTCATAAACATTTTTAGTTACCGAATGTATTGTCCATATCGAACGACTTTTGAATATACTTTGAGAACTGTCTATGAATGAGACCTTTAGTGTTTTTCGTGAGCTATACACACAATTCACCAGCGAAAATAGAACATGGAACTGTCGTTGGTGTGTATACAATCTAAAACTAAAGTAAACCGTGGTTAAATGACAATATAAAAATGTGAATTCGAACCTCCTTTCTTCCAACACTAAGTACTAAGTCATATTTTTGAGTGCTAGATTACTGTCTTCAGGTGCGCTAAGGTGCGCCGGTCAATTGATGCAATTTGCCACGATTTGTGGTTCGATACAAGTTTGCTTAACCCAGAACTTAGTTGTGTTCTGTTTGCTTTTGATTGGCGCTATGTAAACATTCTAATTGTTTGAACTGATGGCCGATGGGGTTAAAAAGTTATCGAATGGAGGCCACGTAGCAATCGCAGCGTAGGACGGTTCACCCGCAACGTGGTCAGACGACCTGCTAAAGTTCGCGGGGCGTCGCTGGATGCAGGCTGCCTCTAACAGGTCCCTGTGGAAATCATTAGCGGCCTATGTTCAGCAGTGAACTTCCTTTGGTTGTTGGATGGATGGATTACATTGTGTACGTTTATTGATACTTGTATTTTTATTAAAAATATTATGCCACAAAATAACAAAATTGCGCATCGAGACTAAAACTACCGCAAGAATAAATAAAAAAAACAAAATTGATCCCAAAACACGGTGCAAAGACCGTTCCACTTAAAAACGCCAAGCTGAAGAATTTAATAAAACGCGCTTGCAATTTGTGAACGGTAAAGGGGTGTGTTTTAAGGGAATTTTAAAATTCCCTATGCCCGAAATGAAAATCAGGTGGTCCAGGATTAGATGTCAGAATAAACTAACGTCGCTCCCAGCGCCGGGAATAACAAACGGGGAAACTTGGCGGGTTTTCTTTTCGTTATTTTTCATTAAAATATGGTCGACGTGCTCCTCGCGAGGAGTTAGCTGGGAGTTGTTGGGGCCAATCCCCTGGCCAAGCTTTATAAAGTCTCACACAAAAAAAAAGTCATTTAAAATTTTGGATCATAACAAAAAAAATCGTTTTATTACTATTAAAGGCTACAGTAGCGCAGGTTTTTTAGTTTAAAACATTACAGAGGCATTAAACAAACCTAAACCGACTTGATTGCCAACTGCCAAAATAAGGCTAGAAGATCTTTTCGCGTGTTATTTAAAATAAAATCAAAACGCTATCTACAATATTCAACTGTTAGTACTTTAAGAGTAAAACACTAAGAAACTGATAGTATCTAGCTAACGACTCACAAAATATTATTATAACAACGCTAAGAGACTTAGATTACTTGCTAACAGCAAAATTACACAATGTACTCTATGTTTTAGCTTTTGAAAATGAAACAATAAGATATATTTAGTTTCTATTAACATGGCCGGGCTGGGAAATTTATTATAATAGTATTAAACTAACTAATCTACTTAATGTTTGTGAAACATATAACCTCAGACATTGCTTGCTTTTACTTATATTGCGTAATACTTCTTCAAACAATGAGCTATAATAAATTAATTATTATTCATAACTCAAACTGTAACTGTACTCTATCGGTTCATAATTGGCCATTGCTTATCACGAGACATCTGTACAACCCAGGGTCTGACTTGGAGAGCTTATGCCACAGTCCACCCACACTGGAGCAGCGGAGAAAACATTAAAATTTAAAAATAAATTTCTAAGAATATCCCCCGGCCGCACTTCCAAAGTACATACCCTGCCGACCTCATTTCTGCCCCCTGCACCTAGTTGCATATTTCTTGCACATTTTCTTGTTTGTACCGGTGGAGATACGCGATAGGAAAGCTATTGGTGCTTCGATCCTCAATTGCTTTTACATTGTTCACACCGAGCTCGCGGTAACCGGTAAGTTTTTTTTTGACGGGATCTTTAACAAATATGTTCTATTTTAAAGCCATTTCCTTATAGCAACGATGGAATGAGAAAGCAACTCATGCGTATGTATTTTTTATTTATATACACGCTACCTTACGCAGTTTCGCTAAAACAAACTATGTAGTATTTTTAGGTCCCACAAAGCCAATGCCAGCGATTTGTCCATAAAACAAAAACATTTAATGATCACCTGTATTTATCCGAGTTGTCTTATTTTTTTTTGTCTTATTTTAATAATAATAATAATAACTCTTTATTATTGCACCACAAAACATAAAATAAAAATATGAGACAGAAGAACATTTGGTGAAACAATCGGCGGCCTTATCACTAAAAGCGATCTCTTCCAGACAACCATTAAATCAGGTAAAAATGCCAGGAGACATTGGCGGTGCTTTATGTTATAAACTTGCATAAACAATACTTACATATATAGTATATATTTCTAGAATTATATACATATATATATTACTAAATTCAGCATATTAATAAACTTACATAAAAATACATAACAAATACATACATATACTTAATAATGTATGGACTTAATAATATTTTGTAGGCGATGTTTAACAAATATTGTGTAAATAAATAAATAACAAATAAATTTATTTGGAATGGAAGTCTGGAAGAAATCGCGCGTGTTGTTTCGTTGTGTCTATTACTGATGTACAGTATGTATTGTGTAAATAAATATTATAATAAATACATTTATTTCTGTGATGATGGAATTAGCAAAGCCTTATTCTACAGCTTACTAGCAACATTCATTGATCTAATAGCACAAAACATTACTTCAGATTGCTCTTAAGATCAAATATAGTACCAAAGACACTTGTATCAAACAATGAAATATTAGTTTATAGACCTAAAATCATATCACTAGCCCAGTCTTATCTTACTTAACACACCACTGCTCAAAAAGTGTCCATAATTGGGTCATGTGCTGTTAAACTCATGGCCTTAAATTCTTATATAGCAGATAGTTATGTCCGTCTGTGCGTCGTTTTGTGCGCGGTCATAAAACGGTGGGTCATTTTATTTGCAGACTAAATCCTAAAAAGCACTATCCACGCTTCGTATTTGCATAAGCTCTTAATTTAAATAATATAGGGATGTGAACGGTTAACCGGTCGTTGCGAATTTAACCGTTCCGGGTGTTTTTGACTAGTTGCTGAAAATTGGCAGTATAGTTATTACACGTGAATCGGTTTTGAACATTTATTATTATTTTTTAAACGTCGTCAGGTTAGGCGTTTGAAAAGTGGCGATATAGTCTACGTTGTTACATGCCTTCACAGAAGGTGTAATATTAACTCTAGTTAATGCTGCTAAGGGAGTTTATTTCTTGCTTTCTAGTTCACAGAATAATCAAGAAACCCCTTAAAATACACATCAAATATTTTGCTCCCCAAATAAATTTCTTGTTGATGACTCTACTAAGAGACTGAGCAATTTTTCACTCAGAAACTGTCGTACATATAGCTAAAAATAAATATTTATTGCATGCAATATTCATGAGGCCATCGTCATTACGTCGGCGCGACAAATAATAGCCGGTGACGATACGCGAATTTATGGCGGCGCGAGCCTGTAATTCCCCAACCGTTTGCCCAAATATCACGATAATATTAAATGTGAGCTGGTTACAAAGGATTTTCGATTTGTCTTACAAGTACTCTATAATAGTTTAATTATTTTTGGCCTCCAGTAAAAAAAAGGAACATAAAAAACTTATAGGAACATTTCATTGCCTGTTTGTCGGCATAACAAAAAACATAAGATATTTCCCGTTGACCTAAAATCATGTAAAAGAAGATCACTATCAGGTGGTGTAATACTTACAATAAAAAACAACTAATTTCCACCACGACCACATTTTTCACAGTTAACAAATAATGTAGGTAATACGGTAGTGCGTAGCGAATAGCACCTAAGTCCTAGCGGTATGTGAATGAAATTCTTTCATGAATTTCATGAGATAGCGCGCTACTTGTAGTTTTGTTCACTGCCGCGCTTTGTTCTTGTACTGTCCACTTGTTTTGTTTATGTGTGAAAATACTTAATGCTCAACTTCTAGATCTTCTGACACCGAAAAGTCGCATGTATTTTTGGTACAGACGTGTTTTTTTTTTTTTTATACAAGTCCACTTAAGATGCACAATACAACAAACGCAAGAAAAGGAGACTGTTTTTAGAATACATTAGTGATTTACCAATTACCATCTTCTATCCATTCTCTGAATACCCATAACTTTTATAAAAAATACATCATAAATACGTTAAAAACATGAGACTGTATGACAAAACCGGCTCGATGTGTTATTAAATATTTACGTGAGTTATGAATTGATTTAAAAGGGGACCGACGGGGCCTTTGTAAGCTAATGGATTCAAACAAACTTGTTTATCTAAAAGATAAATCTGAATTTTTTTGTGACATCATGTATGTATTGGCCTAGAGTTTCGATCAAATTATAACCAAAGGTTTAATTTTTTAGTATATATTTTTATGTATCTAAATTTTACTACGGCGCTGGTTCTATTTTACATTTGTATTAATTGTTTACTAAACTCCAATGCATGCGATCAGAAGACCTATGCGGTGTCTAAAAACCTATAACCCAAAATAGTTAGTGTAAACGGCTGAGGAGAGAGAGATAGTTTTGAAGGATTATGACTAATAAGTCATAATCTGTATCAGCCCGTATACGTCCCAGGGTATGGGCCTCCTCATTTCTTATATATTATTATATATGGTTAGGCCATATAGTCCACCACGCTGGCCTAGTGCGAGTTAATGGACATTTACATGTCATAGAAACTCTTCCCAATCGTTATGCTATGCTCGTTTCCTCACGATATTTCCATAGAGCGGGTTAATTGACTATCAATGTAAACAGGACTCAGAACAGACAGAGGTATTGTTTATTGCTATGATTCGCGAGACAGGCATTTCATTCGCCTGATATTAAGCGATACTACCGCACATAGACAGTAGCAATGGCATTTCACTGTGCTCACCATCATGAGATCTTACATATTAAGTCTCAATATGTCTGGGAATTACTCTGGCTACAGTGCGTTTACACTGCTGTTTGGCAAGAGATATAGATATTGGTGTGGTACCTACCCAGGTAGGCTCTCACATATCAGAGACCTGCCACCAGTAAAGTGCGCTCTGGTATTTGAACACGCGCACATCGTGCACATGTTGGCAGCAACATTTGGTCTGGTACCAACAAGCCACTACGCAAACCTAGTACTCTCCTTGGTGTTCTGATGTATTTATTTCAAGTAAAATGCATGTTTACAGTATTTAATAGCAGGACACTCTAAATAATATTTCTTAGACTGCAGCAGACTATAATACGTATACTACTAAACTCCTATTAACTGAAAGCTACTGAATGAAAACATGTCCATCAGTTACGTGTCAATAAATACTAATAACAAATTATGTATGAGAACAGCAATTTGAAAGTAGTCGGGCAGAAAAGGTAAACGCTTACGAACATAAGCCCGGCTCGGTATCACTCTGCGAGGGTCCGGACACAGTGGTATTGTATAACAGTAGGTCAACTCGGTAATTATTTTATTAAATATTTTAAGATAAGGTTCACATACGGTACATAAGGCAGTATTATTAAATTCCACTTTTATTTTAAAGTATTTATTATCTAAATGTAAACACGTATCCAAGATAAAAATTCCTAGTTACGTTACAAATTTAACAAAATAGTGATTAGCTTCAATGACGCTGATCAATGTTTAATAATATAAAAATACTTATAGCAAAAAACCATAGGATGTTAGTATTTTTCCTTGGTAATTTACATATGGCTTGTCCAGTTATATGTATAATAGGGGAAGACAATACCTCTTAGCTAAATATTTTGTCACTCGCTGTGCTGTAAAGCGAAAGGGGTACTTTATCCGTTTTCAAACCCTTTTATTCGTTTATTATGTCTGAATAATTTTAATGGGGGTCAAAGACAATAATCTAACGCGCACGCCACTCGCCGAGCTTTGGTGCTTTGTATCAATTCTTTGCATGCCATTGTTGATCCTGTCTGATAAAAGTTAAGGTGGTGAAGTTTAAGGCGGAAAAGGCTATGAATTCACCAGGTTCTTAAGAAAATGTGTGCAGGTGCATGAAAAGGCCAAAGTTGGAATTTAGTTGAAAAAATAGCGGGGCGACTAAATAGCTTAGCTAAGACTCAACATTTGGTTTCTGCGGCCCACAAATATTTCTTCCGGGTCTGGGTGTTTGTGAGACCGAAAAGTCTCTCGTAGTTCCTGATACCCACGACACAAGACTCGATCTTAGTGTGGGGTCAGGACTATGTATGTGACTGTTGGTTGTTATTATTATTATTATTATTTAGGATGTGCAATTTGTATTTTAATGTTCTATTTAATTATATAATTGATCGAAGTGTATAATCCACCAAATAATTAAGACTCCGCGGGAACTCACGAGTACACAATCGCGTATGCACAACACAAGATAGCTTCACTTGACTTACTGAATCCAATATTGACTGCGTGGAAGATACCAAACACAACCTTCCGACTTAATTGGAACAGTTGTGCAATCAATAGATAATGTCTGTACGGGCCACAGAGAGAGTTCATTTCTCCTATTTAATAGACGTTTCTGTAACGCGCCATTATTGCACAAATACCGACTAATCGACCGTGATCGCCGAGATACTAAGTATTTAAGTATCTAAGCTAAATGCTTCGATTTCTACCTCTGCACAGATATTTAATTTTATAAAAATATGTTTTTTTTAACACAAGTATGAATAAGTAAAGACATGATTAAGTTATGGTGCATGTGCTTTATTATTTATAAATACTATTTATACACCTATTTCTCACGATGTAAAATGTACTCGGTGCTATTTATAACGATGGACAAATGACGTGGTGAAGGTGACAAGAAGCTGTTGATTGTAGACAACTTCAAAAAAGCCGCTGAATGTGGAAATTCTCAGAGATGACCTATTGCTATGTTTCCGCAGTAGTATTTCTGATTATAATGATAAAACGCACATGCGAGCATGAAGAATTCAAGAACGGGATAATATATAGCAATAATTTCTGTTTTATAGGCGGTCACTATCTAAATAACTATCTGATCAATCGCTCCACGTGAAAAGTTTTATTATATTTAATAAAATATAAATTAAAATACAAAATACAAATTAAATAAATATAAGCTTCTTTAATATTCACTTCTGCACATAGTGTACACTAAAAATATAGTATTCCACTAAAATAATTCAAAGAATTACATATTTGTCATTAATTATCTGCTAAAAGATTATTGATAAAATGTCACTTTTATTAAGCAAAAACCAACGCAATATCAATCAATTTTCCAATACAAATACCTTTAACGGCCTGTCATTTATATAAATGATTGTGAGAGTACACGCAACAAATTATCTTAAACCCGGCAAGCCGCGAAGTTTGTTGGGCGATAGAATTAATTTAAGAAAAACGGCCATTAGTACCCAATATTTTATTGTTAATGTTAACGAGCCACCCCCGAGCCTCCCAGAAAATTTGCGAGGGATACATTTTTTGAGTGAAATTAAAAAAGTTTCAGCTTGAGTTCGTAGGGGCGCATCTTTGTGTTGTGTCCAGTCACGGGGAGGTGGAGGCCGGTCGGACATCATTTTTAAGTTGCTACTTTCTAACTCCAAATTGCCGTAATATTTTTAAAGTAATTTGTAGATCCAATTTATTTAATAACCCCTCTAATTTCATTTTATATTGTGTACAAGTATTTTATATTTATAATTTTACTACATTGAAAGATGCCTGTTAAATGTCCTTACAAAATGATGACGTTGAAAAGACTGGATAACTGCGTATTGCCATAATTACTGAAAAATTACTTACAATCAAGTCCAAAATACACCAATGTCCATAAATCGGGGTGCTTCAAAATAATATGTGTCATTTGATTCTGAAATAAGGGTCTCCGAAAATCTGGCTTTTCACTGACAAACTGTCTGACTGGTCACAAAATCAATGATTTCAAAATTACATTCAATGATTCTGGTTATAGATCCTATCGATTTTCCAACCCTCCACCTCAATCAGACATTAAAGAATGAAATAAGAGCAGTGTGTAACAAGGCGAAATGCCCGTAATACGGTACATAATTTCCCCCGCCTCCTCCCGGCCGACAGCGACTTCTCCGTAATTTCCCCTGGTACATATCGGGGAAAAATTGACTTATGAAAATTATTGCACGACATCGGAATTTCAACAATCCATCATTCGACATTGATCGCTCGGGGCGGCGCGGTATCGCTCCGTCGCGGTCTGCCGCAGCCGTGTTAAGCTTGTTTTAAAATTTCGTTTTTGTTTCGCCATATTTCAGGTGAGGTGTGGTCTAGCTTCGCATTTTGATGTACTTAATGTTTTTGAAAGGTTTGAGTATATTTTAGCAGCGTAAAATTGGTTACGTCCGCGTTCCTTTGTGTTCACCGGATTTTCGCATAGCACTCATAAATAATAGGATGCCTCGTGTTTGTACACAATTTGATCAGATCAGAGGTTAGGTACTTGGTATTTATTTGGTATTTTCCAATTTCATCTTGAAATGGTCATTATTTTGATCAGATAAAGGTACCATACAAAAATGCATGGAGCAATCTACACACGGCGAACAAGAGAGCAGTTGAGTATTCGAGGCGAGGCGAGACAGATGAGAGCTCGGCGAGCTGGCGCTACAGAATGCGCCGCGGCTCGGCTCGGTCCGCGAGGTGCGTTTATTGCATTTTTGAGTGCACCCGCTCCTTCGCAGCTACACCCGCTTCTTGAGATTGCTAGGGCTGGTTTTAAAACCTTTATTATACCTACATTATTTTTAGTTTTCGAATTTGCTTGAAAACGGAATGAAATTGTAATAAATTGAATATTCCTTTTTTTTATCAGCCCATATTCCTCACACTGCAAGGCACGTTCCTCTTCTATAATCTAGGTTACGATTGAGAGTGTTCACCTCTGATTTTTGAGAGTCATGTATGTGTTGATGAATCACTGCGCACTATGATGGCGAAGGAAAACATAGTGAGAAAACCTGCATACCATTGCGATTTGTAAGAAATTCTTCGGTATGTATTCTAAACTTAAGAAGGTTACAGAAAACGCTGTCAATGCTTAAATCTGACAACAATACTACCGAAATATATATAATATTCTATGATAACTCGCATGGAACGTTACGCCTAATTGGGTACTCAAAAATTAGATTAGCTAAATTAGGTAGATTAGCTATACAAGTAATATACCCAGGGATTCATGAATGCCTTAACGACCATTGTTTATGCTGAGTGGAAATGTCACAAAAAGAAACGAAAATGGAATACTCGAGATTATAGAGCGACATAACAAACCTAAATAGAACACATTTTTATAACTCAGCATCAGCCAATGCAAAAGCACAATCGAAATTATACATTTCCTCAGCCACAGCCCTAACCGCAAACTTGCCTCGCTCAGTCGCGAATAGTTCGCTATATGCGGGACTCGAGTAAGTTTTTGGTGAACCACGCAACACAGCCACTCAGGGCAAGAATACGTCCCAAAGTTGAATGAAAAAACGCCAAGCACGCCGCCTCGACCGCTAGTTGCAGTTAATGCCACTTTTGGGCTGTCGAGTTTGGAAGCCGAGTTTGTGCGATGTGAGCTAAATATTTAATTGGAGATGTCGTATCTCACGCTGTTTTGCAGTTTTAGGTGTTTGAAGTTACGCGTCTTGGCACGATATTTTTGCTAATTTACTTATGTAATATGCTGATTTTTTTGCTGACTAAACCTAAATAAATAGACGATACTAAATGTTTGACTATCATCATAATCAATGTATTGCTAAGCATAGACTTATCCATTTACCCAGGCTCAATTTCGAGGCTTGGTGTCTGTCATCCATTCCCGCGCAACTACTTTGAGATGATCCCAACTCCATCTACCCTGAGGGAATGTACAATACATTTGACAAACTTATCAAAACTTAAAGTGACTTTATCGAACTTTGAAGTCCTTTTATTAACGTTGGACTTAGTTTTTAAAATATTAACACGTATCAAAATTCGAAAGGATTGTAGATACCTACTTAAAAATATATTTTATACCATTAGATTACGTATAACTTGCTACTAGGTATTTCACTTTACATCTTTTATTATTTTTAATATACGAGAGCTGTTCTCGTTTCATAACTCCCATTAGCATACTCATCTAAATCTCACCACACGGCGCTAAACCTTAATTAACAAAGTCATTACTGTGAAAAAAACGCAAAAAGCGAAACAAAAAACAATTAAACAACACCTGTACAAAGTTAAGGCACAAAACAATCTCTGTTTAAACAAGAGAAATCTTAATTAGCTATGAGATGAAACGAAATCGGAGTTGTTCCCCGTCCGACGCGACGGCAGCCGCTGCAAATTGCAATTTTCGCGCAAAACGACATTTCTATCTTGCAATGTTCATAATTAAAGCTTTAGCTTTATGCCTTAGTCTTTCGGGTGAGAGCTGTCCGTGATTGGTGTAATTAGTGCATTCAAATATCTATGAAACAAGACGTTTTGTTTGAGTACTTTGTTTACACTTTGGAACATTTTAAAATATCTTGCTGATCTTCGAAGAGCTTGTTATAGAGATGGTTTAAGTCTTTACCACGCTGGCCTTATACAGATTGGTACGCTTACTTATACTTTTGAATTTTATTCTTGTCTCAAGTTGTAATAGGAGGCGAGATTTTCATAACAGAGAAATGGAAACAAAGTCGATTGAACCTAGGAACAGAACTTAAGATGCATCGGTATATGCTTAAACCTAAAAGGCCACCGATTAATTTTGTACACATGTGAAAATAAAATACCTTTTAGTAGTAAGCGTCACGACAGACGTAAGCGTCACAAAAAAAAGAACACAAAAATTTAAGGCAGCTCTGGCGATATTTCAGGACACAACGGCGCCAAAAACCAAATACACTGAGCAACGCGCCGAAGATCAACTTACTCGGAACTTAAAGTTTACAACTACCCACGGTTATATTTTTAAAATGCAAAATGGCGGAATGGACGGTAGAGATGCGATGGAATGGCCATTCTGCCCGCATGTATTACGCGCAGTCACGGATCTGTCGCCTTCATTTGCTTTTTCGTATAATATATTAAAGATAAATAAAATTAATATCAAGCCAAACAGTAGCAAATATAGAGGATATTTGCTACTGTTTGGCACAGGTGTAATTTACGAGTGAGAAGCATATAAGTTAAGCTCACCTCTGCGGTCGAGTTCGGTCTAGTGAACTTCGTATTCATTTAGAGATTCCGTGGAAAATTATCAGATATGTAGAGAAATCTCTGGGAATTTTCAAGAAAGCATAAATTGCTTCGACCACACTCATATGTTTATAAAATCAAAAATGTGGTCCTTGGACTGAATCATCATCATCATCTTAGCCACAGGAAGTCCAATGTTGAACATAGGCCTCCCCCAAGGATCTCCACATTAACCTGTTGGAAGCGGCCTTTATCCAGCCACTTCCTGCAACTTTAGCCAGGTCGTCCGTCCACCTTGTTAGCGGGCGTCCGAAATTTAGCTTGCCTGTACGTGGCCTCCACTCTAGAACCTATCGGCCCCAACGGCCATCGGTTCTACGCGCCATGTGTCCGGCCCACTGCCACTTCAACTTGCTAATTCTATGAGCTATTTCGGTTCTCCTACGGATCTCTTAATTCCTGATTCGATACTTAATACTGTGATTTAATTTATAATATGCACAATTTCCTCTCAACAGCATCACATGCGTTATAAATACGTAGAAGTAAAAATAAAATAAGGATTTTTATCAAATCCAACGTCTTTTCTCATCTTTGCGGATATTGATCACAATTTATTCGAGTCCAATTTATATAGAGGATTCGTAAAAAAATTATAACTAGTTATGTCCCGTCACAAACATATGTTCATATGAATAAATATTCATGCAAAACTTCGACCATTCGAAATATTCTTCATCATCTTCCGCAACCCATAATTTATGTATCAAGCCATAAAACCGCGAAATAAACATTAATGGAGGCCGTTTATTCCAACCCCAAATTCGTCTCTGATTACTAGAAGAAAATTAATATCACAAGTAACAAGTTGGTACTTGGAAGAGACTTGCGGACATTAAAATTTCATATCGTTTTTTCTCCGAAGAAGTTTCCCTTTTGCATTGAATAAGTAATACGTTTTTTGCATCATTTAGAGTGATTGGTGCAGCCCGTCCGACGAATACATAGCTGTGATTAAAAACGAACATTGCTTGAATATTTAACAATAAGATTTCTCACTTTACTTAGAAATACAGATAGTATATTGTGAGTAGTTATTAGTGTACAATATGAAATGTTTCTGTTTTGTGTTCTTACCAAAAATCTAGTGTAGAATTACAGTCAATTTTTAAGCATGTATATAACATCCTATATTAGAAATGTCACTAGCGCCACCCAAAGATGTTAAAAATTATTTCTGCCTCAAATTATGATTGGAGGCGAGCCTATCAATTTGTTGAGATATTTCTAAGCGAAAAGACACACGAATAAAACTCAAAACTAGCATCTCTCAGTATGGCAAGAGCAGTAGAATACCTAGCATTGCTTTGTAATTCATGGTGCTTTTTGATTTTGCTACTGTGCATGAGCGGTCGCAACGCTGTCATCGCATGCTCGTCTCGCCATTCATAGTGTTGTCGCTGAATTTCATAACACTATTAGTAATGCTATTATACAAGACTTGGCGTATTATGAATATTTGAATCCGGCAACATCGTAAAAAAAGGGGACTGATGGTGGTGGTCAGAAGAACTCATTTGAGAGATCTCCAGGGAAGCACATAAGTACGAGGAGAACTACGTGTGTATTCATTGGTTCGATAAAGTAGACCTGGGTTTTTTGTGTAATTTGGTGTGTATAGAGTTAATTTTGGTGTACGATGTTTGCTGATTAATAGTTAAAATCGATATATCCATGGATAAACGTTGCAATAAAGTCCTTGGTACATAGGTATATTAATTTTTTTATTTATTATCTATTAAAAATCACAAGTTAAAAAGTACAAATTTATGCATAAGTCCCACGAAACCGTATTTCGGTTTGACCGTGGAAATGAATGTATGTACAAACTAAAGACTAAGGTGTATTCCTTTTACAATAGCAATAATAAAAAATAAGCATCATTACGAAACTTCTTAGGTCATGAAATTACATATTATTTGAAAAAAAAAACACCGGATATAATATATGAGATAATTTTTAGACCAGGCTAAATATTTTGGTAAAGTGCACATAACTACAATAAGACTTAAACCATAATGGAACGCCCCTGTGACACTAAATATTATAGTGGATGTTCACAAAACAACGAAATTAGAAGGAAATAAATGAAACTAAAAATCACTAAATACAGTTAATTCACCCAGTTTGATTAACATCAATAAATAAACGACAAGGCAAAATAGCGACGTTCCGACGGTCAATGATGCTTTTCTTTTACAGTAATGCCCTTCTAAATTAAGAGGTTCCCTTTATTGGGAACAACTATTTGCAATTCACTCAAAAAGTACAAAAGCAGCCCTTAAACTGTTCAACATAAGCATCAGAATGGATGTAAATTTGGCGAGATTGGATTGTCGGGAGAATCAATTGGCGAACGGAGCGAGATCTGTTTTCAGAGGTCCGTGACAGAATTCTACACAAACGGTTAGAACTAGGGCGGGCTTGTGACTAATTTATTCTAAATAACGTTAGGTATTTGTTTCACTGAGCAGTAGCTTAGTTGGGAACAAAACAGACTGCTAATTAAGGCCACAAATTCGATCCTTTGCTACCTCGGAGTAATCCAAGTGAAGTGTTTTCATAGTAAATTATATATTGATGTAAGGAAAATTTGTTGGGAAACGTACATACAGGAGTTACTTCTATCTATAAAATTCTCTAAGGTATAGTCTTGTGTAAATGGCGTATCCAGTAGCGGGAAACTGTAATCTCGTGATGTTGATTAATAAATTCTAATGATACAGAACACCAACAAAAACAGTCCGATTGACACCTAACTTTTTTCTTATCGAAATCGACTAAAAAGGGCTTCGAAAATCGACCATTAAGTCTAACGAGCCACCTTTGTCATACTTCCTTTTTAACCGACTTCAAAAAAAGGAGGAGGTTCTCAATTCGACTGTATGTTGCTTTTTTTTTTTTTTTTTTTTTATGTTTGTTACCTCGTTTCTCTGTACTGTGTGAACCGATTTCGACCATTCTTTCTTTGATTGAAAGCTGGTGCTTGTCGTTTGGTCCCATAAAAATATGGTGAAAATCTGATGAATATCTTCGGACCTGGAGAGGGGAACTCCTTAAAACTAAGTAGGATTCTAATGGTTCTTTTTGCATTAGGTTCATTATACAAGTTAAGTTACAGTGAGAGACGGAAAAAGGGTGGGGGTGAGGGGGGGTAGGTTATAAAATTAAAATACACGTAAATTCTAATATCTTCGGCAGCTTTTAACCGATTTTAGTGATTTCTTTTTCATTGGAAAGAATGTATTGACAGGTTGATTCCAGGAACACAACATGAAGATCTGATGATCATGTTCGGACCTGGAGTGTAGAACTCTTAAAAATTTAGTAGGATTCCAATGGTTCTTTTTGCATTGGGTTCAGTATAAAAGCTAAGCTACAGTGGCGGAGGGAAAAGGGGGCAGGGGCAAAGGAAGGGGGGGGGGGGAGAGAGAAAAAATAATAAACATGTGAATACTCCAATTTCTTCGGCAGCTTTTAGCCGATTTTAGCGATTTCATCGGAAAGAACATATTCCTTGTGGGGACCAAATCTTCTTAATTTAAATTCCTATCAACACTAAAAAGATAAAAATAACTAAAATTTTTAATAAAAAAATAAAAACCGACTTCAAAACAAAAAACCACTAAAAACCAAAAAATAACAAAATAATAAGTACCACTGCAAAGCAAAAAAATAATATTTGTTTAATGAAACTTACGCTTGTTGATTAATTTGCTTAATGACTTGACTAGCCAACAAATCAAAATATATGCATAACATATTGAAGGCGGGTCGCCGAGTACCAAACATATAGATATTTAAATTAATATAAGGCATAGGTCCTACATGTTTGGTACTTGGCGGCCCGCCTTCGATATGTTATGCATATATTTTGATTTGTTGGCTAGTCAAGTCATTAAGCAAATTAATCAACAAGCGTAAGTTTCATTAAACAAATATTATTTTTTTGCTTTGCAGTGGTACTTATTATTTTGTTATTTTTTGGTTTTTAGTGGTTTTTTGTTTTGAAGTCGGTTTTTATGTTATCGCTCTGTCGTAATTTGGGAATGCAATTAATTCATTCAATTTTCAAATTCAAGATGGAGATTTCCTTCTGGCCACGGTTTTTTAATTAGTTTCCATTGCGGATGATAGGAAACCATTGAACGAGGGCTATTAGGGTACTAGCCGATACAGTAATGGGGGTTTTGAGGAAAAAGTTTTAAAGTTAATTATACAATTTTAGCACTGCATTATTCGTTATTTAACTTGGCTGATGTATAATACTTGATTCCAATAATGTTTTTGAAATGGGAAATCCAAAATTGCCGTTGTCTTACAAAACATGCAAGTGTGAGAGGCGGCACTATTGCATTGGCCATTGTGATGTGCTTTCTACCATCGTGTAGGATGGTCGCTATTCAGACAGATACAAATAACACCAGCGTCATACCTAATCAAACGGTATTAAAAGCTTTCCTATTCTATCTATCTGTATCAGGCCATATACATACGTAAGTCCCACTGCAGGGCAAGGGTCTCCTCTACAATCAATGTTACAATTGAGAGTGGTTAGGCCATACAGTCCACAACGCTGGCCTAGTGCTGGTTGGAGGCTTTCCGCTTAATTAAACTTACATAACTCAAAATTTCATCTCAAAAATTCCTTCCATCCTCTTCGATACCAAAGTCTTTTAAATTAAAGATTATAAAAAGCATTTATTTTCAGAATCTGTAACACTAACCGTAAACCGTTTGGATTTAATATTAATTAAAGCGAATAGCCGCTAATTGCGTTTCAATTTGGTTTTAAGAGTAAATTAGAGTAATTTAACCCTATATTAAACTCTTGGAAAGTTTTAAGTGTTTATTAATGAGTTCGGTTCCGGCCGCGTGGACTTCGTTACAAGTTCTAAACTAAATGAGCTAGCTCAACTCTGTCTACCCTTTGAATAATAGCTAACTTGAAGATATGGCTATGTGGGTATATACTGTATATGGTGTGAGTGATTTCATATGGTATCCACGTATTATTTATTTTGCGCATTTTTGTGGTGGAATCTTGCTGTACGTCAAAGCAAGTTATAGCACCAGCTACTTTATATTTTGAGACGAGCTGGCGGGCATATTTCTTTCGAAAATTAGTAACAGTATTGATTGACGCAACGAGACAACACCGCACATACCATCGGATTTAATGAAGTCGTTTTGACGTAAAAAAAAATATATATGACGACAGAAAAAAATATCAAATGGTAA
Organism: Hyles euphorbiae; assembly: GCA_023078785.2. NCBI lineage: Eukaryota > Metazoa > Arthropoda > Insecta > Lepidoptera > Sphingidae > Hyles > Hyles euphorbiae. The sequence continues at coordinate 19,311,867 of CM041032.1, read as the reverse complement.
ACACGTCATTAAAATAAGTAAAGAATAAAAATAAAAGTGCGTGGTGGCCTGTGGCACACCTCTGACTTTTCGGAGTCATGTGTGTATTGATAGTCAATCACCACGCACTAAAATGGTGAAGGAAAACATCGTGAGGAAACCTGCATACCATAGCGATTTATAAAAAAAATATCTATGGTATGTAAATCCGCCAACCCGCATTAGGCCAGCGTGGCGGACTATATGGCCTAACCACTCTCAATCGTACTGTCGATTGTAGAGGACGCCCGTGCCCTGCAGTGGGACGTATATGGGCTGATACAGAAAAATAGAGTTTGGAAACGTTTTACTTATTTCAATCTTCGCTAAGATTATATTATTTTTCTTTGTCTTTCTACACTTTGTTCTACTTTTTCAATATTTAAAATGTTTTAACATCAATCAAATTATACAAAACCTTATATAGAATAAATAATAAAAGCAATCTCTTTGTCTCTTTTATTATTATAATATACTCTAAATTATCCCAGTATCTAAACAACAAAATCAATATTGTTAAGTTTGGTGCAGAATCTCGCTGGCTCGCTTGCACGGCGGGGAACAAACCCGCACTAACAATAACTAACGCTCGGCAGCTGATTGACAACCGATGTAGGTACCGGTGGGCGCTTAGCTCACGTTATTAATTCAATATTCAAACGTGGGTAGTGTGGCGAGTGTTTGAAGTCAGGTTCTATATAACTATGTAGAGTGTTTTGATATTGTAATAAGTATTTATCAACTATAAGAGGTCTTACATGAGAAATCTCGTATTTTTTAAAATATTTCACGGAAAATGTTTTTTTTTGTTTAGTACATTTCATTGGCATCCAGGCCAGTTCGGGACCATGTTTGAAATTTGCTGAGAGTATTCAGTTTCTTTCTCATATCGATTTTTGTTAAGTTTGAAAATATTGTTAGTATTCGAGTATAACAGTTTCAGATTGGCTCGTATCACCAGCTAATTGTTGTAACTTAAACTCAACAACTTCTAAATTACCCTTTCGATGGCCTATAAAAGTTCTCATCCGGAGATATTTATCATGTTCAACCCACCCCTATTCTCTACGACCAAGCCTACTCTACATTCTCTATCTCCAACAATATTCCAAGTTTTATGTACCCCGCACTCATTAGTACACGCGACGTGTAACGACAACAAGTTACCGTTATACCCGTCGTTATTGTAACGGTAACGCGTATCGTTTAACCGTTATAGAAACGGTTAACGTGCCGAACTCAATAACTGAACGGCGGACGTTTTAATACAGAGTCTTGCTCAAGATTATATCATATATTGCTCCGACGTGGTCCTGCGTTTTATGTCACATTTTGCTGACAAAGTTTGTTATCTGACAAAATATTTAAGTAGCATTTCCTAGGTTTATTTTTAAATAATATTTTGTCACACACAACAATATATGCATGCATTTTGTGAAATATTAGTAGCCATAAAACACCACTTATCGAAATAAATGTTAGAAAAGAGCGTAGATAAATACATCAAACAATCACTTAGTCCTAACCCCACAGTAACATAGAGTCTTGTGTCGTGAGCATCAGAAACATTTCAGCCTCAGAAATACCAGGACCCGAAAAAAATGCGATTGTAATTCACACAAACATTTGTCTCCGTGTGGAGTTTGAACCAACGGCCTTTCGTTTCACGGCCGGTGTCTAACCAATTATGCCACGGCTGTCAATGATGAAACACTTTTTTTGAAAAAACGGGTAAAATTGATATTTTCTAGATAGGAAAACTTTAACATATTGAATTATTTTGGAGATAATCAATAAAGAATCAAAATCCTGAAAACACACGGCGGTTGTTGTTCGCCACTAGACGAGTGAAACGACATTGCAACTAAACCACTTGACCTCTTTCACATGAAAGTGTCAAAACACAAAAAGCAAGGTCAATGATACGTCCCATCAAAGTGTTTCGCATTAAAAGCTTTTGGCCTAATGGCCTCACACTTATGGCCAAAGTGGTCACATTCGAGTACTTTTCGCACTTTTCAGCATTTGCACCATTTTGAAGAAACAATGAAAAGTATTTTTTAGCATCGTACAAAAACACATCAACTCTTATACATTGTAAAATAAAACGTTTACAATGTATAAAAAAAAAGCAAGAAAAAAACTTAAAAATTAAATCACCTTGTATTATCTTATTCAACTAATTCTGAATGCTAGTATTATACTTAGATTGAAACATTTAAAATACGTGCAACCTACATCAATATACTTCACTGAAGATTTTCATACAACCGTAATTAAAGCTAAGACAGCTTTTCTGTTGCATTTCCTTTACAAGTAGTTACTCAGATTGCCGAAGACCTTAGTTGGTGGCTGTCCTACACAATCGCGTAAACCCTACCGTGGAGAACTACGTATGTGTAACTGTTTTCGAGCTCAGTCTGTGTATATCCGATTTCCATTAGATCATTACTTTCATACATTTTTCCGCCCATATCAAGTAAACTATCACTCTTGTCGAACACATTTGTACCAATTGTAATAAAACTATTTTAATAATTTTATCGAAGATTTGGTTTAATTTTTTCGATTTTGATCTTCCCGATGTTTTTTTTAATCTGACCGTGCATAGTGGCGGCATTTCACCTGATGGTAAGTGCTAATGCTACCCAGGCAGAGTATCCATTGGCATCGGACAGCGGTCCCATGCCAATGAAAACAATCATGCCGGCCTGCTAAGGTGCCTCTTCACGCTTCAGCCGTTTCGATTCTTTTACAGCTATCGTGGTCATGTGGCGGATTTCTCTAAGTTCATATAATTCACACAAGTTTCTTAAAATATCCCTCATCGTAATACAATATATTAATTATTCCGCAAACGGCGGGCCGCTTGCAGTACGGGCGACTCTGGCCGGGACAGCCCGTCTAATCCACCACTTCCAGGTGGCTTAAAACATAAGTCATTTACCCTAAACATAGCTACAGGCGCTAGGAAATTAGCTTTATGTTTAGGATATATTAATACCGATGTTTTTTTTTGTTTCTTTGGCTTGGTAATAGTTGTAGTTTAGCGTCAGTGTTTATCCACAACAAAAAGATAGGTATGCCGGTTAACACAATTATGACGGCTTTGTCAAAGCGCAGTCTAAATCCGAGACACAACACTCACCTATGAATCATTGTGACCAGTTTTATGCCGTCACCTTCAGACGCTTTTCCGGAGGCCACGAATATTCTACCACCAGCACCATATTCCATTAAATGAATGATCTATCCTTCGATCAAATATACTAGGTACAAAGGTACAGGGTCCGGAACAAAATCATACGCCGAAAGTGGCCAAGGTTGCTTATACCTGATGTGTAAGTGAGACGTAGCAAAAAGTCTTAAATTAAAATCAACTTCAGTTCAGTTACCTTTAATCTAGTATATATTTGATCGAAGGATTTATCGCATCGCATCCTACTAAGAGGCACTTTATATTTTCGAAGCGTCCCTCGCCAAAACACATTGATAAATAAAAATACGACAGACATAAACTGTAACAGCAATTTAAAGGACGTCTCCCCATACGGGACAGTAACTACGTACGGCTAATAATTTTAGTAATGGCGACATTTTCCGAAGTGTCAATAGTCAACCGGGGTGCAATAACGAAACTACATTCGGAAACTAATATACGTTCAGGGCTGTTACACCTTCAATTACTGAATTAGTAAATTTTTATATTAACCAAACATAAATACTTTCATAATGTTTATTTAGGCAAGGAATGAATACGTATAAATTATTTAAGTATTAATGGTACTATTTGAGAAAACTTTGTCTTCGTAATTTGATAACAACAGTGAATTTTCCATGGCTGTCTATATTATTTTACCTAAATTTCCAGTTATGTGTTTTGAAAACGCCTATGTTTGAAAGACTTATCTAACACGATATTTTTATTGTTATCATCAACTAGGAACTACTGGAATATCCATCCAGTGGAATAAATTGCCTCTGTATTTATGTACGCTTTCAGTACTTATTCCTGAGAGGTCAACACTTGTGCCATAATCCATTGAATTTCCTCCGCTAAAAATCCCAATCACACCAGTCATCGAAATCACGCAAAAACACACCACAGGATCTATAAACATCGACTCTCAACGCAGAACTGAAATAAAAAGAAAACTGACCGCACGGACCGACAGTCAACACGGTAAGTGTCAGTCGCCAGCCCTACAGAGATGCCAATTGGTAGTATCGGTGGCACACACTACAACGCCATTCGAACGCCACGTCACGCGCCTTTTATTTTAAATCTATTGAATTTATCGCCGCCACCTGCCATCCTATCCATACCTACCATCGTGTACCACCCACACGCTCGCCACACGACTCGTTATGCACAACAATATTCGCCAATTGTTTTGTATCATCAGTATACAGTTATAGCGTCTGGGCTAAACAACAACTCAACTCAACTGAGCTTTTAACATACTTAAACGGGGTAAATGACATTATGTGAATGATTAATGTTTTGACAATAGTCTGATTGTCTATTTGCATGCTCCTGTTGGTCAAACATTACAAAAGTTGCAATGGGCGGTGAGTAGGTGTTAGCGTCCACAAATAACATTCGTTTAAACCGCAGGTCACAAAAATATTTAATCCAAGAATCAAACACTAGACCTCACAAAACATAATCCACACTTCCACAAAACTATAAGCTAATTTAACAAACACTTTAAATAGCCCATAGAAACGTCCGCCCAGTAATAAAGTTTTATTCTTACAAAAGCATCTCTTAACTAATGGAGACGAGAATGGCACGTTCATTAGACATTCGCGGGTGCGCGTCAAGTGCGTAGCACTCGCTATACCCGGGTATAGCCGCATACTCGGTTATACCCGCGATACCTAAGTACCCGCGCACCCAGTCACCCGAGCATACCCGGCGCTAAGTAATTTATCCGGGATTCGACTTAACCGCTCTACATCCGGGCCGGATTTAAAATAAGGATGCCATTAATATGCGTCGCTGTAAAAGCAAATAGCAACAAGCGACGCTGTTATAGAACAGTTTATGCAGAGGGACAAATAGGTATATACCGTAATGGAGTATTAAATATTAGGCAATATGACCTGATATGACTACCTGATATTGAAACACAACCACTGAAACGCAATTGCAAATTAATAATTACAATTCACACAAGTCTATTTTGGATGTGCCCTACAGGTACAGGTCGGAGAACTTACTCCCAAGACTCCTAAGATGTGATAAAAAGAAAAGAGGTGTCTTTCGGCATATGAAGCATAAATTACGTGCCCGTAAAATATTTCTCTCATGTAAGATCTAAAAAACTGAAAACACTACCCGGAGCGTGAATCGAACTCAGGACTCCATGGTTCGTAACTAAAACACGCTGCCACTGTCCCAATGGCGAACCTTATATAAAACATTACATTTCTATGAAAGACCCTGCACAATACATTTATCGCTAAAGGCGCACACACACGCGCATTGTTAGTTCTGTCTGTGTTCTGTGTGTTGATCTAGGCGAGTCGGAAACGTCGCACGCTCGTCTCGTCTTGATAAAACTCCTTAATTGTTTTATTGCCAGCATAAAGTGAGAGATAAGGCCGCCGTCCACTGAATTAGCAGCGACTTTATTTTTATTGTTAGTAAAATTTTTACGAGCGTTTGTTTGTGGTTTACGTCTTCTTTGCTTTGGGTATTAAGCTCTCATTGTAAGTAAGATTTAAGTGTCAAATATTTACTTATTTTGGTGTCAATTATTATTAATATTGATTCACATCTGAGCTACTGCCATACTGATCAAGATCCAAGCCTCACATATCATAATAATAAGTTGAAGAGCTAGATTTAGAACACCACTCTTTTCTTTGGGTAATTTCTTCAAAGCAAAAGGCAGCAACTAAATTTACATTGCACTAAGTGACTTTACACAAAAACAAAAAAAATGGTTCAAGTACAGTACGATCGTATGAATCCCAGTATATTTAATTATTTAAAACTTCTAACTAAGACTTAGCTCAGCTTTAACTAGAGGCTTCACCTTACGTAGGCTGTACGTAGCGAGTAACTGGCAGGCATTTGGTAAACACGCGCGGTGTGAACGCGCCTTATCGCTCGGATGGGCGGTTATTCCGCTAATGTGTAATGAACTTTATCTTATCTGGAGAAATTACGTGCTAGTATGATTCTCGAATAAATCTTGAAAGTATGCTGAAGTGAATATTGTTTCTTATATTTTACTAGAGCAGGGGTCAAGAAGAGTGTAATGAAACGCAAAGATAAATGTTAATATCTGCACTGATTATTATTTGTGTGATTTTTACTCTGACTTTTATTTGTCGTGTCGGGTGCAAATTTAACATTACCTCATATTTGATAGTACTAGAAGACACGTATGCACGTACCAAACTGTAGATTCTGTATTACTGACATGTATATGGTGTTTTATTTTAAAGACTCCCTCAGTGGCGTAGTTATGCCAGGGTACGGTTACAAAGGTGAGGTTCGAATCCCGGGTTGGGCAAAGTGATATTGGATTTTTCATTGTGGGACGGAACATACAAGGCGAAATGTGGGTGTTCTGGCACCTCTGCCTACCCCTTCTGGGAAAAAGGCGTGAGTTTATGTATGTATTTACAAAGTTCGTATGGTTTCACTCACAATAAACACTAATAAGACTTTGTTAGTAACAAAATAACATTTAATTTCAAATGACACCACGCAGACTGGGCAAACCAAACCAAATCCTAGGACAGTCTCAACTTACAACAGCACAGTACAATTGACCAGCGAGGTTCTCGACCCCTCACCCGGCGCGGGTTTCTAGTAAATTATTCACACATATAACTCACACCTAAGTCTCCCATAACTTAACATGTAGACAGTGGCGTATTTTAAGAATATTCCCAATAATACTCCCAAAAAGTTTCGCTGCAGGACTTATCTCACTAGCTATTATATTTACATTATAAATATAACTACAATTTACAAAATTAGTTCGTAATTCACCACTGCTTCCAAAGTGAATTTGTAAGTTAAATGCCTAACGTTGCTGAACTAAACTATCTTTCGGGGTCATGGACCCCAAACTCCTCAACTAAATCCGCCCCTGCATCAACCACGCACAGAGTGAGTTAAACGTGAGTTTATCGCCGCGGATGTCGTGCGTACTTAAAAATGCTTTCAAGACGTCAACTGATAAATATTCATTTTTTAGCTCGTCCGCGTCGCTTATGCTTTAATCTGCGGACACGGAAAATGTTTCAGTGAGTATAATGTCTAGTTACCGGTCTTTAGTGAAGTCTATAAGAGTTATAGCTTGTGTTTTTTTTACGGAAAATCGTTCTGCAGCTGAGTGCAGCCCTGTCAAAATAAATTAAAATTTCCAGCTACTTTTAATAATCGACTCTATCATTATAAATATTCGAATTTAGATTTCCCACACAATATAATTACGCTGAATTGGCGGGACGAAATTTCGTATTCAAGTAGTAGACTGGTTTATGGACAGCGGACCCGTCGAGAATTTTCAAAAATGTCACAATTTTTTGTTAATTTATTAAATTATTTTAAGTTACGGTGACTTTGGAATCTAATTTAGAACCTTACGGTTTTATAGAATAATTACTTTTTTCTACTTATTTCGTTCACTAAAAACTCCCAATTAAATGTCGTTATAGTGTGGGAATGACTAGAAGTCGCTGGGCGTGGGCGGTGCTTAGTTTTAAATCCATTAGGGTAGTAAAATATCGCCGCACGCGCGCCTGCTGGGCCGTTTGTGGCCCGCTACCCTAATAACGGGACGGACTGAGGGAAAATTCACACAATACGTTGAATATGTCAACATTTGAGAATCTACTGGTTCAGAGATTGACAAGTTAGCAAAGGTTACTGGTAGGTCTCTCGTATGTGAGAGGCGACCTGGGTAGGTACCACCGCAATGTCTATTTCTCCCGCCAAACAGCAGTAGTAGCCTGAAGCATCACTCCTTCACGGCTGCTACGTATGGCGACGTCTGTGTGGTTCCGACCTCCATAATGGCCGTTTATTCCTTTGCTTGCCGATAACATCGGGAAAAAAGCGAGAAGAAAAGGATGGTAAAAAGAAAAAGGTAATAAATTATTAGTAAAGGGGTATCTCAATTTCCTGCAAGGCAGTGATAAGTAAGATATTGCCCCGGAAGAGCCTGTCCATAAGGAATTTAATTGTTTTCATTTTGGTGTTCTTTTTGTGTTTAATTTTACTAGTGGTCGCCTAGTGGTCGAAATTCGACCAAATCAAGAAGAGAAAAAGTTTTTACCTGTATGATGATGTTGTTATTCTGATAATTCGTGCACATTTAAATGTACGTATCTCTCAAAATTACTTATTTATCCTGAAGTATATGCAATTACTAAAATCGTAAACTACAATAATTGCTTTGAACCAGCAATAGCAAATTACATATTTTTTTTGTACCTGAATGTTGTTATTGCAGGTTGCTGCTTAACTCTCTGAATTAAGACTTATTTTATATTAAATGAGGCGAATAAAACCTTTTTTGACGTGACAACGTCTTAAATTAGGTTGCGGCTGGGAGTCACTTATGAAAAAGTGTAACGCCCGGTAACGTTACGATGAGTCACCGAACGAGAGAGAGGCCCGCCGAATGCCTTGCGTCTCTCTCCCACTCAACTATGATCGGTCTGCCGCGCGCGCAGCACTAGAGAATTAGGCGCATTGAATCGGCGCATGCTTGTGTCTCTGTCTTTGTCTTTCTCGAACGTTCTTGGCGTTGGAAAAACAAGAAAGCGTCACAATACAAGTTCACACGTGTGGTTAAAGTATCGTCAGCTGTGTCTGTAGTGAAAATATGGAGTGCTTAGATTCGTCATTTATCATTTACAACAACTACAACAATAAAGGTAAATAATTGTACACTGATATTTCATTATCGTAAACTATGATTGATTGATTAATTGTTAGATTGACACAAAAGTTGAGAAACTGAGTTTATAGGTTATGTCATACTATTGATAAATGTTGATAGTGTTTTAGTAAACAAAATATATTTCTATAGTTAAAATTTGTGCAATTCTTATTTTCATTCAATTCCTTGTTCCTATTGTGCAATTTAATTATATTCATATCAATAAATATTCTACCGAGAAAAAGACGTTGTCACGTAAAATCTTCGCCCGTAAAACCGACTTTACAGGCAACCAATTTTTTTGATATGTCCATGTCAGAAGAACAAAATGAAAAAGAAAAGAAACAATTTGACACCAGAGTATGTATGCGTGTACAAATATTTGTGTATGTATGTGTGTGTGAAATGCATGGTAGTGTGTGTAATGTTTTATTTTTTTATTTAATGTACTTTATAAGCATTATTATTGAAAAATATTAGCGTTCTGCACTTCTCCTACTCATAAACTATAAGTGTGCCAAATTTTATGCTCCTGCGTCCGCGCAATTTCCGTAAAAAGGGGTCCAAAGTTTTTGCATCACGTATTAATATATAGATTATGTTTCTTTGTGAGTTTTGTGATTTATGCTTTAATAAATAATTGATTAGTGTATTTGATTTTGTATAATCGTACTATCCAATTAAATAAATAAACAGAAAACACTTATTTTCTGTAAGGTCGTCACTCTGTGTGTATCTGTGTGTTGTAGAATCCGAGAGTGGGATAGTCTCTTTGTGAAGCTAGGATCCTCTGAGTACAGCCCTGCGCTCTCCGTCCCTCCGGCGGATAATCTCCCGTTGCGCGTGGCGATTAACGTTTTACTTGTGCCGGCGCCGTAAACTTTACTTTCCTGATAAGGATTACTATTATACGTCGGATGAATTACAAAGTACACCCCTTTATTCGCCCTGACATTGAATTCTTCGTATTTAAAGGGACACTTCCGTGCACGATTGTGTAGGACGCGCTAACGCGAATTTTGCAATTGTAGATATTTTTATGTAAAGCCCTAGCATTGCATTCAAATACATTTCATTAAACCATCCAGTGCAGTATTATGCGACATAACACAGTATAATTATACATCATACAGTATCATGTATGAAATATTCCTAGCATGGATCCAAAATTTGGTACAATAATAGAGGAGTCATCCGCTGAAAGCTTCTTCATATATTGAAAGGAACGTGCAATCATCACTTATTTGCCAATAACTTTATATCCATTTAAACAGACATAAACAACACCGCTGTGATTTCAAATCTCTATAGAATATTACCTTTATATATTCAATCAATTCAAAGGCACGGTAAAAGTTAGGTTCTACTGCGACTCGTAACTTTGTGAAGCGGTTAAGAAGTACTTTTTAATAGTATTATACAGCTTACAATGCGGATAGAAGTGTGTTTACAAATAACTATTGGAACTGGATGGTAAGCGAACTCGACGCACAACTTTTGTTTCTTACTTTCACTGTCGATTCGATATAGTTCTATTGTATTATATTTTTTTAGACTCAAATTCAGTATCGAATCTTGGTATTTTAGTATATTGACAAAATACATTATCACTTCCAAATTTCAGTACTGTTATAATAATATGATTTAAATAAAAATATAAACAACGTAAATAAATGTGTAGAAGTAATATTAATATCAATGCAAACAATTAATTGATCATACCTTGAATTAATAAAATAACAATATTTCTATTTCAGGCTAGCTTTTCCGTTAATAAGGTCTTGAACTTCGCATCTTTTACAGCTTTAATTCTATTTAAGTCAATTTACAACATAAAAACCAAATCGCAAACATTTGTTAAATCACAAGAAAACTCCGCTGCAAAAATTGACACAAACAAAAATGAAAACCGAAAAAAAACTATTATTAAGTTTTATCATTGTGCGGGCCTATCAAACGTACCCAAGAAACATCTCAACTTTACCAATGTATTTTTAAAACAAAATGTATTTTAAGACAAAAGCGTCACAATTCACCCCCGGCTCCTCTTACCCCGAGGAAATCTAATTATCATAAAGAACAATTTTTATTGTACCCCTAAACGCTGTCACCTCGACCGCCTGGCGGTAATTTTTTTTCCAAAATTATAAATTCTTATCACATAAAATATTCGATAGAAATAAAAAAGGGACGTTATCTGTATAATAAGATAAGATGACGTTTGCCAATCGGCGCTAAGATGCGGAATGCATGCAAATTAGCTGGATTTGTACAGACACTAGATACGTACTCGCCTTTCTTCGGTTTTGTATTTAATATTTTGGAAACTCGATTTCTGTCCAAATACCGGCCTAATATACTTTGATTACGTCACTGGAAATAGGGAACCATTATTTTTTTATCAGGCGTATGCTTAATTTCAACCCTTCCAAAAAATATTATATACCTACTTGTGAATGAATAATTTCCGTTTCTAATACAAAAATTCGCACCAAGTAGAATATCCCGATGTAAAAACTGAACCCAGGATGTGACGGCTAATATCCCGTAAGAAGAGCAGATTAGTAAGACAAATTGTACGATATGTTTATATAAAATTATAATATATTTTACAATTCCTACCTTCATCTCACTAAGAATATCCTAGGAAAATATGATTCCCCATCAACTTAGAAACAGTAATCAAAAACCGTTTAAAAACATCAAAAGCTGTTATCAAATCCATCAACAAGCTGTGTTGTTGTTCCCCGCCTCACCGCGGGAGGATTACCATGGGGGAAGGCGGGGGAGCCAGTCCCGGCGCAAGACCTAAATACAGAATAAAATAAGTTGTGCGAGATCTTCTCAGTAATCAGTAATGTATAATTACAACACTTAAATGTTATATATTTTTTGCAAGATTCTTGAATTGTCCAAAGTAAACTCAATAGTTTAGAAAATCTATCCATGTGTATATGGGTGAATATAGTGCTACTGCAGACGCACCACCTGTCACATATCGGTTTTCGTTTTGGCTTGACCACCATGAGTTGCTTAATAGTGCCTTTGCCTAAATCTTCGGGGGAATGTGACCTTATAAATGTATGTACGACACCTGTAGTCGTAACCACAGATTTTCAGGCCACCTTAAGTTTCCACTACTAAGCAACTACTTAGAGGGGTTTTGTATTTATAAAATAACTTCCTATGGCGGAAAATGAACTATAAAAAGCCTCTCCAGACCATCAAAGTGCCAGGCTCCTAGCACCGCGAGACAGTGGGCGTTGTCCCACGTCTCGCTGCCTCGCGCCGCCTGCGCGGGGTGTTTGGTAAAGAAATTCGCAGCACTCGTAATTTATCTTAGTAATGGCCCGACACCCGGCGCCGCCTTTTTTGGATCCTCCGAGGATCGAGTCCGACGTTCGAATTTAAAACAGATTTCAGGAGTTTAATTTGCGAAATTGTTTACTTTAAGAAATGTTTTGTTTTGACAATACTGGTAGTGGAAACTCATGCGATAGAACCTGATTTATGTTAAGATGTTAAATAAATTAATACCCAACGCCAATAATTTAATGGACTTTGGAAATTTATGCGGGTTAAAAAACTTGATCTTATATATCAGTCTAAATTTTAGTTAAGTGCTCCTGACAAGATTGACTCCAACAACTTTAAAACAATGCCAATGTTTAAGCCATAAAATCCTATTATCCACTTTCCATACAACAGAAAATGTTTATTTCAATTGAGAATGGTTGACGCACCAAAGAGTCCATATACAGACTCCTTCAGCTTAAGACAGATTAAGAACGAAAAAGTAGGATTAACAAGTATAATTGGAGTCCACTCAGACATCGAGTCTCCAGCTGCGTCTACACGGGCCAATTACATAAAACAAAGCTTAATAATAGTTAAAATTGTAACAGTAATTAGGGCGTGTCTCGTAACATTCGTTACTGAATCATATTGATACGAGGACTCGGGCGAAACTTGAACTTGGACAAGGGATGAGCGGAAAGCGAGTGGATTTAATCATTAAATACATTATTTGGTGCAGTAGGTTGAAAACAGGCTCTGTGTGTTTGCAGATTTATTCTCCGCTCCAACACAAATGTTGGTCCAACACTATTTTCATACCGATAAAAAAATTACCGTTATCAGTTCTATGAAGTAAAACTAACGTTAGTACCAACGTCCTCTCTCCGGCTAAATTTTCTATTCTGGGCATAGTTTTTTAAAGATGTCTATTGTCTTATTGCCGTATTGATTTTATATGCCTTCTTCCACAGTCCCCGATAAGCGGTCAGATAGACTACAAATGTTTGTGTTAACTAAAAGTATTTCTGTCAGGCCTAGGAATGTGTAGCAGAGAAATTTCTTCTAGTTTTTGACAATCACAATACGAGGCTTGTATCCCAGTGTACGATGAAGACTATGTATGTATGTGTTCGTTGGGAATATTTATTTATGAACTGATGCAGTGCGGAACTCAAAATGCTCACGCCCCTGTCTTTTTGAAGATACGTCAGTATTTCTAGTTAATTTTGCCACGCGTTACCTGTAAATAAGGAAATCATGAGGTAACTTGCAATCCTCTGAATTCTCCAAAATAATTTCAAAGCTACAGTGTCTGCAAACATACACTATCTCGCTCTAATCTAAACTCTCAATGGCAGTATGAGCAACGAGTTAATATTATGTTTATAAATGAAATGAGAAGTTAACATTCGTACACTTGCAGCATCGGCCAAAAGATGTCTCTTCATTTTAGACCGAAAATAAAATCTTTATCCGAGGATTAGAGGGCGGCTCGGCGCGGGCCGGCGCGGGATGCTGCGGGAGGCAGTAATTTATCTCGCTAATGGTTTTAAAGCCGACATCTGCCCTTTTAGGGAACCATGAATGAGCAAGCCACCCAGTTTATTCTTACTATATCATTGCATTTTCTTCCGCTTTGTTTGTTTGGCATATCTATTTTTATAGTGGAAATTGTAGGTATGATAGTATGTATTAGAAGAAAATGAATACGTCTTGAATTAACGATGGCGCACTCGCTATTAAAATTTGGTTTATATTTTAAGGCTTTTTCCTTTGTAGTGGCTATCCTTGCTTTTATTTTGAATATTAATGCATAGCAACTATTATGTTACGATGACTTTTGAAAGGATTCATTTCGAATAGGTAGGCGCGTTGAAATATTAGACTCAGTGCTCTCATACTGCCCCATCAAATTTTATTTAAATTCTGACATCCCTGCCATAGTCATGTGTATAGTTGTATATTGATTTCTACGAATGATAAGAATAGCCTTTATATTATTGACTTGTATATTGTCGACTTTGTATTAAATAGAATTAAAATCGAAATCTAGTTCTTGAACCATATTGTACGCCTTGAAAACAGTTCTAAACGGGGTCTAAATCTAGTCTAGGCTATAAGCAGCATATAGTACAGGCAGTGAACCAGCACATTACGCCGTGCTCGACCCTACAAACCGCATCAAAGTGGAGGAAACCCTTTGTACCACTAATTTGTGTACGTATTATGTATTCATAGACTTGCTTATTCGGTATACGCGTTCATAATATGTTCCATTTTAACTTAAATTTTACATGAAACATTAAGATTTGAATACCAGTATTAGAAAGAAAAAGCAAGCAAAATCCTCGATAACTTTTTAAGTAGCTTAATTACAAAACATGACATTTATTAAGTAAATTAAATAATATTGTATTAATTTTTCCATAGGCAAAGTCACAAATAACTTGGAGTAATTTATTAATTTCATCACTTTTGGCTCCGGCAACCAACAAATTACACAATAAGTTTTTTTTTTATTGCCATGAATGGCGAGACAAGCGTGCCGTTCGCCTAATGGTAAGCTATACGGTCGCTCATGAACAGTAGCAAAACTGAACAAAGCCTTGAGTTACACAGCAATGCTTAGCATTCCACTGCGCTCGCCATCCTGAGACATAAGATGTTAAGTCTCAATATGTCCAGTAGTTACTCTGACCACAAAGTTCTTCAATCCGAAACACAACAGAGCATTTACACTGCTAGTTGGCTGAAGAAATAGACATTGCGGTGGTACCAATACAGGCAACCTTAGACATATGAAAGACTTACCAGCAGTAGATCAGCTTGTCAAGGATGCCGTAGCCAAATGATTGGCTGATGACGGGCAGCAACATAATCTGCGCGAGGAGCTACGCCTTGCACTCGCCTTTCCAGCTTCCAGGAACATCGAATACGAGCCATGATACTATAAACTTGCGAGGGGGCCATAATTCATTAATGAACTTCAACCGGTGCATAATGACGAAAATACGTATCCATACCGCTTACCGGGTAAAAATACTGTACAAAAAGATACTTACAAATCGTAACACATTTCCTAAGCCGTACTCGGTTGAAAACAACATAATAAACATACATTTCCTTAACAGCAATACAAAAGCTCAATTAAAGCGTACCTTCCCGTAGTTACTTTAACAGCTAAATACAATTGCCCAACATTCTGCCTACGTGTACGCAATGTATGCAAATCAGTGTATATTTTATACACGAATTATGTAAAACAGTTGAATAATTAATTCAAGTCTGTATAAAATCATCAAGTTTTAATATTATCGAAGCCTGTAGTCGACGAAATCCAGCTTACGACAATAAACATCTTAATACGCCGCGGGCCTACCACGAATTCTCGAGGCGGGAAGATATTTTTACCCAAAAATTATATCATCTGAAATATATAGAATACAATGATGTACAAAATTAGTCAGAAACATTATGAAATTAGTGTCGTTCCTGTATATGAATTTTATAAACTTTTGGCGAACATTCAATATTTTTTACTGCTACTTGACATCTCATATGCAACGAACAATAAATTTACTTTTAAGGCAAAAAACATAACTATAATATAACAATATACTAACAAGGTCATTTACAATTATAGAAGAAAAAAATCGATAAAAAAGTATGTCACAGAATATAAAAATATTTCATTTACAGGCTTAATACAAACGTTCATTATGTTATACAGAATGTATTAAAAACTGAACGAAATATTCAATGCATGGGTTAACATCGGCTCGGTTTAATGAGTTTAATCCGTTAAACGCAGCTTCATTCAATATTTGAAACACGATAAATTTGCATTTACTTATGTTTTAATGCAAATAATTTACAGGCAATTATAATTGGTAAATTTATTTTAAAATGTTATGTAGTATGTATTTCCTACCAACCTTTAACTATCAATACACCTTAAATATGTTTGAGTATTTTGGCTATAATATTACTAAACTACACCCGATAAATATAATATCATTCAGTTAAGTTAGAAATGGCGAAAGACAATAATTACCATTCACCTTCAAAAAAAAATACGGGCGTGCGTAAACAGCTTTAACATTGAAATACTCTTACCATTCAGCATTGCGATAATTACTACATATATTTATGTATAAGAAGCTAAATTCACTTAGCTGCACGGAAACCTAGTCCCAGCATCGTAGTAGCCGCCCAGTTGTATCGAACAACCGGCCAAGTGCGATAAGCGGCTCATCGCAACGATAACACCCGGCATCTAGTGTTGCCGTGGCGACTCTTTATCTTGGCAGCATAAACCTTCACTAACAAGTTCCAAACTCCTCAGGATTAAGGCTAGGACCATAGCGCCGTCTTAAACAGAGCCGTTCGGAATTAATCTAGTGCTGTGTTTGGGAGTAAAGAGTTGACTTGAACTCAAGTGCCTCAGCCTTGCATGCTGGTTTATGTACAACTTTGACACTAGCAAGTGGAAGCGCCATGCTGTATCTACATATGTGGAGTAAGCATCGTGCTGCATTTCGTTTGGTGATTGTCATTGCTATAGACTCTGCAAATTGAGGTAGTATATTCATATCCAAATAAATATCTCCTATAGGTACACGATGATGGAAGTCCTGCCATAGCGACTCTTGCAAACATAATATACTGTTTGTAGTGCAACGGTGAAAGATGAAGAATTTTCCCACGTTCATTCTCACTATCGTACATGTATATAAAAATAGACCATCAAGTCCATTGTAGTGTCATCAGTTAGTCTAGTTAGTATAAAAATGGTTTTCTAAACATAAGCAACCCCTAGGAGTTCCATTTCGTTGGTCATTCTAAAAAGCATATTCCATTCTCGGAAAAAGCAACGTATATGATTTGTGGATTAAAAAATATATACAAAAGAGATGTCATACATAGAAATCTCATACACGCTGTTATAAGATCAGTAAGCTAGCTAAATCTTTGCAGTGAAATAGCTTCCTGTAACTTGTAAAAATTGTTGTAAAAATTTCAGAAATATATTCTAACGTCCTAATCCATCTAAAGTTTCAAGAGAACAGTGGGCGGGGTCGAGGGGCCCCGGAAAATAGTGCATGTTCATAAACAGGCGCATAGTTTAGCAGCTTTGCATTTTGTCTATATCTGCTGTTTGAGATAAGTCCAGCGCGGCCACGGAACCAGCGAGTGGTAAATACGCTCTTTAATACAAAAAATATTTATACAAGAGCAAGACGAAGGATCTGCTAGCAATTAATGTTAAGTGTAGGGTTAACCAAATGGAAAATAAACACAAATCCGGTAGACTCAATTATTATGCCGGTTTACTCGGAACTAAATGTACACAAGTTATTCTCAAACGGAACTAATTTGCGTTTTTCATCACCGCGTACAGTCACCATTCGACTTGGTACTATTATCCTAGCTCTTGAAAACAATAACATCTCGAATAATTATAAGCTGTATTTTTCACAATTATATTAGACCTTTGGCTCATACTTTATTCAACCATATCCACTTACAAAGCTAATAATAAATTGGTAGCCGCATTTTTCAGAGCCCTGTGGCGAAGTGCGCAGACTTAGAAAGCATTGTTAAATCCACAGGGCGGCAGTGGCTATGCACTCGTGCCATTGGCAGCTTCGTTATTTCACTGCTCCACGCAAACACGCGTTATTTGCTACCATTGTGAAAGAATACGGCAATAGGAAAAAATAAATAAAAAAACCTCATGGTTGTGTCACGAGATACATACACGCAAAACTTATTTCCTTTCAAAACTGTGTTTAGAGGTGAGTATATCCATACTAGATACCAAATCCTTATCTGAAGTCTTACTAACATTGTTAACAATTATTAGCACAACGTGCAATGCCTTAAATTAAATCATATAAAGATTAATATTATTAGGAAATATCCCACACATAAAAAGTTAAAACCATGGATTAATGTTCCAGAAAGCTAGAAGTAGAAAAAGAAAAACCCCACATTAATTCAAACGAAGCCAAAACAATCAATCAAGCCCGTGGACAACATAAATAAACAAAATTCCTAAAACCCAACTAAACACGACACAGGCACACGACGTGCCACATTCCAACCCGAGCACCTGAAGTCAAGGACAAAACTTTTAATGGCATGCATTCTCCAAGTCTTGCAAGGTGCGAACGCGCGCTCCACTCAAACACAAAGGGAGGGAGTTTTACTCATACGTAGCGTATAGGAATGGGCAGTGCAAGTGTAAAAAATATAAAAATGGCTAGCACCGTCCGTGGCCGTTATAAATGGCCGGTAATTAGGGTACACAGCGACGCGCAGCATCCAGCCGGAGACGCAGCGGGAGACGCTTTAACTATCTGTAGTTGACAATTGGGAAAGTACCGTGTGACAAAATATGAGATTTGTTCAGTTTTTTTAGAAATCGAATGAATTATACTATTTGTAAGCAGTGAAAGATCGAATTTTTGTAAATAAAAAATCTTATGATTTGTTTACTTTTATACGACATACTTTGTATAACCAAAATCAAGCTATGTTTCAAACTAAAGCATTTAATTTGGAAACTTAAATGTATGACTTTAACAAATATTGAATGATAAACCCGAGCGTCAATCCCGGTAACAATTGCACGTATTTACAAATTATACAGCCCACTCGGTGTAACACCCGCCCAGCACTTTTTCCTAGGCTCTCGGTTATAATCGTATAACGGGGCGACTAGCCGGCCGACTTTTTGCGGATATTATCCTTTTAGCACCGTGTATAATAAACGCTGGGCAAAAAGTGCGCACTCTCGCCACACCTACCTCTTTAAACTGCCATCGTTTTTTACCTTAATCACTTCGGAAACGAGTATGGGTGGTATTTGCGTGGCTTTGACTATAAAAAATTGCAATATTCAATTTATCTGTCATTAGTTCTTTGGAATTAGTAATATGTATTTCAGAATGAAAACAGGATAAAAATAATGGTTTCTTAGATTTACGCGAATGTTACACATTGAAGTAAAACTATTATTTACGGATTTTATCGCGAGTTTAGTTTAATTTTTTACATTTTTGACTTCCCGACGTTTCGATTACTTTACAGCTTTCGTGGTCACGGGGCGGACTGAGATATTATACATACGTCCGCTCTGTGACTGTTACAATTTAACTACCCTTATTTTACAATTATTAATTAATTTTAAATATCTAGTCTGTGTTTGCGATCCGATCTACGTAGAAGGAGCTCACAGTGTCTTGAGGACTGGCAGTTGGTCTTTTGGGTTCCGACTTAATTAAATCTAGTATTGGATCCCATGCTTGTGCAAGCTTCAAGCCATCTTCTCTATTGAAATTTGGATGATTTTTAATTTCAATAGCCTCGCGAAACATCCTGGGCAGGAAACGGTGTTCTTTAGCGAGGACTTGGGGCTGGTCAAAGCGGAGGTAATGCTTGGAGCCTTCTTCTATATGTTCAGCAACTGCAGACTTCGTTGAGCGTCGATGTTTGACGTCAGCTATGTGTTCTTTCACGCGGGTCCCTATGCTTCGTTTTGTTTGACCTATGTAGGAGAGGCCACAGTCGCAATCTATTTTGTATACGCCCGGTTCTTGCAGGGGTATATGACACTTGACAGGTGGTAGAAATTGACTAATCTTCTTGGGCGGCTTGAAGTAGGTCTTTATAGAAGCACGCTTCAGGATATAGCCAATTTTGTCTGTGACTCCTTTTATGTAAGGCAAGACAACGGGGACTCGTAGGATAAAAATAATACTTAACAATTTACCTATCATAAAAAATTATATAAAATTACTTGTGGACAATACTTTAATAATGTGAATAAATTGCAGTTCTACTGGCTTAGTGCAATGATCTAGAAAATCTTATTACTATGAAGTAGCAAAGAGTCTTGACAATCGAATCTGCTGCCACTAAGCCGATAACAAGCTTCTTTTAAACTTAACATCATTGTTACAGTGATTCCGTCCAACGATTTGATAACTAAGAAACAAAGTTTCAAGTTAACTTTATGTTTTAGGACATTATAAAACCTTTTAGAATATTCGCATTTGCCTAGTAGTTCCCATAAAACACACGGCTAAATACCGTTGTGACCTATTTAAATTGTTACGGTTTTTTTATTGCGATGAACGGTGAGACGAGCTTGTCATTTGCCTGATAGTAAGCAATACGACCGCTCATGAACAGAAGCATGAATTACAAAGCAATTGACCATCCACTGCGCTCGAAATCCTGAGACTGAAGATGTTAAGTCTCATTATATTATAAAAATAATGTTTCATCCATTTTAATAGTTTTGAGGTTAACATAAAAACGTAGACCAAATTAGCAGACCCCTGCTGAAACTGCACTCGCCATTAAGTTCGCATTAACAATATCTACACGCCTTTTCACTTACACTAATGTCCTTACCTGTGCTCTTACCAGGACTATATGCGTAAATATAAATTATATTAGATGTAATAGGGTATTTGTCTATGATGGTTTATTTTATATTATTTTGCGGAAAAACACAATTTCATTGAAAATACAAACATTTTTGTCTAAATTAGTATTTGAAAAAAAGAGTAGTGTGGACATCTTCCCTCTTTTTGACACGCGAATACTACAATACATAATGCATAATATTTAGACTATTGACGTCACTAGTTTTGTTTTGCATTCCTCTTATTATAGGTACTCCTTATATACCAGCGATGAGGCTGGACAAGATGTTCAGCTGGTTGGCAGCTGCCGATGGGAGAACCTTCTACCTAATTTCAATTAATACGTGCTACAACGGCGTTCCAGAACTGGGCACTTATTCAACTATCACTCACCGTAGCCTTCGGGTTCACCACCTTCGCCAATTCCAGTCCGGTTTCAGCAATGTAGGCCGCTGGCAGTCGAAAACACAGGATATTCGAATTCTTGAGCGAAATTAAAACTTGCGATAAAATATTTGGTAACGGTTTTGGATTTTGTATGCCCGGACAAACGCTGGAGAATCGGTTCTGGAAACTTTTTTGACTTCTTGTCCGTTAGCGCCTTGTTCCCCGCCAGGCCCCTCCACACCGTTTTTTTATTGGTTGGAGGACTTCGGGTTATCCGAAAATAGCCGAACTTGCGTAGGCGTAGGGGTTGGTGGGGCCCTCTAGCGGCGGATATCGATAATTGAATATGAAACCCAGCAACGGAATCTCGAGGTAGCACGCATTTAATTGAAGTTATGTAGGACGATGATACACCTTATAAGTAACTTGTTTTATTCTGCAGTGATTTACAAAATCCTCAGTTTGTAAAATTTTGTATAAAACATGGAGTTAAATTGCCTATTGATATGTATTTTATGATGGTACGACAAAACACAATACACCAAATAATACTGGTTGCGCCGTTTTATTATTATATCCGCAAAACAAGTAGTTTTTTATATATCAACTTCCGCTGTCATTTTTCTACAATAAAGCTATCAAATCTACGTTAAGTTGCACGGCATGCTTTCCTTCCCGCATCCCTTTCCCGCACTACCGCAACAGCAAGGCGTGAGCGAGACCGCATCGCCGCCCGCGCTAACCTGGATCAAACAAAACATTTCCGCAAACCGCCGCTCGAGGGCGCCATAAAATACTTCTTCTTGCGCGCGCGCCTTCGGAGTGAGAAGCTAATTATTTTACCGCTCCGCATATTACTTTGTTATTAAGTGGTTATCAGTGTCTCGTCGTATTATTGGTGCTTGTAACTATTCAGTGTATAGTTAATCAAAGAAACAGTAAATTTCCGCCAAGCAGCAGACGAGCCACCAACTACAACACCGCCGCTGACGCTACAAGGTATGAGCATATCCATTCCTTGTAGAACTGCCTAGTGAACCACTTTTTCCTGAAGGCAGTTCATCCCGCCCTCCGAGTGTGCCGTGCAACCCGCAAATACAGTCCACTGCAAATTTATTTATTGATCATCCGCACCTCCAAATACTGTTAGACCTGGCACCACCCTAAGACAAAGTTCAGAGTCGTGGGATTCGGGAACTACAAGAATCTGTCTGAATTGTTGGTCATATTCACACAAACATTTATCTCGATGCGATTGAATTTGCAACACATGGCATGTTTCACAGACGGCTTCTAAACTGAGTTTGCCACGGGGACTGTCGACATCCAACAATGTTACATTTAAATACAATTATTCTCTAAAGAAAAATTGACCCAGGCATATTATAACATACTGACTTTTCAACACAAATGTAATTTAAATTACAAATAGAAATAAAAAGAAAACACCGCAACCATTGCGCATTGTGGTGAACAGCACACCTATTCACGCCACTACATCGTGACTCGTGAGCGACACTCCAAAACAATGGCCTCAGTAAGTTAAAAATGAAAATTCAATGCAGCCGTTTACAGACCCTCGTCGAGTGAATGTGACCCAGAAGGGCAGTCTGGTGCAGTGCAGCGCGTCTGCAACCGTTACTGTCTACATTTATACACGGCGGTTGGCTGTTGCATGTAAATAATGTTTTAAGTATTAATCACTCTGTGACTTTTTATTTTTTAGATGCCGCCTGTTTGACGGAAGGCCGCGGGTTCAAGAGAAAAGTTAGTGCGGCCCACAAAATACCTATCAATTTCTTTCCGGTATAGGTGTTTGTAAGACCGAAAAGTCTCTCGTTCTTATACCCACGATACAAGATTCGATCTCAGTGTGAGGTTAGGAATAGTCCTAACCATACATACATCCTTACATACAATCCATCCTCCATACATACAAGCCGTCTTTTTTATTATTTTAGCCCTTATACGCCTATATTGAGAACTTCGCTATAAATATAAGTGAGATTTAGAAGATTTTAGCCCACTACACGACACTATTGCGATTTGGCTTCTCCGTCTCGCCATAAAAATCTTGTGATGATATTTATATCACGTACCGGTCAGGTTTCCTTCACCTTTATAGTGCATGAAGCTAAGGTAACAAAAATTAACAACACTTAAGTTCATTTCCAGTCCTAAAGAAAGGAAGTCACATAGGGCTTTCGACAATGTCACTAAACAAACAATTATCTTCAGCTGTAATAGATGTAAGAACGCAACGGTTTATCTAGTTTTTCATGTTACAGATGTGTCAGAAATGTTAAATAAAATTCCAATACAATGCCAAACCTGATGAAAAGCATAAACAGTTGTAAAGCAAAAACCGCTCTCCACTTTACTTCCACGCCTCCACAATTAAATGAATATCGCATAACAATAAATCATTCAATAGCAGCACAAAAAAGGCACAACAGCACTGCATCCAGAGGCCAAACAGCAAAAGCGACGATGAATATTAATCTATAATAATCACCAGGCTTAGGGCTCGGACAAACCACCGACTTTTAGTATTGACGATTCATTCGCCTTGATACTGCAAAACAACAATTCAGCACACATAGTTAAATCAGACGCGGCGTTGGAGACACTGAAAGCAGCGACAACATTCAGATTTTTGTACAGCGATCAAACGCAAACACCAAAGCACATTGGACTATCGATAAAGCGACTAATGGCCGTTTCCTATATCCTATCTATCTTTAACTAGGGGTTAAAATAACTACAATGACTATGTCGCTACAATTCTACGCTTTATTAAAGTGCAAAAGACATGCATATTTATAAAATCTAACTATCTATAAATATATGCACCATATCCTATACCTCTCTATGAAAATATCTAATGAAATCTCAGTCCACCCCGTGACCACAAAATCTGTAAAGTAATCGAAACGTCGGGAAGTTAAAAATGTAAAAAAAATTAAACTAAATTCGCGATAAAATCCGTAAATAATAGTTTTATTTCAATGAAATCTCTTGTTAAAGATAGATAGATCATAGAGAACGACTGTAAAACGTGTGATTTGTATTTCATTTAAAGCATCTTATCTCTAAAACATAAAACAGCCGCAATATAATCGGAAAATCGCCAATCGCTAATACTAAATATCGCTAGTTTGCTTAAACCCTTACCATAGCAGCGGTCGGGCGCGGGACACAGCCGGGAATTTATTCATGCGGCCCGCGCGACTCGGTAATAAGTAAAAACTAACAAAGAACCGAGAGAAATATGAGTTGAATAAGCCATTAAAACAACAAATGTGCGCGTAACAAAAACAGCGGACGCACGGAGCGCCATACAACCGGCGCGGCGTACGAGCGTATCGGGATATTGTTTCTACTGAACGTAACTACGTAATACAATGTCTTTTTGATTTTCGCAGTTTTCATATTTTTTCTTATCTTGTGTATCATGTGTGATACGAAAATATGAATATTTAGTTGTAAGGAACTTTGTATAAATATTATAATATTTTATGGTCTTATATTCGTTTAAACCTAAACTCGTATTAATTGTATATGTTTTAATAAATCTTTTTCTTTTTCAATTGATATCATTTTAATCTAACAATAATTTACCTTAAGTTGAAGCATCTTGAAACTCTTTGAAATGCTTTTATTGACAAGACGCCACCATGCTTTCGATTTTTTTTTTTTGCGAAATTTGTCTTCAAACCATAACTATAGATTCTTATGAGTACTGTATTTTGGTCTTGCATAATAACATTTCCTTAACACATCCTTCCAACAAGAACAAAAATTTAATAATTATCAAAATTAACCTACATTAAATCAGTCATAATTTCCTTGCAGTTTTTAACATATCGAGTAAACCACACGGTGCATTAACACGAGATTAAACAAACTCTCATTTGAGATAAATCTCGTATAAATGCAGTGCAAATATTAATGTTTCAATTTGAAATACGCGCCGGCATTACATGTGTTATTTCAAAGTTTACGAGCGAGCACGAAAAGACCTCGGACTCTGTTGCAAATATTAATATTCATCCTTACGTTGTATATAATTCAGTCTCTATGTCTGTCTGTTTGTGTGCTTATGACTCGAGGACCGCCGTAGTGTTTTGTTTTATTCATATGGAAATATTGCATAAGTATGATTGCCTCATTGGGCTAATGGAAGCGTATTTTCGAGTGAGTACCGTGAGGTTCCGGATTCGAATACCAGGTTAGGCACTCATATTTACATCAATTATACGGAACTGGAATTCATGTCCGAGATAACAATAGATTCACCCCCAATCAGACCATCTCTCTCTGACTCACTCTCTTTAGTCATAAGAAATCCACTGCTGAATATAGACGTCCCCAAGGATCTCCATATCGACCTGTTGGAAGCGGCCTTATTAGATCTTGAGACGGAATAATTCGACAAAAGGTGGTTGCAACTAATGACACCTCAGTATGTCCCCATAACGCTGCAGCAATAAGCGTATGTGTGTCAATATTGAATTATAAAAATATAAGAACATCGGTACAGTCATATGGGAGACGAAATCATGATCAGTTCAAGCCCGACGAAAACTGAAACCAGTCCAAAATGTACATAACAAACTTAATACAAAGTATGATTTCAAATTAAAAAATATCGAATTGAAGTGTAGCCGTATAAAATGTAGCAGTAAATCATTCCACGTTTACTTTGCATTCCACTCTATAAAAATATATTTTCATCATGTCTACGGTAATAGCAAGACGAGGGGATTGAGCCGGTACACGTACAGGGTCGCACTCGCCGATATGTGTTCTATTAAAATGAAAAACTACGAGCTTTTATTTTTTATGCCTGCACAAAATCAAATGCAATTTTAGGTGAACCAGTTTTTATTTTGGATGAACAAATAGGGTGCAGTAATTTTAACATTAATACTTTCCACCCTTATTGTTCTTATATTCGATTATCAATTACCGTGCGCGTTAACGATGAATGCAAACGTCAATGACTATAGCCTAAGCTCTGTCAATCGAACCCTCACTTGTAAAGCATAATTTCTTAATAGTAGGCAACATAACCTAACACCACACGATATATTATAATTAATGGTCCCCGTAACAGCTACCCAAGTACGACCCCGTGCGTTATTATTTCATATCAACGATAGACTCCGCGAAGATGCATCGGCTTCCCGGACGCGGCTGTATTTCCGGCCGCGGTGTCCGCGCCCACTCCACGTAATCCTGCCCACTGCTGTATTCTCATGCTGAATAACCATATATTTGATATTCGATCGCAGTTGGTTTTGTTGATATTTAGTTCTGTAGGTTGTGCAGGTCAGTATAGTTGGTTTAGGTGAGGGATGAATTTTCGGCAAGTTTTTGCCTTAGTCAAATTTTGGCTGATCGTAACCCTATCATTAAATCCTGTATATTGTTAGATATTTTTATGTTACGTTGCAAGGAACTTTGCATTACTATTAAACTATGAATGAGACTTTTGAGTTTTAGGTCTGTTCTGAGGTATAACTCCTATTTTTTCTGTTTAAGTTTATAGCACAGCAGGATTTTGACATTTGTACGTCTTCTTCATACAAAATGAGATTTCTTTGGATAAAAGTTACTTGATAAATCACAAATTATCCATTTAAACTTAACCAAACACGTCCCAACCAATTCAACTGCGCTTAGATTCAATATTGTGAGACTGGGTGATGAACAAGTCCGCGCTGGCCATCAAAGCGCTCACATTTTTGTCGGCTCAGCGCGCCGCCGTCCGGGGGGTCGCCAAATGTACCGTGAAGATAACGCGCCCCCGCCAACTATACTTTATTACGGCCACATTACACCCGCTGACGTATGACACTTTTTAAACTATATCTATTTCACGTTCGCAGGGCTGCCGGATATTATCGATCCTGATTTAGAGCGATCGTAAAATAGTATTTTTGTAATTACAGACGTTTAAAATTTAGATACAAGGTTTTATGTAGAAATGACAATAAATGTTTGTGAACATACAAAATATATTTGTTTTATTGTGATGACTTAGCCCGCGGCCTTTCGTTTCGGTCATCCACAGTTCGTAAAGCTGTCACTCGACGATCTCTATTGTACTGTCATGTAATTTCTCTATTATCTCGTTGGTTAATGCAAAAAAGGATTAAATAAATGAATATTAAAGCTATCAAACCAACATAATAATAATCTTAATTTAGAATTACGCAAACAACAGATGTTTTTTTCATCAAGGCACCCTTTGCCTTACCAACACTGACTGTTTTACCCTGTATTGAAAGTTCGAATAGTTTCTTATTTTAATTAATTTTACTACTAAAATAGTCCACCTCCAATATTTGCGTAACATTCTTATAGTTTCATTTTGTTATTAGAATATAGGCAGTATTAATCTACGCGACATGGCGTACTTACTCGCAGATCAGAAGGACAAATATTCGACCATACCAACGCGCTGATAGAACGATGATTAAAATTGCAGGTCGGGCAGGCTCACATTAATTAGAAAAGAAATTAACTGAAAAGTATAATTCTTAATAACAGAGAACAATCAACCCTTAAAAATTGTTATGATTCCACCATGTCATCAACCAACACGCATGGGTCTATGTGAATACAATTTCTGAGGGCTCAGTCATTAGACTCAAAAATATCTATAACTCGGCGAAAGACATCTATAAAATAAATACATCTAGGAAGTCTGATAATGATAAATTGAATAATTATCCGTTAAAAGAACGTTATTACCGCATAAAATTAACGCCGGCTTGAAACTTTATTAAAAACCTAATACTGTTGTAAACGCCCCACATCTCCTCAGCGTAAGGCAAGGAAATAAATAACATTTTAACAAAACCAATTAAAAAACGGCTCAAAGGCGACAGACGCCGACGTGTGAGAGCGGAATTAATTCGCCAACAAAGGGCCGCACCTTAGCAAGAATTAATTAATTTGATGTAAGCACAGTTGGATAGTTACTCGTTCGCCGATCAACCCACGCGCGCCGCGGGACCGCTTCCAATATGCAAATGCGCGCGCGGTCGACGAGGCCCGCGCTACGAATAGAAAAACTCAAATTATCTGCCACTGTAAAAAGGAGAGCAATGAAATAATTTATAACCAGTTTTAATTTATTCCTTTTCCATCGTGTCCGTGTCTACGCCGGCCGTATTTTTCAGAGCGTGCGTTAATTAAATATTTTGTTGGGCTAATAAAAAATATTGAAGGTATCATTTTGTTGTGTGCTTTATGAATGTTTTTTAATACAGCGGGCATTTATGTATCCCCGCTTTCTTTATTTAGGAATTTACTTCTAAACCGTTTCTGTTTTCATAATAAATTCTAAGCATTTACACTTTTTAATGCACTCAAGCTTGATCTATTTAAATCGTAGATTTTTTATTTATTCGTTTGTAAATTTTCAGTCAGACTAACTAAAGTGATTGGTATTATATTTTTTGCTATTTTTAGTATCTAAAAAGGAAAACAAAAACATGTATTATGAGATGGTCGCCCCTTTTCTTGTGCAACATAACACGTATGTATTAAATATGTACACATCGCAAACGGAAGCTTCCGTCAAAGTAACATAAGGCACGGTAACTGGTAATTTACACAACTTGGACCATTATTTACAAACATAATTCAGCAACATATGTGCACACGATATGACAGAACAGCTCATTTATATCCTTGCACTGCACACATTTGTCTATCACGATAATAAATTACCCACAAATTAATCTATACTTTAATTTCCTCCGCAAATATATTTAAACGTAGCAAGTAAATCTGGAGGCCATTACTCACTATAAGCCCCACCTCTTGTAGCGAGCATGACTCGAGTATCAACATAAAAGATAAATTGTCGGTTCACATCGACCCCTCGTGGCCCGTTGTGGGTTAAGTAATAAATATGCAAAGTTTAGGAGTATCTCTAGACAAATCCTTAGCTCCGTGGTGGGGATGGGCGCCCGAGACGCGAAATTCGGGCGCACAGGTGTGTGTAATACGAATTTTAGTCAAAATATATTACCTATCGGTTTTATATCCATCGCGTTATGACTTTATTAATATGTACTTTAAATATATTGCCTTAGCTTCGGGAGTCAAGGTTAACACCGTGCTGAAGTCGCTAACACCTGTTGTTGTTTTTTCTTCGAGGGGATAATAATACTAACAGCCCTGTAAATATTTTTTTTTTTATTTCAATGAATGGCGAGACAAGCATGCCGTTCGCCTGATGGTAAGCGATACGACACCCTGAATTACAAAGCAATGCTTGCATTCCACTGCGCTCGCTGTCTAAGACATAAGATGTCTGTCTGAGACATAAGATGTTAAATCTCAATATGTCCAGTAGTTACTCTGGCTACAGTGTCCTTCAAACCGAAACAAAACAGTGCATTTACACTGCTGTTTGGCGGGAAAAATAGACAATGCGGTGGTACCTACCCAGGCGGCCTGTCACTTATGAGAGACCTACCACCAATAAGTAGATTACGGAGCATGTTCGTTCTTTAAGTTTACTACCTACAAAAAAGGGGTTAGAATTTAACTCGAATATACATAATATAATTCACTTAATATGGAATTAATTGTGATGATTGTGAAGAACAGTCAGATAAGTTTTTTTTTCCTCAACATTTTGACAAACAAACTTCCTACATAATGACACGTAACTACGAAACGCTATTAAGTGCTATTTAATGAACTGCATGACAGAAATCTCGTATATTTTCACTATACAAAAGACGGGACTAAAATATTTTTTCATCCAAATACATTTGTAAAACTTCGTAAAGGCAGTAGATGTATATCGGATTGCAGCTTTATCGTTTGGATAAAACCGCCGTCGCTGACACACAAAGACGGGATTATGCTCAGCCGCGGATAAGGCTCTCATACATTAACAATGATCTGAACATGCATAATCTTTCAATGGACATATCTTCATATCTTTTACTGGTGGTAGGTCTCTCATATGTGAGAGATTGCCTGGGTAGGTACCACCACAGGGTCTATTTCTCCCGTCAAATAGCAGTGCAGAAGCACTGTTGTGTTTCGGATTGAAGGACATTGTAGCCTGAGCAACTACTGAACATATTGAAACTTAACATCTTATGTCTCAGGATGGTGAGCGCAATGGAACGCCAAGCATTACTTTGTGATTCGAGGTGTTGTTTGGTTCTGCTACTGTTTATGAGCTGTCGTATCGCTGACCATCAGGCGAACGGCATGCTCATTTCGCCATTCATTGGAATAAAAAAAATATTATACATAAATACATTGACATGGCCTTATCACTCTGAATCGTACTCTCTATTGTAGAGGAGGCCGGTGCCATGTAGTGGGACGTATATAGGCTGATAAAGTATACTGACATAAACTCACGTCTCTTTCCCAGAAGGGATATTTCTTGACCCTAAATTCCAACACAAGACCCACAGATTTGCAATCATAACTGAGCCACCGTGGTACATTTTTATAGCTTATGGAATAATTCATTGTGCTATCTTGCATACGTTACTGCAGCCCATAATCATCCAGAATACTGACAAAATTGTACGTTTGTTGCTGAAGTTTGATAATGATAGAAAAAAGTTTCCAAAGTCCCCAATTATTGAATGAAATACAGCGAAAACGCTTTCAGTAAGACATTAGTATCACTCCACTCAACCACTATTTCTGTACACTGAACGCTATCACCTGAACGGATTATATATAATATCATTTCAACAGAAGAACATCATAATATTCATTCCCTTCTTTCAACAACCTACAATCATGATCATACTCCAAACCACACGACTTACCAACTGTACGCCACAAAAATCCAATCCGAGCGCAAATATTGAAAGTAAAATGTAACATAGCGTCACTTTGTAAGGCGAGACGTCTGTCGCGAAGTGGGTTCAGGCGCCACAGCACCGGAAGTGATTATCCACCGGATGTAGAGTGCAATGAGCGGCTCCACTGCACCGCTCTACCGCACTCTACCACCGCTCTACCGTCTGCTACGATATCTTTGACGCAAAGTCTTGCCTTTCCGATACCTCGCACTTGTTGTAGCTAAAGGAATGGTATTTGCTATTATATTTAATAACCTTTTTTTGCGTAAACGTTATTTCATTGTAAAAAGCTCTTCAGTAGAGAATGATGGAAACCAGTCATAGGTGTAGGTACACGGCAGTGTGACGCATTTCTAGTTTAGCCATTAAATTTTGAATCAAGCTTATATACGTCTTTCGATGATGCACATATGATTCAAACAAATTATATTTAGACCGTAATTCGATTAATAAGAAACGTCTTATGTTTAAAAAAAGCTGAGTGATCACCATGACTTGGATTTTGTGCTAATAAACTATATTTGCTTATTTCTTAAATGTTAAATATTTTAGTGTACCACTCATTAAATAGCTTTAAAGTAGCATTATTCAGAGGGTATCCGGCTGAAAAGATTAACACTTTTTCGCACAAAGAAGAACGAAGCGGCACTTTATCGATGTTGGCAGACCCAACAAAAATATTTGCACGTATTTCCGAGTGTTGCCATTTAAAACGTACAAAAATATACGGAGGGCTTGTGTAAAATTAAAGAATTTACGTCCGCCGGGCTCGCTACACAGCACTTTACACACAAACGGTAGGGGGTGCACACATCGCTTACTACCGCAGATGGACTTTTATATAGATAGATTATAGCTTAAGAATAGGGATAAGAATAGGGTAAAACAATAATAAACAATTGACGCTACATCTACAAAGTTTTTACGTCGGATGTTTTGGGTTCCATCTTACCACGGATAAATATTTCACTCATAAAATACAGTACTGAAATGTGGCTCTCTCTACAGGCTTTCTAAAGAAGCTCAACACAACGAGCTATTCAGTGGGCGTTGAACAGTATTTTTCTACTAGATCGACCCGGAAAATCATAAATTTTACCGATATAACCCAGAGGATTAGTAAATTAAAGAAGTAGTTAATACTGTACATAGCTTTGAAAACAGTTAATGACCAAAAATGGAGCATACGATGTCCAACCATGAGACAGATAAACCGCGTAATAAAGCCACTTGATACATGTAGTCGCTTCCAATAGATAACAATGACAACCCTGGAGCGATCTACCATCGCTGCTCATACACCACTATTTCAAGTTAAAAACTATTTTCATACTCCCTTCCCTTGTCTAAATTATTATATTATGATAATTAATTAATTATTACACTTTTCGTAAATCGCTTGCAGTAGGACTTGAGTATAAGCATCTTCGCAAAGACAATCCAATTTCGTTGGCCTAG
The DNA here is from genome assembly GCA_023078785.2 of Hyles euphorbiae. Lineage (NCBI taxonomy): Eukaryota > Metazoa > Arthropoda > Insecta > Lepidoptera > Sphingidae > Hyles > Hyles euphorbiae. Next base: position 19,279,488 of record CM041032.1, on the reverse strand, counting down.
AGACGTCCAGTGTCAGGGACGAATTTAAAACGTTGAATGGGGACCAAATTCACTGTAGTAAAGTGTTTATCATATAAATTAATAAAAGTTTTTAGCTACTTCGTCGCATCATTTAGGTAGTATTCTGAATTATCGGATTTGCTAAATTGAGTTGCAAAACTAAGAAAAATACAAATTATCCTTATACCACTGAATTTTATGATAACTAAAATCTTGGTCTAGTTGATTTTTTTACAATTATAAGTATCATTATTGAAGGTACTACAGACCGAGATTACAGAGAAAGACGTACCCTAGCACCTGCCGGGATTAATGCTTTATATGTAAATAGAAATTAACGTAAGTGCCGAACTTGCCGAACTGCTTCGAAAAGGGCGGACCCCCAAAGCGACATCTAAATCCATCCCCACCTACACCGAAATAACCCACCTATTTTAAGTTGAATTCAAAAGAGTCAGTGGGCGGAAACTGTAAATGCTCATATAATTAAATAGTTGTTCTTTATTTGTGAGAGCTATGTGTGGAGTGAATAGGGATTCTATTGGGCCGGTACAAACGGTCAAATCATTGTCTGTCAATGCATTGTCAACGGCTAATAGGTAATATTAATGGTTTTGTCCCAAAGGAAATTTAAAAGGAAATTCATTCAGGTGAATATTGTGACAATTTACTTTGTTTGTTTATTTTTGTCAGGGAGGTCAGTTGGTAAAACTCATTGCCGTAATATATATAATTGGGAGTAATATGGATTCATATCGATTCATGAACCTGATAGTACCTACTGATGGATGACCTGTCTTATGTCTGCATATTAGATTTAGCTCAAACAGATTGGCATCACTAAGTCATGGATATTATATTAGTAATGCATATCATCGGGTGCACTGAAACCGCTCTTCTTACTTTCTCATCCAAATTTAACAAATTGCAGACGCGATATAACTTAACCAAAGATCATTTGGAACCGAACCACAAACGGAATCACTTTCCAACATAATTAGTCAAGCCCACGAGTCAAAGCAGACGTCACAAACTCATAATAACCGGATAAGTGTGATAAATGTCCCTGAGCAATAAACTAATTGGGGGGTCGCCGGGTCGGTCCCCAGGGAGGGAATATGATGGAGGTCGGCAGGTGGACCTCACCAACTGTCTTACAACTTGTATTACATTGTGAAGTGGACTTAGATGGGGGTAGTGGTATTGTTGCTTGAACAGGGGATAGTTGCTGGTTTGATGCACAGGTTGGGTTAGGGACCCGGATTTTGAGTAATACCCCGGAATTGATAATTTCCTATAAATTTCAAATAGTTGTGTTTCTGTATCTGTATCAGCCCATATACGTCCCACTGCAGGGCACGGGCCTCCTCTACAATCGACTACCGATTGAGAGTGGTTAGGCCATATAGTCCACCACGCTGGCCTAGTGCGGGTTGGTGGACTTACATACCATAGAATTTTATAAATCGCTATGGTATGCAGGTTTCCTCACGATGTTTTCCTTCACCGTTTTAGTGTGTAGTGTAGTTGTGTTTACTATAACAGAAAAGTAGTGTTATTACGACCGCTCCGAAGCGTATTGCATTGAGAGAATAACGGATCCCTTAACAACTGTGCACGCTTACTGCTATGAACTGTATTAATTCGTCATATAGGCAATTTAAAGAACTCTTCTTACAAGTCAATACATAGAGCACTTAATCTCTATATACAAAATATTTTCCATATTTAATACGAGTATTATTTATATTAATTTCTTACTTTAATTTATTTTATTTACAGTATTAGTTATAATACTTCTTACTAGTAATATGGCTATAATGGCACAACAGTATATATGACCAGCATCATAACACATCGATTTATGTTGTCTAAGGCCTCTACCACACAAGCGTTTTATGAGCGTTAGCGTTGTGTTGGCGTTTCTTCAACGTCAGCGCAACTTCCACGCTGGGCTAAAGCCACGTTCACGCTGCGGTTGTCTACGGCGATTATTACAAGATGTACTCCTATTGGCTTTACTGCTTCGATGGATATTACTTGAAAGAAAAGAAAACATCATATTTAACAATATATATAATACTTAATGACACATACCTTCATGAGGTGACGTTAGTGTCGTCGCTGCGCAGACGTTGAGGAAACGCTAAAGCTCGTAAAACGCCTATGGGATAGCGGCCTCAGAGCAAATATGTGTCGTCAGCAAAAGGTTTGATTTATTGTTAATGAAAAATATCTAGATGGTCGGAGGCGTCTGTGGATTTAATTAAAAGTGTCGTGGCTGGGTCGCGCTCACACGACACGAACCGAGTCAGCTATCGCCCTTGCGGTCACACACCATCCTATATCATCCTCTGTCTGTACTGTGATTGAATTACACAGACGGAATACATTTTATGCTTCTATTAGAAAACAACGCTGAGGTAACATAAACATTAGAATTCGTAATAAATTATGTCAATAAGATCTTAGTAAAGAAAGAAAGAAATACATTTATTGAAGGCGCAAACATACATAGGTAGGTAATAAAATAACAAAATATACAAAAAATAAAAACATGACAAAAATACAATTATGCAACAAAATTACGTGGCTAAACTATTGCGCCGACAATGGACCTCCCATTCATACATACACCTATGTAAGAACTCATCAATGTTATCAACGATAGGATAAGTCGTTTTCTCTAATGTCATCCATATTTTCTTAAACTTACGTCTAACCCTACCGGCGCACTTGCATGGCTTTCCGTGATGGGTTTTCCACAATCGTGTATGGTGGACTATACCATATACCAGTTATGATGTCTCCGATTCAATATTCACAGATATAAGGAAAGGTGAATGTAGAACAATGCATGAATAAGCCCCAAATCGCAATAAACCCTTGCAATTTGAACGCCACTTATAAGACTCAATTACAAAGCCGCGCTGACTTAAAAGATTTGAGAGAATAAAAAATCAATTAACCTAACAAAGAGCGGGCGGTCTTAATGCATTCGCGGGGATTAAATTAAAATATTTAAAGCTAAAAGTGTCCAGTTGCCATCTCGGATATAATTAAACCACAAATCCAGGCTTACCATATTTCCGGGCCCGATTTACATATCGCCAGCACGGATGACTTATCAGAAACTGGATTAAATGCCTCCCGTTATGAACTTCCCGGTTAATCTGGGCCATGATGGATTTTCCATAACGTTTTGGTAGTTTGTGATGGCGTGAATTGTCTTTACATGGATGTTTGCCCTAAGGAAAAGGTACAGAACGCAACAGATAACCTTAATCTGTTTCGAATGATATATTAATCATTTTTTAATTTCTCGTAAAAGTCATGAGTGAAATTATTTAAAACTGGGGTGCGAAACACGAACCCGCGTAGAATTTCAGAAACGAGATAAATAATTATAACAGACATGGGTGCTATGAGAGCGAAAAGTTGCTCGTAATATAATTAAATCCATAAAACGTTTAAAATGCCATCTGTTTACCGAACTACTGATACTCACGAAACTCATATATCTCATCAAAAACAAAACCAATTATTCTAATGCAACAAAGGATCATCCACATCCTTCACACCTCAATCCCTGTACAAACAAAAATACAAATCCATCCTCAATTATTTAGAACCCTTTTCAGTAAAAAACAAGCAAAAGAAACCAACGCCGTCAATATTCTAATCCCTATTCACTTATTCCATCAGGAAGTGAATTTAGTGAATAAATGACGACAGTGCGTAGTGCAGGTACATTGTCCGGGTATGGGGGTATGCGGGTATACGGGTAGGCAGGTATCGTGAAGGTATATTTAGCTCTCGTGTCGCTGACAGGAGCTGTGTTCGCCCGTGACATTAATAATTCTGGCGACGTGCCGGCAACGCGACGGGTACAACACTACTCGGTCCGCTCCGCTTACACTTGCACATTTGTACCTCTTACATAAAATACTTGTGCAAATTACTTCAACCCATTCCTTAATATATGCATGGTGAGGTAGTTTTTATACCTGTTGCATACTTTACTAACTCCTGCATGTCAATCGTTTTAGAATATTGTAAAAGAAAGTAAAGTAAGATATAGAGAAAAATATGCTTAACATCAATTACAATAATTTCACAATCCTGTATACACACCCCACTGCAAGGCACGGGCCTTCTCTACAATCAAAAACACGATTGAAAGAGGCTAGATCTTATAGTCCACCACGCTGGCCTAGTCCGTGTTGACAAACTTTAGAAACCATAGAAATCATACGAATCGCTATACTATAGCATGTTTCCTCGCGATATTTTCCTTAACAGTTTTCGTGCATGGTGATTGACTATCAACACACATGACTCAGAAAAATCAGAGGTGTGCCTCGGGATTTGAACAGGCGACCACTGTGAACATATTTTTAGTCGCGTGTAGTCCGCTACTAACTAGCCACCGCGCACTTTATAAGCACGCATTTAATAATTAACAAAGAATAAAACGATCTCGCAAAAACATCCAGACACTAAACTTTTGACGATGATGGAAAGTACAATACAATCAAAACATTGTCATTGAAGCTATTCAAAATACTTCTTAACGCTTTTGTTAAAACTATACACACATTATCAAGAAAAGCCATACTTTACCTTCTAAACGTCAATATTTACCTGCCTAGAAACGTTCTACTGCTAGGCTCAGCTTAGCTTCAAGCAAGCGAATACTTCTTACGTCATAAACAATATAATACTTAGTGAACTAGAAACCTGTCGTGGTGTTATAATAATGCCAGTTACCAATACTACCACCCCGCACTATAACACCGTGGTAAACTATAGCCTACCCCTCTCAATTATAGAAGAGGTTCATGACTTACGATGAAATGAAGATGGGAGACTAGTAAAGTAAGGTTAATAAAGTATTTGACCCGAATTTTATGACTGTATTTACCAAATCAGATTATCACCACTAATGTAGGTATTTATTTATTTAGTTGTTTATGTATATATTTTAAAGTGTATATATATATATATCTATATATCATTTATTTCCTTATAAATTAATAAACACCTGCTTCCGTCTCTCTGCACTACCTTAAGGTTGGCTGGTAGAAAATGCCCTTAGGCATTTAGTCCGCCTATACTATTTATTTGTACAAAGTGTTTAAATAAATAAATAAATCAATAAATAAATCAATAAATAAATCAATCAAATATCTAACAAACAAAGAATTTTGTAAGTTCCTTCAGAATTAAACGTTTTAGAAAAACATTAGAAACGTGTTAAATTTTAAGTGGGAGTAAAAGAAAAGGAATGCAAAACAAAACTAGTGATGTCATTAGGCTTAACATTCATTATAGTGTGCGTGTGTGAATACGTTAAAATGTCCCAGTACACTCCCACTCTTTAACTTAAAACACTTACTACACTAAGCTTTTTGAATACTGTTTTGACATAAATGTTTTATTTTCATGGCATTTATGTTCAAGCAAAATAATAAAAAAAAAGACATAAAAATACCCTATATTAAAATTATTAATAGATAGGCGCAAAGGGAACTCTCAGTCACAGAATCAGCAGAACCTGCGGGGCGAATAAACACCTATGCGATCTCCGCGCAGTCATCGAGCCAAATGCATAGGCAATGCTAAATAGGCACGTGATATTTAGTAGTGTACAAGGATTGTGAGTAGATAAATTATTTTATACAGGCTATCGTCGCATGCGGTGTGAGTCTTAGGCTGAGATACATGTCTTCTGTCGTGTGTAACAGAAAATTCTATATTATTATTCCATATTAATATTTATAATTGATATTACACACTGACCGAATATTAGTTACTTCATTGCGGGAACAATCTACATTTAAAAATGTCTACTAATGGCGGCGATACTCAAAACAAATGGGAAAGCAACGTCGTTACTTTGATACCACGGCCAAGCACGCCAATTATTCCTAACAATGCATAAAGTTACCAGTTACTAAGTGGATCTAAAAGAACATGAAAATATTTGCTATAAATATTATTTTTAATGACAGATAACCATAAACGCATTGAAATAATACCAACATTTTAAAAGGTTACAGTATGGATCTTCATTCAGGTAAACTAATCCGTTAACAAGCCGTGACAGTCAGTGAAGGAACCCCATGTAATTCATAAGTCCAGAGGCATCAACTCTTCCGCGTCAATAAACATGGAACTCATTTTAATTTACATTCACCCTCCGTACTCCGTACGAGCTATAAATTGGACTTCCGAGCCCTCCCACCACGGTCGTCGTGATTGAACGCACTTTTTCCTCGTACATTACCGGCTCTGTACTAGAGTTTCGCGGAGAATGTCTAAGTTATATTTTTTTGTATCGGATCCTTTGTCTCGAAAGGTATACACGTTTACGGAATAATGATGTTTATTTTTTTCTATGACAGTTTCCTTGTGTTTTGATTTAGAGAACTGTTTAACATAATTGATTGTTCTTGTAGCCTATAAGGAAGTTTAAATGATGCATAGCTTTTTATATTATCGGCAAAATTGCTACAATATACTTTTTTTTATTGCAACGGATAGCGAGGCGAGCATGCCGTTCCTCTTGCCGAACAGTAGCAAAATCAAACAACACCTTGAAATACAAAGCAATGCTTGCCACTGCGCTCGCCATCCTGAGACATAAGAAGTAAAGTCTTAATATGTCCAGTAATTACTCTGGCTACAATGTCCTTCAATCCGAAACACAACAGTGCATTTAAACTACTGTTTGGCAGGAGAAATAGACAATGCGGTGGTATCCATCTAGGCGCCCTCTCACATATGAGAGATCTGTCTGTCTGTATCTGTATCAGCCCATATACGTCCCACTGCAGGGCACGGGCCTACTCTACAATCGAGAGTACGATTGAGAGTGGTTAGGCTATATAGTCCATCACGCTGGCCTAGTGTGGGTTGGCGGACTTACATACCATAGAAATTTTATAAATCGCTATGGTATGCAGGTTTCCTCACGATGTTTTCCTTCACCGTTTTAGTGCGTGGAGATTGACTATCAATACACACATGACTCCGAAAAGTCAGAGGTGTGCCCTGGGAGTCGAACCCGCGACCACCGTAAACATGTTGGCAGTCGCGTTTGGTCCGTTTACCATTATGAGAGATCTACCACCAGATAAATAGTAATAGACTTGAAAGTCAATGTATCATTGATAAAAAAAAACAAAGATATTATTATTATTTTCGTATATTTACAATAAGGTTGTATAATATCAATTTTACTACTGAATGGATTGCAATCGAATTTCAGATATCAAGTAAAGTATTATATACTATCGTAACGATTTAAAAAAATACATATGCAAAAGATACTGTATCTGTATCAGCCCATATATGTCCCACTGCAGTGCACGGGCCTCCTCTACAATCGAGAGTACGATTGAGAGTGGTTAGGCCATATAGTCTACCACGCTGGCCTCTTGCGGGTTGGAATAGATACTAATTCAAATGTTTATAATCCAGGGATGGTCCCAGGAAACATTCAATAACCAATTTGAATGAAGTTAGTCCCAAAATAGCCAATATAATCTGAAAATCCATACAATTATTCAACCTCAATACAAACGCTTTTAAACTCCAATAAAAAAAATCAAGTTAAATAAAAGGCTGTAATAAGCAGAAAGATTTGGCTCCAATGCCGCCTGGGACACAGCGCGCATTGTAGAGCGTATAGTGAAAAGCCGGCACAAAAAGGTTTATTACAATGGGAGCATAAATCGTACCCTTCCAGTTTTATCGACCGTTCAAAAGAAACAATATGAAGAGAAAACTCCGGCTTTACAACTGCCCGACACTCTACTGATTTGTAACGAGCCGCTGGGTAAACTTATTAACATGCTATCTGATTTTGAGGACAAGGCTATAGCTACAAAGTAAATGGTAGTTATGTAAGAGCTACAAAATAGGCTTATAAATAAATTAGTAGCTCTGCTGGTGGGTTTCCTTTGATGAATGATATAACGGAAGCCCATATAGCTGGTTTTAAGTATTCCAACCATAATGGAGATTAGGGACTATTGTAAAAATTGTGGTCAGTTATAAGTATCGCGTTTCATCCATCAGATAGATTCGTGAAGGTTCAGAAATCGCAGCTCTCTAATTTTTCATATATCCGAAGATTTTTTTCCGATAGATCTAAATAATGACAAATTGTCTTTCAAATCAAACCATATTGGATTGCTCAATCAATATTAAGATTCAGGGAACGAAGTCCTCACCATTCTGAGTCCACATGTAGTACAGCGCCCAAACCAATGAGACGAGCTATTAAATATATTTAAAAATAAGCAAAAACATAATTAAACAAAATATATTATCAATGAATAAGGTTATTACAGATATACGGTTATATATTGCAGACATAATAACATTTTATCATTTTATGTTATCTTAGGACGCGTTTATCAGCTCATGTAATAATAATAAAAACACATTTCAATGTGACTTATTATTTGGTTATCGGTTCCAACAGCATCGATGGTTCAGTGGTAGAATGCTCGCCTGCCACGCGGGCGGCCCGGGTTCGATTCCCGGTCGATGCAATTGTACTTTTTGTCCTATTTTATATTATTTCATGCATTATATTTTTTTAAATAATATTTTTAATTACAAATTTTATAACTTGTAAAAAAAATTTTAAATGCAATGTACGACGTTGACTTACGAGTTAGTCGATGAAGCAGAAGTCAAGTGTTTACTGAGAAAAAACATCTGATCGTATATGAATAACTCATATAATTGAGAGAATGTTGGCTATATTTGTTGGGTTAAATACTATCCAATATAAATACCTACTCACAGGCGAATTCTTGTTATCTATCGGTCTAGCAGCAGCGTCTATAAATAGTCGACGAGCGATGACGTTAGAGACTCGTCCCAAATACATCATTCAAAATATCTCCAGACTGTCCTCTTTCTACAATTATTTGAATGGATAGCATGAATTCTCGTCCTTATTGCAAAAACAATTGCCTTGTTTTAAGAACAGCTGACACTAAAAGGAAATATATTCCTAAGAGTCAGACGATTACTATTGAGTTTAACAAAGCTCACTTCCCATCAAAAGCAATTTCTAGAACAAAAGTTTCCACATAACCCTTATTGAAGTGTCCAAAACGGCGAGTATTAAGCAGAAGCCCGAACATATAGTTTCTAACACTGAGGCATAAATTAAAAAGGTTATTGGGGGGAGAGCGCGAGATAAATCCGTAGTTACCTGCGACCGTTCAGCTCGGATCGAAAAGCCATTATATCGCAGCCAACGCGCGGCTTTAAACCCGTGTTAAATTAAATTTCCATATAATAGCCGGGCTTTAATCAATTGCTAATGCTCGCCCGTTTATTGGATTTAACAAAAACCTTTTAGTTGGCGGTCTTGTGTCTTCGCCGGCTTTCACATACGGCTTTATCCAGATCTCATTTGGAGCATATGTTTTAAACGTTGAATTCTCTAGCGGGATTTATTTTATATTAGATCCAGCGGCTACAGTGAAAATAATGGTTTTGCTGGTGGCAGAATATTCATATTCAAACGAATAGCGACCACAGTAGGCGATGGTAAAAACTCGTCATAGTGACCGGCACAAACAAATTTTGTGTTCCGAAATCAGGTTTATTTTAAGCGAGCCCACATAAAAATGTCAACCGGTTTATTAACCCTCAATAGTTACTACACTTTGTAAGCAGCAACCAAAGCATTAGTCATACTTCACTTCGTGAATAAAAAAACAAACAAGTTTAGTTTTCAAATAAAACGAGCCAATTTTAATATAGATCTTGTTAATTCGAGGGTAGCAATTGGCTCTCTATTCGGTCCGTAATTTTATATAATAGTTTTATTCGGGCAGGGCTCTGTAACGTGATATCATTTTCTGTAGCACACTTGATTTGAAAATTAACTGAATAGTAATATGTTTGAGGCTCTTGAATGATGTAGACATATTACATTCGATATTTGGAAGAAATCATCTTACTTACTTAAGAGATGGCAAGGGAGAGACGTCTATCTTTTGCTGCTTTTGGTGGGTGGTTTTAAGGTTCGCCTTTTTTATTGCGATAAATTGCGAAACGAGTATGCCCTTCGCGTGATGGTTAGCGATTGGGCCGCTCATGGACTGTAGCCAAACCAAACAACACCATGAGTTACAAAGCAACTCTTGATATCCCACTGCATTTGCGATCCTGAGACATAACATGTTTAGTCTCATTATGTCCAGTAGTTACTCTGGCTGGCGATGGTTTAGTTTCAACAATAGACAACCCGTTGCTGGGGATGACATTGATGCTGATTCTCATAAACTGCTTGATACCTAAACATTGAGGGCCTTATTAATAAACTCGGATGAGCGAGGGATTCAGTTTTAGCCAAAACCTTTAAAATTGACTAATTTATATTGACCGTTCCTTTTAATTTTAAAATCAGTGGATTACCATGACAGGATTATCATGTCAGGCTGAAGAATATATATATTTTTTTAATATAGTCATTACTATATAGCTATTCATAATAATAGATTGAATTCTCTAGCTCAATGCCTAAAGTTAATCCTTCGCTCATCCAAGTTTATCAATGAGGCCGTGAGTGTATGGCAGAAAGAGTTGACTTATGATTCGACGACGCGACGGGCGAACTGTCTAACAACCCTTTAAAATAACCATTACTCCACTATACATTCTTTTGAAAACGAAATATTCTCATATATTTCACAGTCCATAACCCATGTACATATGTTAAGACTCGACCAATAAATCACAAGCATTTCTTCAAAATATAACAGCAATGTCTAACACTAAAAAATATTTACCAAGAATTCTACCAGAAATCTAAATCACATCTCAGAAACGTAATCTACGGCGTTAATTAATTTAAAATCAAATAATAAGAACATAATTATACAGCAATCCGTATGGAGTGAATGGCGGGATATTATGAGGGAGGAAAGACATCGCGCTGGGGTGCTAACTTCAATAGGGGCGCGTGCATTCGCTGTGGCTTACCTTACGGGATTACTCTAGGGCTGCCACCGTGGTACATAAACTATTATAGAATATATACAGGGTATCTCAAGACTGTTACCGAAAACGAAGCCGGGTGGTAGTTTTAGTGACTTCAGACACATAACAGAAAATTTTGAAAACAAAAGTGTCGATTTTTTTTTGTTATTTTTTCCTATGGTCATATTTGGATGGTAGATGCATTTTTTCCTAAAATAATAGCGTATACCTTTTACTTATAAGGACTCTAAGGTATAAAAGAGTTTGAATCATTATTTTAGCAAAAACTATGGATTTACCACCCAAAAATCACGATATTTAAAAAATAATTTAAAAAAATTGTCGCGTTTTATGCGAAAATTTTAGTTGCATTGTGTTTGTACTCATTAAAACTACCACCCGGCTTCGTTTTCGGTAGCAGTCTTGATATACCCAGTATTTATTTTATCTAATTGTGCATTCTATGCAAGGGCAAGGTTTTCCAAAATCTTCAATAAAAACATTTTTTTAATAACTATGTACGAGTATAATAATACTTTTAAAACATAAAATACGTTCGAGTAACATTAATTAAAAATGAAATACAAAAGAACTGTTTGTAAAATGGGTTACAACGAAGCTTGTAAGCTTCGTATATCGTCAATTAATATTCATATACATCAGATGTGTGTTTCGCCAGTAGAAAACAAAAAATACTATAGTAATTTCTCGAACACTTTTTGTAATGTCCAAAATTAATTTCAATTCATTAACATTGCCCAATAACATTTATAACACAGCCATTTTAAACAAGTTATAACCATATTCTCACAAATTAAACACAAAAGATGTGCCAAAAAAATGAAAGGACGTCAACAAAAACATATTAAAACTCATATTTCAGCATTTTAAATTACAGACAATGAAATATGATTCAAATTAGATACGTAACGTTTTAATTTCAACTCCAAAAGACGACTCGAATTAGTCTGAAATTTTAAAAAAGGTCCTCGTAAATTTTTGTGTCGTGCGAATCTTCGAAATATTTTTATTCGCATAAAATGCACGTAATAAAAATACGTTTTTATAGCGAACGTGTGAAATTTATAGCACTTTGAAACTTTATATTTAATAAAATTATAAAAACGTCGCTTCTATACACTTTTAGATTTTTACAATATGCTGCATAGTGTTATTTGTTCCTACAATATAATTAATAATACTAAATACGGGGTATATCAAGACTGCTAGCGAAAACGAAGCCGTGTGGTAGTTTTAATGACCACAAATACAAATTTCGGAATGAAACGCGACATTTTTTTCTGATTTTATAAATATCATTATGTTTGGTGCTAAATCCATAGCTTTTGCTAAAACAATAATTTAAACCCTTGCGTACCATAACAAGAATTTTATGTAACAAGGATTTTATTTTATTTTATTGTTAACACTTTGCACCATAGCATCTTTCGAAATAAAAATCTTTTGAAATACTATACTATTTTAGATAAAACTATGTATTTACTTTTGAATACGGCGACAGGAAAACTATAACAAAAAAAATGACCCTATTTTTGAAACATTTTATAGTTGTATTGTGTCTGAACTCACTAAAACTACCACTCGAATTCGTTTTCAGTAGCAGTCTCAATATACCCTGTATACCAAAATATTGACTAACATATTACATAATCTCAACGCCACGACAATATATGTATCTACGTTGGTTCGTTGTAGCATTTGTGCCTATGAAATATTAATATACCTATATGGTACTTATATACTTTTGTCACTATACACCAATGACTACCCTTTCTCTCTCCTTTCTCTTCGTCCAAAGTTTGCCTGTAAGAAATTGCCTAGTGCAATAAAGCCGCCCATTGTACTTATTTTAATAATAGCAATATTTTTTTTGTTTCTCCTTTGGTGTATAAATGTATGTACAATAAAGAGATAAATAAATAAACGCAAAATGTATAATCTGCCGTGGCAGCCCTAAGTTGTTGAAACGTGCGCTCAAACCCATTGGTTCACTCAATAAATTGAAATGTTGACGTTATTGCATTTCAAATAGAGGAGCTCTATAGCTTAGTGGCTTGACTCATTAATTCTCTTTAGATGTAGTCAGTACCAATCCTGGGGTATTTTTTTAAACCACGCAGGATTGTAAGGCTGATGTTGATTGCCGGATAATTATTTCTTCTTTTGCTAAAACCTGGAATTCTGACTTGTTATATTTTAATAAGATTGTGAGCGGTAATCTAAAACTACCAATACATCAGCTTAGTGAGGGACCAATATTTTTAGACATGCTGAATTTAAAGACGGAAGTCTAATAACTCATCTAATAAATAAACCATTCTGCGAATATTTTGTCTTTTCAATCACACTACACCAACTCCTTGTAAGTATGTGAGAGGACTACAAGTAAATACTACACTTATTTAAAACCCCCAAATAACCCATCAACAAACCACATATTTTTAATAACCACAAATCTATCACCTGCTCTTCATCATCAATCGCTATCAAGCAATCTCGAGCCGCAATCTGCGCCAACCCGTTCACTCCATCAATTACGTTAATTACATCAACTAAATAATTGCGCTAATTCGCCGCCTTTGTCCATGGCCAATCTGTTATCAAACCCAAATAGAGAGAGTAATCAGCACGGATCGATCGCATCGAGACGAGATTCCTCTGAGCCTTAAGTGCCGCCGACACGGTGTACAAGCGCTGTTATCTCTGCCGGTATTTGGATGGACACAGATTATTAAGCGTAGTAGAATAGACATTCAATGGTCTTGGTTAGGTTTCTGTGTGGCAGATAAATATTGGTTCCTAGTTTGTTATTGCCACGGCTAAATCCTTGAATAGGAAGGGCAACTAAATAAACAATTGCGCTAATTCGCCGCCTTTGTCCGCAACTTGTCTGTTATCAAATCCAAATAAAGAGAGTAATCAGCACGGATCGATCGCATCGAGACGAGACTCCTCTGCGCCTTAAGTGCCGCCGACACGGTATACAAGCGCTGTTATCTCTGCCGGTATTTGGATGGACAAAGATTATTAAGCGAAGAAGAGAAGGCACTCGATTGGCCTAATTATTATTTTGAGAGAGCAGCATATGTCCTGGAACTACGCGCATAATTACTGGTAGATATAGATAGTTGATACCTAATATCTTGCGTGTTTTGGTGCTTTGCGGCATACTTTCAAACTATAATGAATAAAGTATGGATTATTAGATAATTGAGATAATTAATTAAGTAATTAGCACTAAATATTGGTTGCCAGGATGATTGTGGTTCTGATCCCAGATTCGGGAGAGGATATAGCCCTGGATAACTGGTATGAATTATTTCTCATGGCTTGGTTACGATGGGACCACATAATCCTTTATTTTAATGGGCAACCCGTGAACAAACTTTTTTTTAAGTAACAGTACAAGTATTGAATACTAGCTATTTTAGTGGTGGCTAAAATGGTCTACTTTCACCTTATACGTACTCATATCGACAGCCTCCGTTGGTAAGACACCGATTATGAAACGAGAAGCCGCAGGTTAGATTCTCGTACAGAGACAAATGTTTTTGTGCTCCAAAAGTATTTTATTCGGATCCGGGTGATTGTGAGACTGAAAAGTCTCTCGCAGTTTTTGATACTCACAACATGTGATGGGTGTATTTATTAGTATATTTTATTTATTTATACAGGGTATATTAAGACTGCTATTGGAAACGACGCTGGGTGGTAGTTTTAGCGACTTCAGACACAATGCAACTAAATTATGTGCAAAAAATGACGATGTTTTTGTTATTTTCTTTGGTAAACACCTATTTTTTCTGAAATAGTAGTGTACACCCTTTTATTTTAAACAGACTATGGTACGCAAGGCTTTAAATTATTATTTTAGCAAAAACTATGGTTTGACGATATTTAAAAAATAATTTTAATGATAATTTTAAAAAATGTCGCGTTTTTTGCGAAATTTTTGGTTAAAATGTGTTTGTCATCTTATCTTATCATAGTCACTTAAACTACCACCCGGATTCGTTTTCGGTAGCAGTCTTGATATACCCGGTATAACATCATGGATTATACCACTAAGCGTAAAATTAAGATACCGGCCATTTAAAACTCCTATGGTGTTTGTTAGCTTTATAGGTGTTCTATTCAACGTCACCGTGACTATTATTTTCATACAACCGCATAAAAGTTGAATGCCTGCAGCTGTTTTTAATGCTTTTATCAATTTCCCCTCCGTTTAGGGTTTTGCCACGCTTCATCGAATTCGGAGAAGTTCGATTAGATCCGAAAGACATGATAAAACCTGCACAATTTAAGCATAAAATAATCGCCAAATAAGACAAAAGCATGTCTCATCCGCGCAAATTAATAATCAGCCTTCAGGGACGCGCTTATCTCTCATTAGGCGATACAGCTCTCATCGTTAAAGCCAGTTATGGACTAATAAATTTCGCGATAAATTTTATTTGAACTACCGACGTCCCGCGTCTCCCCTTTCCACCCCTTAGCACCCCTTCTCCTCCCTCCCCCGCCGATACCGCCGCGGGCCCCAATCGCGATTTCAATGAGCTTTGTAGCTAATTCCACTCTTTCAGGACAATGTTATTTGATGGTCTAAAAGTTGGGTACTATGCCCCGCGGTTATGTTTCAAACTTAATAATTTTGATTAAAGTCAACTTGTCTTTTTGTTTGTTGGATAATGGAAGAGTTGGGTATTAAGATTATCAACGAATCAGGGGGTTACTCTATGAAACGGTACGAAATTCGAATGTTTGGACGCCGTACGTTAAACTTCACTAATGTGCCTAGATACTGCACAAAATGTTGGAATCCTCTATCGTTCATCGTAGCCATAGACTAAGATCAGAACATGATAAGTATAATAGAGAATAGTATTAATTTTTAGAAGTGGAAAACTAAATCGTACTTCGGATGTCACAGAGTAACATCATCATCATCTCAGCTAAAAGAAGTCTGAACATAGGCCTCCCCCAAAAACATGCAACATGTAGTGACCTCCCTGGTTATTTGATAAACCAAATCCAACTGGTTAGGAAATGCGGCCTTATACAATACGGTTCACAAATTAATCATATTATAAAGAAATTTCATAGTATCACATTCATTTTAAATAATCCAACTTGGAAACAGGAACTGCTAAAGCTAAACCATTCAAAATATTGTGAATAAAAAAGGCATTCTATTTCCAGGTGTCAAATATTTAAAAAATATTTCACTTAAATATTTAAATAATTAATTATCTTCTGTATAGCATTTAGTCTTTGTGTTGACTAGACAGTAGATGTTTGCAAAAAATGACCACGGTATTAAGGTTTTCTCATGCTATTTACATGAACAAAAAGTCTCAATGAGCATGTCATCCTATCAGTTCTTTACAATTATCATCTCCACCGTGAACCCGAAGAACACTAGTGTACATATCCTTCTTAATCATTTTAGTAACGGTCTGTTGAAACCTGCATCCAGCGAATTCCTGCAACTCTTTAACCCGTCAAGGTTGGGTTAATCGTGAAACTATTTTACATATGAAAAAGCACTTAATAAAGCCATCGAACACTACAGACTAAATTCTGAATAGTAATATCGCGTGTGGTCCGTTGCGCGCACGTGGCGGCGCCGTCCGATTTGTCGACAAATCACTTATAATAGAGTTTGTAAGTAACGTCCACCCACATTGGACGCTGCATCGATTTTATTCAACACCCACACTCGATATTTTAAGTGAGCCATATCAGAAAATGGGTTATGGTTGCATAAATCTCTCTGACGTTCGCCATTTCGTTTTAGATTAAATGATTTGAAAGTTATAGTTCGGATAATAGAGAATAATATATAATCAGGGATGTAAGGACACCCAATAAGAGTGAATGATGATGAGTAATGTAATTTTTAAGGTAATGAAATACTATGTTCAATGTATCAATGGTTCCTTAATACTAATTAATTATTAACTGAGGTATTAAAGTAACAAGATTGTTATTGGGC
The DNA here is from genome assembly GCA_023078785.2 of Hyles euphorbiae. Taxonomy (NCBI): domain Eukaryota; kingdom Metazoa; phylum Arthropoda; class Insecta; order Lepidoptera; family Sphingidae; genus Hyles; species Hyles euphorbiae. The sequence continues at coordinate 19,262,456 of CM041032.1, read as the reverse complement.
GTTATGCGACCAATGAACATGAACGGTGATTGGTCACATAAAACTACAATTTTGACAAATCTGAGACATACAATTAATTTAATCGAAAGGTCGCGAAGTTTAAAAAAATTAAAAAATATACCCAATACGCGAAAAAATCCGTAAATAATAGTTTTACTTCAATGTGTAACACTCGCATAACTAAGAAACCATTACACAATTCCTGGCGTCAAATTCTATAAGATTATGCAGATGTCATTGAGATAGTAACCATAAATCATTGTATGTTTGTAAGATTAGTTGGAACTAAATAAATGCCATTTTTGATAGCATTTTGTGATAGCACAATATCCCTTAAAATCTTTGCATCATGTATACATACAAATATAAAAATTAAAATCCTGCATTTCTCTAATTAAAGACAAAGCGCTCAGTGTGATGTTTGTTTCAAATAACTGGTAACTACTTAGCGAGCTCGGCGTATAATAAAACTTTCATTCCGTGTCCAAGACTTGGCCATTCTTCCAGTGCAACTCATCCACAATTTCCAACGATATAATTAATTTTTCCTTATTACGAGCGGGCGTGCGAGTCCACAATAAATTCGGTGCACAAAGAGCGCAGATATTTCGCCGCCGAGATATTTTTTAGTAGGAATGTATTATTTTTGAGACAGTGAAAAACGAGTAAAACAAACCGGCAATTAGTCTGCGGTTTAATAGTGGCTCTTTTTGATGGCGCTTTTGCAGATTGTAATAGCTACGTTGAATGCACCGATTAAGTGAACTACTTGCGTGTATTGCTAATTCTTTTGGAGTCGCCATTAATTTTTAAGATGTGAAACTAAAGTTTTACCTATTTCACTTTAAATATAGCCTGTTAAAACTTACATTACTTTACATGCATTGAGAAAAGCACAACGCATGCAAAATTTTGCCTTTCAATTTATGATCAAGTTTTTTTATTTATCTTTAAACTTTGCACTAAATATTATCTGAGCTGGTGTTGGACACTTGGATATTATGATTCACAATATATCTACGCTGCTAAAATATTGCCCGCATAGATAATTCTATAATTGTATGGAATCATTTTCCTGTAAGGTAACGATGGTGATTCTTTTGTAGTTTTTCAGTAATTAAGAAAAACCACTTAAAGAAATGAAATACTACGTCCACAGTAACATTCTATAGTGGTTTTCTGGAATATGATATTCTACTCAAATCTTCATAAATTACAAATATCACGAAACCACCAATATTTGGAACTACAAGACGGTTGTAAAGTAAAAATAAAGTGGTAGAAAAACGTAAAATTTTAATTCAATATTCTTTATGATGCACATTTAGCATGGAAATAGAGCGCAATAAGGTCGGTGGTGAGTAATCCGTTTTATTTTGTGAATACTTCCCGGTGTCGCGTGCCGGGTGACAAATGTACCGTCTGAAATATGAAGCCTGTACCCCTCACTTTTATGACATTCTGCCAATCATTTACGATGCACCTGCACGCCTCTAGCTCTGGCCAAATTTATATTTTTTGATATTAAACATGATATTTACGAAAAGTTATTAATGAATGGAGAAACGGAACATTTATGTAACAGTTTAGTTCGAAATATTTGTCTGATACAATAACGATATGATCACTCATAGAACGTATACAGGGCCAAGCATTATTTTGTAATTCTTGGTGTTGCATGGTTTTTACCACAGGCCAGGACCGGTAACATCGCATACCATCAAGCGAATGTCATGCTCCGCTCACCATTCATTGCCATAAAGATAAAGAAAATATATGTATATTTTTATAACGTACTTACAAACAGTTTAAATCAAAATACTGATATATTTCAACTAACGAGTATATGAGCTCAACCGTGTAACAAACCTGTTCCCGTCCAGACTTGGGACAAGGGAGAATCGGACACAAACTCCATATTACACGAAAAAGACACAAAGTCTTATTTGGCCAAAACTCGAAGAAAGTTAATATTTGCACTTTTATCGTCTAACCCTGTGGTCTAACCCATTATACCTTTCACAGACCAATGAGACGATTCCTGATATTATTCAACTCCTCTAAGGGTCAGCCATGAACCAGCTAGACCAACGAAGCTTCCACTAATGCTTTTTTTGTAGGTATGCTTAATAGTTCCAATCAGTTGCCTCTTATACACTGTATAAATCTTAGATTACTTTGCTAAACATTAAAAGCAAGGCTAGAACATCTCATATTTTCAAATACATCATCACAAAATCAACCAGACACAGCTAACCAACAATAAAAATAAATCCATTCGCCAAGATGCTTAACGTCTAGGGGCATTCACAAAGCCCATGTACACATTGTTTACATGATTTATGTACTGTTTTATTCATAGTATATAAATTATTTGGCGCAAGTTGGTGGTGCGTTGATACTGATGATTTAGGAGTCGCAGCCATTCTTTCTCTTTACTTTTTTATCTTTCCGGCACATTTGGCGCCGTTCCGACCATATGCCGCCGCCGCGTGCTAATGGTTTGTGTTTAAATTAAATTTTGTTTATGGCTCGTGTATTAACGACACACAAAATGATAATGGAATACGAAGTTTACATTAGTTGATCGTAGGATATTAGTAACTGTACTTAGCAACCAACGGAATACTCAACAAACCACACAAGCGAACATGCGGCAAGCCAAAATTATTGCATTCAGAGTCCCTACTTTAGATGTATACGATCAAGAAGAAGATTCTCACTGATTCCCTTGGGGATCGGCACTCAAGCCATAAAAATTTGTTTCACCAGCCCCATCCTATCCGATTTCATCTTATATCTCATGATACTGTGAAACGGTTGGGCGTTCAATGCAATAATGCAGAAATGCTGCTTTAATTTATACGAATAGAACAATTATTCGGCGCTTTGTATTTGATTAAACAGACTACAAAGGAATTAAATAAAACAAACGTGGTTTTGTTGTTCTTAAAATTCGTTTTAAATTGTACGTTCTTTATTCTGGTTTTAGACTAGCATACAAACATTGTATGGAAATTAAAATATCAATTATTTACTGTATTTCACACGGACCAACGCAAGATAATGCGACTAAATGCTGTCATCATATTTTGAACATTGGACGATTAGACATCATAAAATTAGGCATACTTAATGGTATCCATCAATAAACTAAAACAATGAGACTGTCTTCTTCATTATAAATGAGCAGGTGTTAGTAATAAAATGGAGTATTATACAAAAATCCTTGACACCAAATCGCAGTTAAAATTTAAGTCTACAGGCATTGAATGTTGAAGTGACTTTCTCACACCATTTATACCCAAAGGCGTGAATAAACCTTATTTAAGAGTTAAATCGCTTAGAGATCTCCATTAAGCAACACCTGAGCGGGACTGCACTGACATAATTACAAGAGACGCCAAAGAAAATGTTCAAAAACAACATTTCAACGGGGAAACTGTGAATATTACATTAAAATCTGCGAGACGGAAGCCTAAGTGCATTTCCTGGAAGACTTACTGCCGCAAAGTTCCATCTAGACAGGCGGCTGGGACACCGGCAACCTTGTCGCACCAATCGCACAGTGCTCGCATTCAGTACCACCACTTTATTCATAAAACTAAATACTATTCTTGAACTCTGAATAGAAGCTTGAAAGGTGTCTCGGTAACATACAAAATCTACAAACACATTTACTGTGAAGAGCTAAACTAGTCTGATGGTGGATGATCATGTTCTTCTACAGTTGCTTGCAACCAAGCCATGTTAAAAGGTAAGAGAAAGGAAACGTTCAACACACAGACAATACAGCCACGGCGAATTATATTTGTATCATCAACTTCAGAAGTCCATTGCAACACATTGGATTCAAACGATATCGACAGTGACCTGTTATCATTCAAAATGCTTATTTGGTAAATATTTTCTAATAGATAAACAACAAACCAATAACGAACTCGATAATTTATATCAATTTTTTCTACACCCCTTCGAGCCCAGCATACTCGAAAGCAATAGTTTCAACACAATTCATTCCAACCGAACTAAAACTCAATCAATACATTATAACAACCTAGTCTAACCTAGCCTACTGTTCAAAGCTCCACTGCGCTCCGTCCCGGACACAATGAACCAAATGGGATGAGAAGGAGAAAAATGTACAAAATGTAACGAGTGAATTAAAATAAATCGAATCGACATTGAATAGTTGCCTTTCAGCGCTTGTAATGGCCCCGACGGGCTGTACCTGCGTCTCGGTGCGACGTCACATTATTGAAATGAATTAAGCTGCGACGCTTTTTATGGCCTTTACAATTTGCTTCCTAAACGGCGATGTATTTAGAGAAGTGCTTTAGTCTATGTACTGTGTTGTTGGCATTGGTTGTTGGTACTTCGTTTCATGTGAATTTGATGACTTCTTTTCTGCTTCTATGTAGCGTTACTCCAAAACTGGACTTGTCACCAGATACTTACTATGTGTTTTGCATAAATAGAAGCCTTATATCATTGCACTTACACTTCGCATATTGTCTTGAAAATCTTATAAACGCATATAAAACCTGCAAAAATCCGATGCCTTTATATTTCCAAAATACTTTAGACTATATTTTGTGTACGAAAAAGTTTATTTAGTCCGTACATAAGTTCAGCAAATTATGATATATTGAATAGATCCAAGTACACAGATTATCCCGAAACACTGTGATTTGGATAAATAATTACATTACTCTATACCATTAACCGTTCATTACGTCGCGTCGATACAAATTTATTTTAAACAGGTACATTATTTAATTATCAATTTATAACCAATAATTCTCGGGGTCAATATTGTTTATACCGAATTTATACTACAAGCATTTTTGGATTTATTTCCTCGAGTTATAATTTACATGCGATCACGCCTGTATCCTCGAAAGGTAATAGAATTAGAGACGAATCACGTGGTTCCATAGACCGAAAAACTGGCACAAAGTCTAGAGCAGTGGTCCTTAAACTTTTAGTCATGTAGGATCATTTGTAAATTTTTATACAATCGCAATGTATCTACAAGTGTGATGTTATTATTACTTTGTAATAAGTAATAACCGTATAAATGTAATGGAAATGTAATAAGGTTAACCGATCTGTGCACGTACTTAATTTGTATGTTCGCCCATATTTGTACAAACATTGGATTGTATAGTTTCTCAGCAACTGATTTTGTGTAATCTTATGAGAAATAAATTACTCTTAAACCTTAAATTTTACCTACCCATTGAGCACTCAGTTTGATGACTGTTTTTTTGTATGTTAATACAGAAAATTATTAATTAATAAAGGATTTTCTGTCCATGCATAAATATAACATGCATAAAACTATTTAAAGGATGGCATTAGGCTGGCCCCACGGACCACTGGTCTGAACAACGATCAAGCACCACTGGTCTAGAATTCAAACCGGGATTTGAAATTAGAATGTCGCGGTTATAGGTATACGCTGCCCATTACATGCTACAGACCAGTGAAGCGATGGTGTTATTACATTTCCGTAGCACTGGTTAGTGGTCGCTAACGAATCCAGGAACACCGTAGATAGATGATACAAATCTGCATTATTTTAACATGCTAGGATTAAACTTATTAATTAATTAATTGAGAAATCCTCGAATTAATAAAACTTCTAACTTTATGCACAACCTGCCTGTAAAAGGAAATATGTTGAAAGAGGAGGAATTTGGAGTTAAACAAGACATAGTGTACAATTCATCGTAGTAAATCCACATATAGTAGTTACATCATTGTTATTGAACAATGATTAATAATCACATCTGCCGCTACTGAAAAAGAACCGTTGCAATTTAGACACATTCATAAATGCCGTACCGATAGATCGTACTCCGGATAACTCAAAAGTCATATTCCGAGCACCCATGATTCAAAATCCGAACAGCAATCCTAAAACGCATTGTAAAGCAAAAACTCCATCGCGTATTCAAATGTTCATTTCCAATTTAGTGTACAAACAAGAAACGCGGGTAGGTAGCAATAACTCGTGCGCTCGTAGTGGCACGTACTGTGCAGGGCGCAAGACAAAAATCATATTTGGCGCGCAAAGTCAATAAGTCTCGGTGGGCGGTCAGGTCTCGAGTGCCTTGTAAACAACTGCTGCTGCACACAACATCCACTTATTCTGGCTTCTACAAATTTTATGTGGAATCAGATTACCTTTTGTACATTAACTAATCACGGTGTATGTATTACTTGGTATTTACTTGGTAGTATCCCACTTGAGGTAAAGAGAAAATGTAAAGGATGACGTGCTGCGCATTTGCCACATTACACTTTCATTAATTCATATACTAACGCTGTTTACACAAGTTACAGCACTAATAATTTACAAGTTAACGTCGAGTAAGTAACTTAAACACATTAAATCTTGGAATAAGAAGTCTCTTCTATGATTTTTAATTATTTTGTATTCTTTCACTTAATAAGAGAGCACACATTCAACAGCAAACTAGAAATTGTAAAATATCTTAAATTAGAAAACGAAAAATTGTTTGCTCTTCATGTTAATAATAGTACCTAGAGCCCTAGTTCAAGTCCTTATTTATCAAAAATAAAGTAGTCATCAAAAGGTAGAAGAAGAAGAAATTAGTCATCAAAAGCAAACATTGCCTCTGCTAAATATCCGAATAGCTTACGCGCAAAAACTAATATTACAACAATTTCACGAGAGTGTCATAATATTTGTGCCCGTCCCACAAAACTTTGAATACCAAAACTAGGAGCATAATTATGAAATATTCAATGAAAGCCGGGTCGCGCAGTCTGTCGCACTCCAGAATATTCCTGCGACAGTACGTGATATGTGATAATGTCGTAACGCTCCCAACAACGCTGATGCCGCCTCATCCATATTTATTGAACGTAAAACACTTTCGAAGCAATCTAGACGCCTTCTGCCTTGTTTTAATATTCTTACAAGGATTGTTTATAAACTGGAAATCAACGGACCACGGCGGCCAGAGAGGTCCTCTGATTATATGTTTATAATTACATTGATAAGCTGTAATTCACTGCGATTTGGGTTCAATTTACCGCACTTTAAATACATTATTTGAAGACCTCATATTTTAATAATACTTATGTGTATATTATACAGATAGACTAATCCTCCTTATACCTTCTTCTATTCTTGTCGACACTTGCTAACATACTTGGCTCTTGATGATTCAGGTGTTATTTTAATTGTAAATTGTTATAAAAAATCATCATATTATATTTCTGTATCTGTATCAGCCCATATACATCCCACTGCAGGGCACGGGCCTCCTCTACAATCGACAGTACGATCTATTTCATGTTGGACACTCAAAAGCTTTGTTATTAATGTCATGCATTTCTAGCCACACGCAGGTTGACTAAAATATAATGAAAACCAGTGTTGCTACATAATTGCGAGAACGAAAGATAATCTTTTGGGGGATATTCGAAACTCATTTTTTTATTACTATAAAAGGCGAGACGGGCATACCATTGGCCTGATGATAAGCGATACGACCGTTCATTGAGAGAAAACTTACCATCCTGAAAAATATTATGTTGAGTCTCAATATGTCTAGTAAATAGTCTGGCTGCAATGTCTTTCAAACCAGAACATAACAGTGCATTTGCACTGCTGTTTGGTGGGAGAAATAGATTATTTTTTTTATATTTCGGTAATACATTCCATTTACCACCAATAAACCTATATGGACCATATTGCGATTGCCATGAATCTAGTCACTTAGTAGCTATGAAAATAATATTGTGTTATATGATTTGCAATCTGATTATTCCCACGGTCCATTCAGTAACCTTTATAAAACAGTTGAAAAGCGTGTCGACACTGGTACGTGACTGTTGGGACTCCATCTAAATCCCTGTTCGTACATCTGTGATTGAATTTTGTTCGGAAAGGCAACGATTTGATCTCCGACCGCCACGCGGAACCTTACAGACGGCGCGATCTACACCGTCTCTTTGTTCAACTCTTGAAACGTTTTTATAATGAAAACAATCCTGCGCTCCCTGATATTGTTTCTTGTTTGTTTATTATCTATTTTAAAGAGGTTAGGTGAGGGAAGGTCGTTATCATTTGTTGTAAATATGATGGAAAAAAACAGCTGCTTGTTGAAATTTAGAACTAGAATTTAATTGATGGATTAAATTTAAAAGGCCCATGTAATAATACAGCCGGATCGTAGGATAAGTCTCCATAAATATATTAATTTGAGTAAGAACCCATGTATTTTTCCCAGATAGTATGTCAAGCACAATGATGGATACCATAGGAATCATTACAAATAATAATGACCTTTACAAAGCACTAATTGATATCGATAAAAATTTAGCACCATAAAATATTTTAGTAGTAAAAGGTAAAGAGCAACTTCAGTTTTATTCATTAAACCCGCTCCCTACCGACTTAAGATGCAAAACCACTTCATTCCAGATCGCGCACCTTGTTATAAAATGCTTCAAATAGATTCTGCAGACAAGTGGGAGCGAATGCTTTGGAAGCAAAATAAAATGTAACTCTACCGATACTAAAGAATGTCTCCACAACAAAACAACTAGACTTCCAACAATATAAGTTCGGCCCAGTTTAAAAATAGAGCCGAGCACTCGAAACAGAAATACTGCGTCATAAAACCGACACAAAACTCCTCAGTTTCTTGCAAGTTTGGTGAGTTAGTGTTACATAAAAGTTGGTGAAAATAAAATCGATCCTACTATTAAAGCGGAAAGAATGTAAGGATTGTAAAACGCAGTGGCCAGATTAAGGCATGCATATTTGAAGGGTGCCGTTGGGAAGACGGTTGTGCGCAAGTCGACGTTGGCCTATGCACGAATATCGATGACACTGCGTAAATGTATACACAGTAGACAAACAGTAAATTAATTTTAAGACGCTTCAAACCTTGGGCTATTTAAACGATCTTGTTTTTATAAATTATTCAAGACTTCAAAAAAGTTGATCCACACTATTCAAAATTTAAGAAGCAACTGGCAAACAATTTCCATCGGCTTTCACGACGACACACCTCTTAATTTTTAAATTCTAATTTCCACCTTCAATATACCGATATAATGTGATATGGTAGGAGGGCATGAATACTTTTTATATAGTATCTGATCAAGAAACAAAAAAAACATCACCTCATGCAAGGAAGTGATCAGTGGCGTAACAATAGGGTGGCATAGTGCGCAAAATGCCACGGGCCCCCGACCTTAGGGGCCCCCGGCGGCCCAGCTGCTCAGGCCCGAGAGGCCGTAAGCAAAGAAAGAACCTAGCCGATTTATTACCAACAAAATTAATAATCAAAAACTATTTTCTTAATTTTCATTAAAGATACCAAGGTTTATTTGTGATATATAAAAATCATAATAGTGGTTCTTTAGATTGACGCAAATAAATATTATATTTTTAATCTATTATGTACAGATTGTAGTGCGGATTTGGTTTAAAAAAGAATGAATCTTCAATATTAGGCTTCCGAGAGGGCCCCATTACCATTGCTGCGTTTGGGCTCCACCCGCGTCATAAATATATTACGACGACTTATTGGTCTCGTTGTGGAGTTTTTATTATGGCCTTGCAGGCAAAAGAGCATACAGCCCGCCTCACGGTCAGCGGTCACCGCAGCTCATAGACTTTCGCAGATCCAGGGATCCAGCAAAATGAAGTCGCTTCCTAGCGTAAGGAGAGCACTCTTAAAGCCTAGCTTAAAGAAGGATAGGTTATAGTGCTCAGGGAATACCGAAGCAGGGCACAGTGCGTGGTAGAAAAGAACACTGGAAACGTTCTTTCCGGGAACGGATAGTTTCCAGGTAGTAAGAATGAACTCTACTGCGGTGATGGGAAGTGTGATGGGAGAATAGCGATAAAGGCACCATCTTCCTCAGAGCACTTTCCATGGAACAATCGATAGATTACACAGAGAGACCCGAAGTCTCACCGCAATCCTAACGGCTCAACATTCTCCGTGCGATCTGGATTATCGACGATTCGAAGAGCTCGGCGCTGTATTAAGTCAACTGGGTTGAGCTGGTATTTTGGGGCTTTTACCCAGAGGTGGGAACAGAACTCCACGTCGTGCCGGATCGTCGCATTTATAGAGCAATAACCGATGATCCGATGAGAAGTACTGCTTGGCTCTGGTGAGAATCCTTAACTTTTTGCCCGCCAATTTGCCCTTGCCTTTCAATTGACACCCAAACTGTAATTTGCTAAATATTTCGGGTCAAGGAATACTCTCGGATGCTTAGAGAGAGTGTCTCCATGACAAAAGGGGTCTTCTTGGTTGTACACGAGCAAACTTGTGCCATCGTGGGGTTAAATTGTGCTATCTTCAATTTACGCTATTGAGAGGCCCGCACCAGAGAGGTCTCGACTTCCGACAAAAGTTGAGACCACCTTTCCTCAACGAATCCCCAATAGAGAATCTGTACTCCGATGTATCTTGCCTCACTCGCACCAGCATCTGCATAGCAATGCTAGTTGGTGATTGAGAACATGTCATTGATATGCAGTATAAACAGGGTCGGTGAAAGCACCGAGCCTTATGGAACACCAGAATTAATGGTCTTGGCCTCGATGCAAAAGCCGTCCAATACGGCTTTTATGCTCCGATCATCCAAGAAGGCTGGCGATGTATTTTCAGGTTGAAATACCAGGTCGGTAGCTTCCCCAGAACGACGCCACGCCAAACTCGATGAAAATTTCAAGGCCTAACGTAATCGCCTCGCCCCCACTATCCAATGCCTCCGCCTGGTGGTGGGTGAGATAAACGAGAAGATCACCATCCGAACGACCGTGATGGAAACCGAACTGACGGTCACTAATCAGTTGGTGATTCTCAAGATACGTCAGGAGCTGCGTATTTATAACTCACTCCAAGACCTTGGAGAGTAAGCATGTGACAACAATCGGCCTGTGATTCGAAGGATCCGACCAGTCACCTTTCTTGGGGACTGGATGAACATTGGTGATATTCCATGAAGCCAGGCCTGGATTGTTTTAATAGAAAAGACGCGTGAGTACGGGGTTTATCTCAGGGGGGGAGGTCTTAAGAACCACTGCAGGGACACATTCCGACCCACTCGAATAGTAGATGTGCAGTACCGCCCGAAATGTGGAAGACAGGGTTTTATTCGGTATGCTAGCGCAGGTTTTTGTTAGGGACCCGCCTCGGCCGCAATTTGCTGGCAAGCTAGTGACACTGATATATTCCTTTCGGTCTCCTCCGGGGTACCGGAAAATAAGCTTAACAGTTTTCCTCTCCACACAAAAAAGGGGGGCCCCATCCGATGATTTTGCCACGGGCCCCAGATGGTGTAGTTACGCCACTGGAAGTGATAGCTCATCGTAAGATAAGCTATTCCCTCTCACACCCGACCAAGAACACAACACTCTTGAAGAATTTTTGGAATACCTACTATTCATCTTCGAAAATGAGGTAAGAACAGAGGAAAAGATTTAATATTATTCATCGCGAATTCACAAGACCCTGAAACAAAGACTTTCTTCGTCATGACTCTAGAATTTAAACTAATAAAGTAATAATGTAAAATTGTAATGCCTAAGTGGGAAAAAGAGAATGAATTCTAATCCCGGTGCGCTATTGACCTACTCCGCGTCATCTTAGCCGCTCCGGGCCACTATGAATAATTTATAGTTCACACGGAGTCGGACCTAACTTGTGCCAATTCTATCGCCGTTAACTTCATTTCGTATAACTTGTTGCCGATTGTCTACACCCGATTTGGCGCGTGAATCTAAATAATAAAATAGGACAGATCTGACAATGTTCACGATATTTTTGGTTGGCTTTGTTTACCAAAACTGCCTTTTAATTTCAATTCAATAACAGTTGTTTACAGTCATCGACGTCCTTTGACTCTAAATAGTATTGGAATAAATAGCAATTGCAATCACAAATAGCATGTGAAGTCGATATTAACATTTCACAAATTATATTAATACGCTAAATTTTGCGATGTGCTATTGTGATTCACTAAGCCGACCGGTTAATATTTTTGTACGATATTGTATAGGCTGTGAAGGAGTTAGTTTTCACGTTTGTTTTTTTACAAACCCATTTAAAAAAATAATTTTACTTTTATTAAACAGAACAGTCAATTGTGTGCGTTTAACTTTAGATGTGAAAAATGGTTATTATAATATAAGCTAAGGTTTATTGTTTACATACTCTGTGGAGGCAATTAGCAAAACCAGCAATATAGAGCATGCTAAGGCTTCAAAAATAACAAAGTGGTGATGTTAATTTGAAATAGCAATAATTTCCATTATTAACTCTAAATGAACGAATCGGATTATATTATGCATTAGCATATATGCAATTCCATATTCAACCGATTTACAGCGAACATTGCTTATCTTACTTAAAATATAAAAAGAATAAAGAAAAGAACAGAATCAAGAAAACCTAGTCATTGTTAATATTTTCCCTACAGACAGCGTCTGTGGCGCAGTTGGTTAGACGCCAGCTGTGAGAACCACAGGTATTTGTTTCGGGTCTGGGTGTGTTGGAGACTGAAAAGAATCTCGTAATTCCTGCTACCTACGACACATGACTCAATCATAGTGTGGGATCAGAACTACGTATGTGACTGTAGAAGGTGTATAAGAAGGTGAATTTACAATTTTTTTCGGTAGATCACCTTCTTGATAAGTTTAAAATCTCCTTGCGGGAATCCAACATGATTCCGCACGGTTTTCCAAACTGCTTCTTTCCTATTGTAACCAAGTAATTAACAGTAAAGACATTGCTATTATTATTGTGTTAAAAAAACTTTGTATCATATTTTGTTGAAAGAAAATATACACATCTTTTTGACTACAATACCACTAAATAAGTTTTCAACAATATACAACTTTACTATAGAGGATTTATTTCGAGAGGTTTTACTATATGAAATATTACTGAACAAACTAAACTTTGAGAGTTATATGGATACAAGTATAAGCATATTGCGGACTACCTCGCAGCAGAACAGGGAATAGTTTTTGGTCCATTGAAACTTTCCAAATTACTCGCACTTCCAAGCGAAGAACCGAGAAAAAGCCAGCAAAAGTGTTATGAAAATGAACACATCGGCGGTACCCAAATGATAACTAAAATTCTAATTGGGTCATCTAATGTTGCATAATAGAAAACTGTCCAAAATAATGAGCGAAAAGTACAAAATGGAGGGTACTTTGATGAAATTATCGAGGTCTGTCAGAAACAATATAAATATTCATACAGCGATGGTAAAAAGTTGAAAAGTCGCAGATTGGTGCGGACAGTATGCATTATTCATTGAATTCGGGCCGCAGACACTGGCGCGTGCCGCTGGGCTCCGCGAGTGCCGCCGATTGTCGCCACCGGCCATAACAATCTACTTTATTGTCACGAATAAAAGATGGCGCTGGTGTAAAGTCGATTTATTATACTGGCACTTTAGAAAGACACGCGATATTCAATTCCCTTATACAAGGAGTGGATAGTTGTTAAAATTTCACGGTATTTATATTTATTAACCACACCCTTCACAACATTTATCAATTAATGAGCCTAGAAAATCTCATTTTTTTTAAATATACGATACTAAACTTTTGAACAGTGATACTACGATGGTATTCCCACTTTCACTTTCTTTTATAAGTTAAAAGTAGATATGCTAATAATTACAAAATAAAACCTTTAAAACAAATGCATTCATGCACTCGAAGCTGCAACAATTTAATGTGTTAAACAGTAAACTGCAACCACAAATAAATGTAGGTAAATCCCAGATTTATTTAAATACCCATCCATATAACTTTTAATAGAATACATCATATTGCTTAGCCTGACGCGCACGGCTGCCTGCAAGACCATACATTAATACTACTTTAACTTTGCATAAAGTTAAAATATCGGATATAATACGAGTATTTACTTTATTAAAAAATGGAGCTTAAATCCAAATTAAGCCAGTATACTTTTCAACAAACAATAAAAATACGCACTTATAACGCAAATTCTATTATAAAAAATACAGTTTAATATATGCAATAAAGATTAAAGCACTTATTCCAATGTGTGATGCGTATAATATTCTTGTTCAAGCCCATCATAAATAAAATTTCATAGAATTTTGAAGGTATGTTAGTGAAAGCGTTAATAACAAAAAAAGAAGTGCTTTAAAATTACAAATCTCTCGAAATGTAATTAAGTATAAAATTGTTTGTACCAGTCACTTAAAGTCGTACATGTCGCAAAAATATTTTTTGGACTGGTGTGAAAAGGTCACTAAAATATTCTGATTAACAATTGAACAAATCCAGTCAGAATATATAAAGGTCAATACGATTTTGTAGACCTACTAAATTGGATTTCAGTTGTGACTTTATGTGTTGATTTAACGTCAACCTCTGTTGTCATAGCATAGGACCGGCAAACAAGCAAGCAGGTCACCTGACTGTAAGTGATCACTGCCGTCCAGGAACATCCTCAACGTTTGGGTCATAGATGTGTTGCAGACCCGTGAAATCAAGAGGGGAGCGGGGAGGAATAAGAATGGGAAGAGTAAAGTTGTATTAGGCATCCGGCACTCTCATGCACCAAACTAAACGCGAAGCTATCACTTCACATTGATTTCAAGTGAAACAGTGATACCACCCGAACGAGACTACCTATTCATGCTGAGCCATGACTGACAACAGCGTAGTTAGAATACTTTTAAAAATAATATCCACTGTAGGGAATATATCTGAATAAAGCTAATGACGTCACAGTTTTCTATCGATTCATATTTACCACCCAACCGTCCTGTAATAAAAACTAAACTAATAAATACGCTATATTGCGAGATAGAGGATTACAAAAGATTAAGTGCGGGGCGGAAAGTTATGTAGTTTTAATAAACAGTGTTATCAAAGCGTGGCCTATAAATACAGATGTCACGTGAAGCTTACAGAACAACGCAGTTGGGCAAAGTTAATAATTTATGCGGAAACAGTTTATTATCGGGAACGGTTAAAGTTAGAGGGGGCACACACACCACCTGCAAAACTGAAACGAAATCATTAACACAACTCGTGTGTACTTAGGTCTGTCGGAACGTTTATTTATTGTTGAATCTAACTTGAACAGTAATAAACTGGCAAATCAGTTTATGAAGCTAATAAATTCAGATAGTGGCAAACAGCGTTCGCGGTCGATGCCGAACTTTTGTTCATGCTACATTTTATACTAATTGTTTGCCGTCATATATAAAGTGAAACGTTAATTAATGTTTAATTATGCGCTATTTTAAATGGCTCAGGGCACTCTGTTGTACGCGGTGGAAGTTTGTGCACCTCCCAGGCCATACGAGAGCTCCTCCAACAATGTGAGAGCTCTGTATCGATAACGTTACCATTTCTTTGTTTTTGGCTAGCAGTTTTCTGAACGTGGTTATAGCTATCTTGCGACTTATCGTATAAAAGATAAATGAAACTAGATGTAACTTAACAAAATTATTAAAATTAGCGTTTTTACATTTTAATGGCATTGTAAATACTGCTTCTGATAGTAAGTACATCGTCGCTAAAATAGTCCTCACTTAATCCGGTTTATTAAATCATATACTTGGATTTAGCGTTGACTAACCTGTCAATTTAAATACAGTTTATATAATTTCTAACCGTCTATATTAATTTCTAAAACATTGTAAAGTCCTAGACAAGAACTTAACGACTCAAATGTTGAACTATTAAAAAACACTTAACAACAACGCTTGAGGGTTAGAACTGGAAATTATAAGTCTGCTTGTGGTTTGGCGAGGTTCTAGTTCAAGAATTGAATGTTTGAGCTTTTGCGGTTTGTGGGTTTTAAGTACCCCTATTTATGTCTTGGACGTTTCTATTTATTTCGAGTTACAGAAAATTATACATGTGCTGCGTAATATGGGTTTGTGGTTATGATTTAGGGTAAGTAGGGAAGATAAAAACTCGGGATTAAAATTAAAAAATCTTAATTTTGTATATAAAAATCTTTGCGCTGAATGTATAATTAAGTCCACGGTTTAATCCTTATTAATATTGTATACGTCTTCCATTCGTTTATTTTATTTTTGACAGTTCACGCCTATAAAGTATGACATTACAGTAGAACAATATTTTGAAATAAAAGTAGATACTTTCTTGACGGGTAACGCCCACTTAGAGTTGTGCCATTCGTAACGAATGACCACAGATAACAAAAACGATTTTGAATAGAATCAATCAATCGGAATCATTTGAAATAAAATTACATTAAAATGCTAATGAAAACAGTTAAACGTAATATAGTACCCAATATTAGGATCGAATGTATTTGCTGCAAATTAATTAATATGAATAAAGGTATACGTATTGAAGTGACTTTTAATAAGAGTTTAATTTAAAATAATTACAATGATTACAACGAAAATAAATGTTTAGTACCTACTTGTAATAAACAGTTAAACCATGTTGGAATTCATAGTACTTTAAGGATTAAATAATTAAAACAACTAAAAGGTAATTTGTTAATATTTTTATTTATAAACAATCGTCTGTTTCGTCGGAATCGGCGTCGTCGTCACTCGTATCCCCAGTAACACTAATTATTAATGAGTGCATGGGTAAGTTGTCAAATGCGACATCGCGATCCCAATCAGACATTATTTCTTTCTTCGTCTTATCTACGACACTCGCCCAGTTATGAGGCGTCACATTTTCACACGCATTTTTAAGCAACTCCAGCATTTTGTTTGCGGTGAAAGGAGGAGTTGTATTTATTCTCGCAGCATATCCTTTCACTTGCGCCCATATTAGCTCTATGGCATTATACTGGCAATGATATGGAGGAATTCTAAGGACGGTGTGCCCATGTTCTGCAGCCATTTCATCTATAACGTATCGTTTAGGCTGCTTGCTCATTTTTAATATTTTAAGTAACTCTACTTTTAATAGGGACTCGTCCACCTCCTCGCCATTGTTACGGAGCCAGTTTATTATTTCATTTTTTTTACTGGCTTGCGTTGGCATTTTGTTAATTTGCCGAGAGTGATAGGACGCATTATCTATAAATATTGTTGATGGCTGTTCGAGTGACAATAACATTTCCCGAAACCATTTTTCATATACTTCGGAATTCATTTCTTCGTGGTAATCCCCTGTTTTCTTTGATTTAAAAGCTAACATAGCATCTTGCACAAATCCTTTTGCGTTTCCTGCATGACAAATTATAATTCTTTCACCTTTTCCCATTGGCACTGCGGTCGAGGAGCTAGCAGTGTTGTCAGTCCAAGTTTTTGATACCGTGTGATTCGCATTGAGCCAAGTTTCATCGGTGAAAACAACATTCGACCAGTCTTCTATTTTTTTAGCTTGTCTTAAAAATTCGCATCGATACAAAGCAACATCATTGCGTTCCATCAATATTTTTCTTTTGTCACATTTTTTGTATTGGAATCCAATCCTATTCAATACCTTCGCCAAAGAAGACTTTTGACCACGGAACAAGCCACTAGTTTTCAGAGAATGTACTAGGTTATGTAAAGTAGGAATCTCTTTTCTTTGGTAATAATCGTATATATGACGACGAATAGCATCACCATCAAAACTGTCAATTGCTGTCACTTTAAAGGGCTGACGTTTTTTCTTAGGTGTAGATGGCTTGTTTTGTTCCATGCCACTACTGCCGTAGCCTTCTTTAATTATTTTTGAAACTGTTGGAGCAGTAATACCTAATGCTGCTGAAACACGGTCTCTGATTTGAGTCACTGGTATAAGAGGTCCACCATTACGGCTTTCCCTTTCAAAGTACTCATGAAGTCGCAACACAAACTCCCTTGTTTGTCCTTTAAGCACCTTTCCTTTAGGCATTTTGAAAGTGATGAAGGCAGGTACGATGTTCTCAATTCAACCAAATGTAGGAATTCACGGGTAAAACAATACGGAGGAATATAAATACTCAACTCGACGTATGAAAAATGTGAATTAAAATTCAGCGAACGGAAAACACTAGCACGGGCGCGGGCGTCTCGTTGTGAGTGACCACAAAATGGCGGCGTGCGTCACCTGTCTGCCCAGTGTTGCCGTTTCACAATTTGTTTTTAACAACATTACTATTGCCGACGGAAGTGATAAGAATATTAACTTAACATGAGTAAATGGTTTATTTTAATATAATTATTAAATCAAGTAACTTAAATATCCCTGAAGTTTTATAAAACAATGCATGGAGCAAAAAATAAAATATGTATTAAATCGATTAAAACTTGTTCAAAAATAAAATCGTTTGTTATAAAAAATTGATTCGATAACGCATCAGGCCATCACTATTTGATTCAGTACTCGATGTGTCAAAAATAAAATAAACGAATGGAAGACGTATAGTTAAGTTTTAGATTACTGCGCACTTTTTATGAAAATGGACTAGCGAATGAGCAAGAGGGTTCTCTTATGGTTAGAGAGCTGTTAGTACCACCGAAGAAGTAAATCATATTGATTTGAATGTACAGGTTCGGCAGAGTGGACGATATAAAGCCCAAGCCTTTACGATGTTTCAAGTAGTCAGACTTAATAATACTTTCAATTATGTGTTCTACTTGCACGTTTTCCAATCTTTGTTTTAATAAAAACTATGTTCAATTTTATTAAAACAAAGATTGGATTGAGTTTTTTTAATAGTTTAAACCTAGCTTACCTCTCGTGGCAATTTCTAAAAATTCTAAAACTATAATTCATATTTTTATACTCAAAAAGTAAAAAACGCCGGTTGAAAGGAGAACACACCGTTAGTAACGTTAAAAAATTATAATAAATTTAAGAAGTTTCTGTGGCAATTTTAGAAATTGTTATTATATAATTTTAAAATTCAATTACTTCCCCAGATTACTTAGGAATAAATTAACAGTATATTTTCATTTTTTTACCCTTAACCTTTCTTGGTACAAGCACTTACTAAGTAACTTTGCAGCTGTAGAGTACTAATGCGTTTTTAATTAATTTTTATTAAAAAATGAAGTTTACATTTTTACTTTAAAAATAGACTCCGCAGAACATGCCTATATTATCCTCCTATACATCTACCACAACATTTTGATATAGTACTTAGACTAACTCATAATGATGCTTAAATCAAAGCCATGACAGTGTATGCATGAACCATTCTTCGACATGCTCAAAATGGATTTTAAGAACAATGATAATTTAGGTACTTACCATCTCATAATGATGAAGTGGCCAGGTCTGCCAGGATATACACCACGATCTCTGGAAAAACAAACAATCATACAATTTCTCATGATATGCATCTAAAAGATTTTCACTAGAAATTATATGGTATGTAAAGTGTACTAAACCCTGATAGAACTGATAAAATGGGTTGATTTATTTACTTATTACTAACGGCACGTCCCAGCTTCGCCTTGTTGCAGATATTTTTTGATTTCACTCCACACCAGATATATATGCTATTTTTCGCACAAACTTTTGTACACCTAATCTTAACGTAGCTAGTAGTAGTAGTAGTCAGATCCTTCCCTTTTCTACTCACCATCACCCGATCACTCCCGTCCCATCCCATCACTTCCCATACAGTAAAATTGTCTATCTCCGATTCATGTGGCAGCTCCGTGGGACATCCTATATATTTATTATACAAATAAACATTCCTCTGGAATCAGTCTATTTATTACTGGAAACTGCATTAAAATCCGCTGAATAGTTTAAATACATAAGCGCATAGACATCAGAAGCCACTTTATTTTATACTGTTTAATGACGTTTCAGCTAACTTTGAAATGACCTACATACTACACCAATTCAAAACAACCGTAACTAACATTTTATAAAATCAAAATCACCCAGCAATATTTGTCATGCCCAGAGCTATGCGGAAAAAATATCTCGCTATTCGATTACTGGACGCATATATTTGATAACACCGCACATACGTACACAGCAACGTTTATGGTCGCGAAGGCTCTAAAGCAAAGAGTTAATACGCAGAGGGTATACTTCAAATTGGAAAAATATTTACCGATTAATATAGGAGTCAATGTTTTAGCTTTGATTTACAATAGAACTTTTGATCCGTGCTACATATATTTAATCCACAATACGTTAATATTATTAATCAGTATAAATCGTTAGTATACCTATATAACTCCTTCATAAATACAACAGTGCCTTAACCAAAATATTGCACAACAGGCTTGTTAAGCATGTCGCTACTCAACTCTGCAACCGCAATCTTGGTGTCTACGTTATTGACATCACTAACAATAGTTAATTGCTATGAAACAAATTAAATCTCAAATAATTAAACACTAATCCATAATTGGACGACTCTCAGATTTGTTAAGTACACCAGGCTATCACAGTAATTACAAACAACGTCCTATCTACAGAAGGTTTAATCGGTAGTATGGTTGTAAAACTGGTCGCGACAGGCGGGCGAGTTTTTACGATGATTTGCACCGACTGGCGCGAGTTACGATCGTGCAACGCCATCTATTGTCTCCAACGCGTCACTACAGGCCGCGACCCGCTACCCGCGGAAACACCACATCCTCATTTATAGACTACAAGCCCGTGGCAAAAATCGATGGGTCAAATGAACCACTAGGAGACCTATTTGGTAGGATACAGGGGCATAAAATAATAATATTCAGCACTATGCCGTCACTTGTAAGCTGTCCGTCTCAGTGCAGATGAGACTTCAAAATCATCAAGGAGAGGGGTTCATTTTGGTCATTTATTTTTGTACGGCATTTCTACCATCGATAGGTCCATGAAAAATAATAGGAAGAACACGTAGTGCCGTACAAAAATATTGCGTCACAAAGTCGGAAGAACGTTAGATATTCCGGCAAATTTGTCGCTAAATTTGGTCATTTGATTTTAAACGGCATCGGTTCCATACAGTCGCAATACCTCTTCTAAACCATTATTCCGCAACGCCGTACAAAAAATATGCGACAAGGACGAAAAATCAGCGGTTGCAACTCACTCCCTTTCAGTGGTCCGGGGGGTGATTTGAAAAAATACGGCATCGGTTTCATAACATTAAGTAGCACTCAAAATTACTATTTAAAAAAAAGCCGTCACTAAATTATTGTTAATTTTAATGTATACATAAATTCCTTATAAATTTGACTTTTAAAGCTGAAAGGTCATTTGATCCTGTACGATAACCTGTTTTTTAACATGATATTGCTAAATACAATTGTTATTTAGTATTGCCATTCAATAAAAATGTTTGAAAAGAAATGGAGAGGAAAATAAAATATGAGTTTTCTCAAATCATTTCAAAAGTTTAAACTATCGTAGATTAGTGAAATACAGCAACTTTCTAAATATTATTGTTGTTTTAAATAGTTCTCAGGTAAACAAATGAAGAAAAAATTATGCCGTACATTTTAATGCAGAACATAATTTTTGGCTGATTAAAATGGCACTACCATTTCAGGAGTACTTTATGGTCGTATGATAGTACACGGCATTAACATATTTTTGAAGAGAATAATTAATAACATGTATAAAAAATCATTATGCCGGCTTTTAAAGTGAAACAGTGTATATTATATCCAAAAATTGAAAAACTATAGCTAAGCTCAGTATTTATATTTTTGTAAACTTTTCGATACCATATACTGCAAACATGGACATATTTTTTTGAATTGTGTTATTAAATATACTAAATGATATATACAGAAATGAAAAAATAGGTAGGTATGTCTTTCAAATTTTAAGTCAATATCTGAATTAGTGACTGAGTCGGTATCGGAATCAAGGTCCTCATCGACGTCCGTATCCTCTTCTCGATTACCTTCTGAAACATGAATATGTGTCATCTTATTTTGCGGACAAATAAAGTTAAAAAAAAGGAATTAATAATAATAAGTTTTTGTTATGTTTATTACCTTTTATCAATGGGAACTTTCAGATATGTACGAAATTGACTTTTATAGATGATCGCATTAGATACAAATAAATTGTCTAAATTCTGTACAGTAAATGTCATACTAAATATCACCCTAAAGTATATTTTATTACATGGATTATTCGAGAGATATTTTCCGCTCTACAGACCTTTGGATCACCAAAAAATGTACGGCATGTGAAAAAATGTTATCTATGCATTAAATACTTTCAATATAAAGTTATCCCATATTGTGTCAAATCACCCCCCGGACCACTGAAAGGGAGTGGGTTGCAACCGCTGATTTTTCTTCCTTGTCGCATAGTTTTTGTACGGCGTTGCGGAATAATGGTTTAGAAGAGGTATTGCGACTGTATGGAACCGATGCCGTTTAAAATCAAATGACCAAATTTAGCGACAAATTTGCCGGAATATCTAACGTTCTTCCGACTTTGTGACGCAATATTTTTGTACGGCATTACGTGTTCTTTCTATTATTTTTCATGGACCTATCGATGGTAGAAATGCCGTACAAAAATAAATGACCAAAATGAACGCCTCTCCTTGATGATTTTGAAGTCTCATCTGCACTGAGACGGACAGCTTACAAGTGACGGCATAGTGCTGAATATTATTATTTTATGCCCCAGTATCCTACCAAATAGGTCTCCTGGTGGTTCATTTGACCCATCGATTTTTGCCACGGGCTTGTAGTCTATTATTTATTTTGCACTGCGTTCTATGTGCTGCGGATCGCGCTTGAAATAGAATAGAAATATTATTTAGTTTTACTGCAGCGTTTAGGATTGCAGGTGTGAAACAGTTCTTAGTTATTGCAGCTTTAACTGTAATTTATTTACGCGGTAAAGAAACAAGAAAGTAAATTAATGGTGTATGTAATATTATTTTTCATATTGCTTAAGAATGATGCATTGCTTTTAATTGAAGATAAAGAAATGGCAACGATAATTTACTTCAACAAATTTGATATCCCTGACTGCTTGACCTTCGGAGGTGAACAAATAACCGAGATCGTGTTCCTCAGTACATAAAGCGTGTTAATAATTCATCACTACCACTTAATAGTTTGCTGTTCTAATTTAAGATACAAATTTTGGTACTGTTTGCTTTTCGTTAATCATGAAAGATATCTTGATCTCAGTACTCATCTGACGTCATAACTAATAACACCATCGACGATCCTATGTCATTTAAGTCAGTACAAGCCTGTTCAAGCCGTTCATAAATAAAGTCTATACCAACAACTCAATTATCAATTTCCATAAAGAATCCGGTCCAAGGCAAAAACACGGACGGATTGTTTTTCTATCATTTACATACATGAGGGCGCATGCAAATATACTTCAGCGTCTGGTGTCTTTATGGCACCGTGCTTGTTTAGGATGATGAGCTCTCGCAAAACATCTCAATCCGCGTCGTCTGGAGGGATTTCTTTAATAGGAATCATAACAACAGGGCACGCACGCGATTTTATGAAGGTTTTTCTTTGGGATTTGTAAACGTGTACTGACTTAGTCCACACCTTTGTATCTGGGACTATAGATTTTTTATATTCGTTTATACATGTCCACAAGTTGTACCTACAAGTATTCGTACTTTATACGGTTACGTAACGATTATCTCTTCCTATAATATTCCCGTTTTAACTGATTTATTTCCATCTTACTTTTCTAGCTCATTAAAGTCCGTTAATGTTCCACCTAATTAGCTCTAAGCATAGTGCGATTAACCGTAAAATGACCTAATAAATAGTGAACGCCACATTCAAAAGCAATTAACAAGTGTATGGCAACTGTTCCTTACAACTCGAAATTATCTGCACCGGGCAGTCAAGTGAAAGAAATTCAGGGCAATTCTTAATCTGGATGGAACGCCCATAATGTAAGTGACAGTTATTAAAAAGTTTTATTCTGTGTGTTGGCACAGGACTGAAGAGCCAGTGACACCGGTAAAATAGTCTCGACTTCCTTGAGATACCCAGTGAAAGCTCAATAGTTTTAGGTACTCAAACAAATCCTTTAGGGCTCATTCGTAACAAAGCAAGAGACAATCAAAGGTGTGCTACCAATCGTAAAGAAATAAAAATTAACCTGAAAGGTTTCGCAAATCGCTATGTTTTGTGAGCACATTTAATAAACCAAAAGCCATTAATTTTAATCAATGAGCAAACACAATAATCGCTGTAGCCAGAGGAATCTAGTTAGCGATAGGGTATCACATAATTCGCTTTTATAGCACAATCATGAGGTCGGTTTGTTTGTGTTGGCTGGGCCGTGCTAACCTTTGGTTATGGAGAAAAACATTCGCCACCCGCGGGACCTGCTTACATGCGCGGGCACAAAACTGAGCACCGTAGAAATATTCAAAAGTTTGAATATCATCATTTTATTCATGCACTGCAGAATAACTAATCAGCAAATAATGATAAGTCCAATCCATCTAGGATTATACAATGAACCTTTCATAATAGGAAGTCGTCTTACGCCATTAATGAAACAAAAAAACAACCTAACCAACCTAATTTTATTTAATGCTTTTTTTTTTTTGCTATGAAACATGGCATTCGCCTGATAGTAACCGATACGACCACTCATGCACAGTACCAATGCTTGGCATTCCACTGTGTTCGCCATCATGAAACATAAGATGTTAAGTCTCAATATGTCCAGTAATTATTCTGGCTACAATTTCCTTCATACCGGAACACAACAGATCGACGATTGTTTACATTGCTGTTTGGCGGGAGATAAAGACATTGCGGTGGTACCTATCCAGGTGATCTCTCACTTATGAGAGATCTACCAACAATTTGTTTGAATCGATTTGTAATACATATATATAGTATGTCGCAGTTTTTAGAACCGATATACGTGTGCGTGTGACTTTTCAGACCCTTTCACTTTTTGTGCTTAGGGTATGATTATTGATAACCCAACAATCATGTATATCCGAGCATAAACTTGTCAAAAATAAAGGAAACATCCTTGCTAAATTTCCAGATATCTATAGTAGTTTATTTGTGAAGCGACACAAAACACAAACTAACTTTCGTATTTATCATATAAATATGCTTTCTTACTAAACTTGTTTACTCGTATAATACAGTTTTTATGAGCTCCTCTTTATAAACCTTTGAGATGTGGGCTAAAGAAATTTTTGTACTAAAATTGAGTTCAATTCTTTGAGTATTCTATTCAAGCTTATGAAAGGCCGCTTAAGAGACATATACGAAAATAGGTTCTTTAAGTTGGCATTTTGTTATAAACAGTTTAACTTGTTCTGAAGTAGTAAAAGTACGAGATTAAATTATTTATTTATGAAAATATTAAAGTACAATTCTACAAAAAAACTCTTACACGAAATAACAAGTTCCTCTTATACAAATGTCTTCAATATAATCTGATTTTTTTGTAACAGTTAATTTACCTTTGAAGTTATTTTTAATTAAATCAAATAAACTTATTATGTTATCGTTGAAGGCTCTGTAAATATGCATTTAATAGGAATGACGGGGAATGACCGAATAAATTACATCACCAGTGACGCAGTTGATTGCAACATCGCTTATGAAACGAGGATTTGATCATCAGACTAAAAAAAATGTTTGTGCCACAAGTATTAGTTCTGGGTCTGGATGTTAAGACCGTAAAGTCTCTTTATGTTTCTGATACCCATGACATACGGCTTACATGTGGATATTAAGTCAGGTACATATATGTGAATTTATATAAATATTTAATTGGGCGTCCATTGAAACTGGCCACAACTATATCTGGAAGTCAGAAACTATCGGGAACTATTGCTCCATTGGGCAGCGTGTTTGCTTAGGTCGAGCCGGGGGCTTTGCTTGGCAAATATCATTTACCGCCCGATTCTATGTTAATAGATTTTATTGGGCCCCTCCATGGCAACTCATGACTTTACACGTAATACCCATTTTCATTCCGACGTACGCACACAAAGTAGGTACAAGCGTTCTTCAAAATGGCGTCGTAAAAAGAAGGTCTGTAACGCCGGCAACAATAAATATTTGCCACGTTTGGCTTTGTTACAGCCTCTATTCAGCTGTATTTTTAAGATCGACTGGATAAAAAGTTGGTAAGAGTTTTTTGTATGTTGGATATTCGTATCCGCCCAAACCGAAGCACAGAGAAGCAAATCTGCCATAGTAAATCTGTACTAGGCCAGCGTCATCTGCTATTCGTTAGGTCGAAAACTAACGCCTCTCAATTATACTCTTGATTCTAAAGTTGGCCGATCCCCTACAGTGGAGCTTATAAGGGCAGATACAGATAGTAAACCAAACCACGGATTTGGATAGTAGTGTACACCTAGTATCAGGTCAGGCTATTTTATCTCTACCAATCGGTGATAGAGTAAATTCTCGCCGGACGATATTCTGCGCTCGTACAAATAATACACACTTAACCCAACATATAGCACGCAATCATAAAATGTAATTGAATACTGTATAATTACTCATATTTTTCATACAAATAATTTAAATAACTTTAATACAAGTATTTGTGGCACTATAAAGTATAATTAAATCTCTTTAATTAACCATTCATGTATTGCCATGATTCAATCAAGAGTAATTGATATGAATCGAAATAATTTCAATAATTTTGTGATTATAAAGATTTTTTCCAATTTATAAGTCACGGTATAAATATTGAATATATCAAATCTGTAGCGCAAACGGGCTAGCCAAAAAAAAAAGGAATGCTAGGAGCTGTGCTTTTTCGTGACGATTGATTTTAATGTGTGGTTCCATAGACTCCGTTGTGGACTTTGTTAAGAAATCGGCTATTTATCGTGAGACAGAAGTCTCCATACTCGCACTGTGCCATCATCCTTAAAGACAAACAACGCATCATCGATTTCCTATTTGTGGTTTAAGACGCCAGATACTAAAGTGTATTGCATTCTATGCTATAAAACGTGTATATCCAAAGCGTATCTAAAACCAGGGATATCTCTATTGAAAAACTCGTAAAAAATGTCCTGCAGATTGGTTCCACGATTCGTCTATATTTACCACTAGACCGTACATAGTGAAACCACAGTGAAACCCATTCAAAGGTATTTCCACCGCGCCGTTAAATATTCGCAAAAACCTACTCACACTGATGAATTCGGAACAATTTTTATATGTGAAATAAATGTTAAAATGGTAGAAAGTTTGCCGGCGGCCGGCAACGCCGTGTGCCCTGCAGCCAGCAGTCAGACTCCCAGAACCTGTTGCATGTTTGAGCACCAATTAAACTCGCTCGTGTGCACTGAATTTTGGTTGGTTTATTTTCGACTGAATCAGCTGTTCACATATAACTTTTAACACGTCGATATTTTTTAACCATTCACCGAAATTCGGACTTCATTTAAACATTACGGTTTAGAGTATTATTTGCGGCTTCGCATTTCGGTGTTTGTTGGCGTTCTCAGAATCTTTGGGGCATTAATGAGCATTCTTGAATCTTGTATTACGCATTATACTTGGATAAAATAAGAAGATACAAACCTCAAAGGATTTCACAAATAGATTTGATAACAAAGATAACTACTCGTACGTTTGTTCAGAAACTAAACGTAACTAAATTTATGATGATAACTCCATATTGTATTTGCTGAATTTCTTCAGCCGATGAGGTATAAGGTTGATTTTTATAATTACATACATCTGAACAGAGGTTTTTTAGACATTAGGCAAAATCTTTAATTTGACTATCAAATGGTACACTGTATTTACTTACATATGTGGGTTTATAATATATTTCTTTTTTCGTTTTCAAGTATCCAAACCTCGTCATTTCAACAAACAAACAAACACCTACAAAACAATTTAACTAAAAATGAATTATGTCTGGACTCATTGCAACCTTACAGCATTAGTACTGAACCCTAACTTCACTCACGACTCAACTGCTAGAACCAGATTTTGCTCAAGTACGCGAAAGTGTTGAACAAAATCAGTGTTGTCGACCGAAACTGGAGCTCCGCATGAAGTTGATTGTTGTTATAACAATGAGGGCAGTTGAAGTTCGTTGGGCCGACACAATTCCGCCTGTCCTAAGTAATCACCGCCCGCCGGCTCCACCGAGCCCCGCTGCGCGTAATTTCAATATAAGAATGACAAAAAAATCACAAAAGACCTGGGTGTGTAACAATTTAAGTAATTTCCCTTCACAATTGAGAGTACAAATCTAATTTCATAATAAGATTTCCGGCTTTCTTTCTTACAAAATGTTTTGGGATCGTGAATAAGGCGATACTTGGGTCTGAATTTGACCACAACAAATTAGGTCTCACAGGGTATTTCTTACCTATATTAACCGTTCCTTTTGTTATTATTGTGAGGAAAACTATTTAGTTCCCAGACAGACACGCTTGCGGATGCTTCGGTCGGTTTTGATTGACTTGTGCGCTCTTAGCTGTCAATTGGTAAAGTCCAGTCGTAACTTTGCCTAAGATTTAATTAATTTAAAGAGTGCCCTAGAGTTCCACTATACTCGGTGATATTTTTTTCAATTATAGCACTTTATCCGTCGATTTCCATTTATTACGTCTTACTTGTCTGAGATTAGCTCAAAACATTTTATTACATGATCCTAGTTCCTAATCAAATGTCATTAGTGACAGCCTCCGTGGCGCAGTTGGTTAGACGTCGGCTATAAAACGAAAGGCCGTGGGTTCGATCCCCACATCGAAAAAAATGTCTGTGCGAACCACAGGTAATTGTTTCGGGTCTGGGTGTTTGTGACATTGAAAAGACTCAAGTAGTACCTGATACCCACGACACAAGACTCGATCTTAGTGTGGGGTCAGGACAATGTATGTGACTGTTGGGTGTTACTTATTTTATTTTTTACTTATTTTATTTTAACTTCATAAGTATATATTATAACCGATAGATTGTTCACTTCAAAACCTATAATGGTAACTAATGATCTATTAACATATAACACAAATACTTGTACCATAGCATATACCGTAAGTATGCGGCTCGGTAGATAAACAATAATTAACGAATAACTGTTTGACCAGTTGTAATGAAAGTTAAACGATTGTTAACGGCATCTCGGAGGTACAAACTGCTGACTCCACGACCTCGCCAACATTGTTGATCTTGACGGTTCCTCGTGATTATAATTCTTAATTAAAAGGTGTAAGGGGTTAGAAACAAACCAATTAAAAATTACGAGAAAAATATAGTTTTCTTACAAGGAAACCTTCATTTGGTAATTAGCTATAAAAATAAAAAGTAAATAAAAACAGTAGACTCTAAATTAATCAGTTAAAAAGACGAAACCACAATTAAATCGTTTCCAAACTCACAACTACAGTCTCCAAGCAAAAACAAATTGCAATTACATGAAAGTTTTTTCTACAAAAAAAGTGGCGAAATTGAGTCCCCTCTCGCCTCGACTCCCTCCCCGCGGCACCCCACCTGAATATTAATCGATCGTATTAATTGATTGAACGTCCCCATCAATTATTCAACACATAATTTTATTTGCCGCCAGCGTTCGCCGAAGTAGGCTGGGTTCGAGCAGACCCTGTTTTTTTGGCCTCCACAAATTTCATGCGCTGATTGACCGTAGTTTGATTTACCAATAAACGGGCAATGCCACTAATATTATAAAACAGTTGGGTTCCAGTTGGTAGTTTTTAATAGTTTGGCAGCACGCCGCCCCCACACAATACAATCAATAACTATGCTAATGTGACCTCATTGTGACATTGCCACTTTTTGATACTAGCAGTTATCACGTGTGGTAGGTCTCTCATGTGTGAGAGGACGCCTGGGTATGACCCACCGCAATGTCTATTTCCCTGTCAAGCAGCAGTGTAAGTGCACTCTTATGTTGCTTGAAGGACATTGTAACCCAAGTAACTGAACATAATGAGACTTAAAATCTTATATACTAGGATGGCAATGGCATTGAAAAGCCAAGCATTGCTTTGTTAATCTAAGTTAGGTTTACTGTCTATGAGTGGTCATAACTATTACCATCAGGCAGATGGCATGCATGTATCACCATTCTTTTTTTTTGTTATTGCCTTGAATGGCGAGACGAGCATGCCGTTCGCTTGGTGGTAAGCAATACGACTGCTCATGAACAGTAGCAAAACCAAACAACACCTTGAATTACAAAGCAACGTTTGGCATTCTACTGCACTCGCCATCCTGAGGCATAAGATGTTAAATCTCAATATTATGTCCAATAGTTACTCTTACTACAAAATCCTGCAATCCGAAACACTACAGTGCATTTAAACTACTGTTTCGCGGGAAAAATAAACATTGCGGTGGTACCCACCCAGATGGACTCTCACACATAAGAGACCTACCACCGGTAAAAATTCTTTGCAAGAAAAAGTAGCCACGGAATGATAAACCATATGGTACACACATGGTATGGGAAATCATACCCGTAGTAGCATTCTGCTAAACTAACAAACGACCGTTCCAAGATATGATACACTCTGATAGGTAATTCTTGAGTAATCCCGTCTACGCCTTTTGCCTGGTATCGAATTACGAACGCCACAGGAATAATTCCTATGGCCACCGCGTGCGCGCCGGTTCACCGATTTTCGTTGTTATTTGCTAAACTAACAAACGACGCAAGAGTCAAGTTAAGAGAGAATTAAGTTGTTAGAAATACGGTAACGTAATATACGACTAATACATGTGCTTTATAATAGTCATTAATGATAATAAACTTTATATAAGTTATTAAAACAATCACTACTTACCTATATCTGCCTGATTATTTGTTAATTATGACTTCCTCGAACAAACACACACACAAAAAGCATCACGTCTTAACTCTCAAAACACAATAATTTTATCAAAACATAGCAGTGAATTTAACACAAAAACCTAAATATATAAGTATAGACCAACAAAAAAACTTCGTAAGTATACTGTTGGAGCACAACGCCATCTAGCGATCCGCTTGGGAACTTCGCGGACAGCTCACAGCGCAATATTTATAAAATATTTTTAATTTTAATAGATATTTTTATAGATTATCTGGATTCATTTCATTCTCTAGTTTTATATCATAATTTCATTCGTTCTAAATATATTGTTGGTGCAACATTCGTTCTATCGTTAATTTCTAATTACGCATTCGTTTTTAAAAGGCAATGTACAATAATTAATTACATCATAAACGTTTTTATGGAAAAGAGGAGATTTTCATTTTAACATCCTGCCGGCCAAGAGTGCAAAACATCAGACACAAAACATATACAATTAGGTTTAACTAAGGCTAAACACACACTACTTACCTAATACTCTTAAACATAATGCAGCTTGACCACCGGTACCATCGTCACCAATAATACAATAAACAACTACGACGACTGACCGGCAACAGTGGCCAATAGCTTTAAACGGTCTCCAATAATTGTGTACCGGGGTGGTACATACGGAAATAAGCATGCAGGCTGCATGATCAGTGATCGAAACAAGTGTAAAATGTACTCACATTTGCTGCCTGAGGATCCGCCTGATGAAGAAAAGTCCATTCCAGGATACACTCTGATGGGTAATCCTTGAGTTGTCCCTTCTATTCTGAGCGTTTTGCCTGTTGTAAGAGAACGATTGAGGGGTAAAATTTAGAATAGGGTAGCACGATTTGGTGGGGTGCGGGGTGTGGAGGAGGGGAGAGGGAGTGTCCCATCTCACCTGGTACCACTCCCGTGTAAAGGTAATGCAACATTCCTGAGATATATCAATTTAAGTAACCTAACCTACAAAAACACTTGTTGTCAATACAAATTTGCTTCTGCAACGTCTCCGGCGCTGCGGGAAGTGCAGTCCCTTCGCCCTTGCGTAACAAAGGATAAGCACCCACGCTCACCTCTGCAGCTTCGGCTTGCTGGTCGCCTCCGGCGACCAGCCTCAGCCGCTCCGGCTCGCACGGGTGCCTATCCTTTGTTACAGCGGGCGGGGGCTGCTCTCCCTCCGCGCCTCCGGCTTTTTATATACACTCTAGGGTTGGTAGCCAAAAGACTACGTGAAGTCGGGGTGCTCTGAGTCGGTTTTGGAGCACATTCGACCTAACCGATTCATAAAGTGGGTGCACTAACTTCCTTCTCAACATAATTTCTAAGGCGTTATAAAACATATTATAACACAACAAAACACAAACAAATCAATATTGGTATAACGTAGATACGAAATCCGCCAAAAACCATCAACAAAACATTCTTAATATTTTTTTTGACATTGACACCTGAATCAACTCGTATAGTTTTTATGGTTTTTTACGTTCCGTTTCACCGATTTTTACACCATAGACAACACATTTGACTTAGTACTGATGATTTGTTTGTAAATCGCCCATAAAAAACGTTCCATTTTACGCAATATGTGATTTGAGGTTAGGAACTGTTTATATTAATTTCTCGAAAACTATGCATTTCCTTTAAATAGGAGTGATAATGTTGTAATCAGGAACTCAATCCCTATCACTCGTGATCACTTTTTGCCCTCAAATCGTGCTACCCTGAACTGAAGTCCGCCCCGATTGAGAATAATTAAATGCGTGGTGGCATGTTAGTACACGGATCAAACGCGGCTGGCTACATGTTCACAGTGGACGCGGGTTTGAATCCCAGGGCACACCTATGACTTTTCAGAATCATGTGTATTGCTTAGAGTATTCTAAGGTGTATTGATATAATTAATCACCACGCACTATAATGGTGAAGGAAAACATCGTGACGTGAGGTAATCTGCATACTGAGGCGAAAAAATAACAATAAGTAAGTAAGTATTGAAATGTGGGTAAGAATGCAATACACCAGCCATCAGTGTTAGAAAACTTATTACGTTAATAAATAATAATTATTTACGTAAAGGGCAAATGCAAATCGGCGCTAAGCATAATTAAAAGACAAAATGGCTGCCATTTCAACAACTATATTACCTAGATCACAATAATTAAGAATTGTTTGCAATATATGAACATTAGAACCACTATTAAAAATATAAGTAAGTAGGTACTGATAACATTTACGTCAATAAATGAATCGGTAACACTTAATTAATTAAGCAATAAATTATGTATGACGAAAAGAAATCACGACATCGGAATTTGGTCGGGTTATAATATTTACGCATTATACCAATGTAACAAGTTTGAAAAAATATACTAGACTCAAGACTGTAATGTTGTACATGTAATGTTTTATTCTTAACGACTATTTTAACAAAACTTGCACTGGCTAGTTTCGAACCAAGTTCGTAACAAAATAACTCGGAATCCACGTTCGAAATAGCGAATTCACAATGTACTCGCATGCCCGGGTTTCGGCACCAAAATATGAACCGGGATGCTAGGTACATAGGGAAATAAGCATGTACGCTGCGTGATGGAGACAAGTGAAAATGTACTCACATTTGCCACACAGTCCGTTCCAAGATATGATACACTCTGATAGGTAATCCTTGAGTAATCCCGTCTACACCTTTTGCCTGGTATCGAATTACGAACGCCACAGGAATAATTCCTATGGCCACCGCGTGCGCGCCGGTTCACCGGTTTTCGTTGTTATTTGACATTTCACTCGCGGCCCGCGACGAAGTTAGCGCTTCATCCGCGTGGGGGCGCTAGGTGCGCGACGAGTGATTGGCGCGTTGATTGCGAAATGCCGCGGCGGCATTGGCGGATTGGCTTTTTGGCGGCAATGCGCGTGATGTGAAAACCCTCGCCATTTTAACAAATTACACATAGCCACAATCATGCATACAATGGAATATTGTGTTAAAATATACTTGGTTAAAAAAGAAATGTTTACGAAACGAATTGTAAAACCTGAATTAACGCAAAATAAATACAAAGTATGTTTTAAATTAGAAATTGCTTCTGTATATCTCAAAGGTCCTACAAAAGAACGGACTAATCACTCAACACTAGAACACACAGAACTAGTCTTCCACAAAAGGAATTAGTAGGTACCAGGCACCTTTTTAATTCAAGACTAAAGCTTGTTTTTTTAAACCCAAAAGAAATTGGCAACGGAATTAAATTTTTACAGCCTTGTGAATAATAATTATAATACCACTATGGACAGAATATAATATACTGTATGTTATGTATTTAACGCCATAAAATGTTTAGAAAACTGATCTCATAGATAAGATAAGGTTTATAACCGCCCAAAGGTTGACTGGAAGACAATGCCTCAGGCATTTAAAAAATAATTGGAAAATAAGAATGCCCATTTTACTGTGAAACTTACCTAGTATCGATGCGAAGATTTTTGCGCTTTGGTGAAACTGGGTGAAACCTACTTTTTCGTGTAGAGAAAAATATTTTTTTTTTTAATAAATATAAAGATAATTGCAATTTGCGAGTCACCACCACCACGTCCGGAGTTCTTGGAGAAATGAAATTAACAAACTTTTTTTTGTCTTCTGCTCTGTGAACAAAATGTGATGCTACTTACTCTATTACATAAAAATCTGTCGCTAGGGATAAAGAAAGAAAACGTTTAAGGACAAAAAATAACGAAAATATTTAAGCAGTATCGGTTTCAGGATCTATGACATTTTTTGCCGATACTATGAATGGGCATTCTCCTTTAGTACTTTAGTAGCACCTCTGCCTACACCTTCGGGGAATAAGGCGTGAATTTATGTATGTAAAATTACTAAAACATGGATATATTTAACAATACAACCTGTAGTTAAATTCCATCAAATAACGTACATGTGTATCCAAATTATTTCGAAATAACACGCAAGAAATTGAAAAGATGATATCCCAAAATCTCTATGAAAACTGATTTTTTCTTATGATGGTGCAACCAACTCCGCATGGGTCTTAGCGTTTGTTTCCTCTTAGATATAAGTTTTTACATCCTGTGTGATAATTTATTTATACCGCACAGTGTACCGGCCTCCATGCGTGCCTTACAGTGTTGCCAGCGAAGAAAAATGCATTCCAAAACATTTTTTTAATCAATCGTATTTAAATATATTTTAAGATAAACACGTAGCTTGTAATTTGATGTAAACTTTAAGATTAGAAAGACTATATTTGCCTGCCATTTATAATATACCGTAAGGGTGGGTGACCGTCACAAGATCTTCAATGGCGTAATAACATTTTACATAAAGTATCATGCGCACAGAAACAAATGCTGTGACGCTAAAATATTCCAGACATTCATGAAACCAGCCAGCATTACTCGCTATCTATGTACTTCATGAAAAAAGGTTTAATACGTCCCGAAAATATTGGTATAATCCTTCGGCGGAGTTAGCCGGCCACCCCGGAGCTCCACCGGTCCGGCCGGCTATTATTTAGCGGAGTAGTTTGGGCGGTAATGCCGGCCATTTCGGCGGTAACGAGCCGAGCCGGGACACCGTGTATGTATTATTAAGATCAAGCACGCGAAATGATCGCTACAAGGCTTATATTCGCATACTTTATGTCCGCACTAACCCCGCCTTAAATCATGAAGTTGTGAACTGAGAACTATTTCATTGAGGCCAAGAGTTGCGTGCCTCAACTAGGGAGAGTGGATGAATTAATAATACAGTACTGTTTAACTTCGCGGTCATTTATAGAACCAAGCGAAAAGTATTGATTCGTGAAAACAATAAACAATGATAATAACCTTTAGTCCTCTACTCTGTATCAGTAATACTTCTTTATTTATCAATGATCTTTGATGGTGCAAGAAAGCAAAAATTTCGGTACACCTTTTTTCACCATCATAAGAACATAAGCTGGTTTATTTGAAAAAAATGTCTCAGGAGTAGATACAGATATGTAAATGAAAATGATTTGTAGGTAATGATCTACGATATTTTATAGGTCAAACAAAGTCCTGAACAAACCCATTGACCAAAGATCTTAGAACTTCAATGGCACTTACAAAGCTTATAATACTAAGGACTCGACAGGAGTATTTCCAGGAAATTCTCAGAAGGTACACAAACATTTAATTTCTCCAGCTGAGGATAAACGTGAGGCAAAATAAATAGTTACACAAGAAACTCAATACAGTGCAGTGGAGTAATATTGGCGGGAGGTATTAGCCCGAAGCCACCCTACAGGAACGGCGTGCACTCCATTGTACTGCGGAATCTAATTTATATCTATGAATAGCGGAGCCCTTCTGCGTAATATGCTCATTATGGTGTTGTCGGGAACATTTAGCAGGGCTGGGTAACAATAGCCACGTTTATAACATGCCTACCTTCGGAGAGCTACGGCCGCAAATGAGAGCCTATCATTGAGTATATAACTGGATTATATTGTTGTCTGCTCGTTCGTTCATTTCACAAGAGACTGGATTAATGCGGGCTATTTAATGGATGTGCTCCGGAGTTTGTTGGCCGCTTTTTGTGTGTTTTGTTGGTTATTTACATGTCGGCTGTGGTGAACATTTCAATACTTTTTGTGGGACTAATCTAGCCGCTTTTTCGGTAATGGAATTGCGGATTGTGGTCCCTGACATTTATTTCTCTAGTACTTTTATTATTATGACGACATTAGACGATAGTAAATGAACAACTCGTCCTTCTAAGTCTAAAGATTTTCAGCCTATAAAAAATGTGGTCTACACATTTAGTATAGCCTTATTGATTGTTCTATAACAGATAACCAACTCATTAATTTGTCATATAAGATAACTTAAGAGTTATGATGAAATTCCACCGCCGGCGAGGAAAAAAGCCAAGGAATTTACACAGACTTTTGTCCGTAAGAAATTACAGATCCTTCATAAATATCACTCGACGTATTTTTTATTTAACGTCAGTATTTTATACATCTTTATGGTAGTTACGCCTTGCCAATATCAATCAAATCGAGATCTTTAGGCCATAGTAAAGAATTGGATTCCTCCATAAATCTATACAAGAGAAGCATGCTGTAAAACGAAACACCACGAGAAACAAAAGTGATCCTTAACAAAACCACAATTAACTCTAAGTCTTGGTGTAAAGCCAATAAACACCCTCGTAGTTTAAGAATCCTACGACACACGAAACTTTTGTTTAATCTCTATTGTATCTCCTCCCATTGTTTTCCCTCACCATTCTACAAAGATTCCTACTAAAAGCCATTAAATACGAATACACAAATTAATCCCAGCACCGGATGGACAGCCCTGAGCAAACCGCGTTCAGCATTAGCAGCGATGTGTGGAAACTAGAGAGCCAACAATGAATCGAGCCCCGCAAACCGCATAACTCAGAATATTTAAATTGCTCGCACATTCACGTGATGTACCGTTGTATTCGTTTTTGAGACGCATTGTATTTCGGTTTCGCATGCTGATGGTGTCTGCGTCGAGTTGCGAATGTTTGCCGCTCTGGAACTAAATCTGCCCTTGTGGAGAGCTTTAATACAGTGTCGAAAGTTTTAAACTTAGCAAGTCTATACCTGCTGCCATACTATTATGACATTAAGCCCCTGATGTTGAGTTAGTGCTGGCTCTCCGTTTCTATTTACATTCTTCAAAAGTCAAAAGTTCAAAAGTCTACTAGAGACATCAAACCGTTATCACCAACTGGTTCCGTATAATTATTGTGTTTTTAAAGGCAAAGGAGACTAATTAATATCTACAAATTTTAAAGAAACATTAACGTCTGGTCTGCCTTTAAGGC
Source organism: Hyles euphorbiae (assembly GCA_023078785.2). Classification (NCBI taxonomy): domain Eukaryota; kingdom Metazoa; phylum Arthropoda; class Insecta; order Lepidoptera; family Sphingidae; genus Hyles; species Hyles euphorbiae. Next base: position 19,224,854 of record CM041032.1, on the reverse strand, counting down.
CGGTGTAGGGGTATTTTCTTAAATATCCCTAGGGCCCTACTATATTCATCGAACGAACGAACGAAGGACCCTACTATATTCAACGAAACGAAGTTCGAAACTTCGGATGATCAAAGTTTATATACGATACGAATGTACCTACATAAAACTTATGGTCGTTATTGATTTATGGTCGTAACCATAGACTTATAGTTACGGTGTACGTTATATATATACATTCGTATCGTATAAAAAACTTCGTTTGTCCGAAGTTTCGAACTTCGTTTCGTTGAATATAGTAGGGTCCTTCGTTCGTTCGTTCGTTCGTTCGATGAATATAGTAGGGCCCCTAGTTAGTATTGACACACGTTGACAGCTTTTAGCTAATGCTTCTCCTAAATTACCAAAGATAAGTATACTGGGTGGAATCGCTTATCGTCCGGAAAATTTAATAGTGTATTGTGTATGTGAAATTAACGTTATATACGAGATTTATCATTAAAAACTACAAACTACCCCATAAACAACATCAGTACAAGATATCCCCAAAACGCATATTATCTAAATCACCCTACACTTAAAGTGCAACGACATGTCAATACTCAGGCGCGCGAGTGTATGAGTCACGCCACACAACAGCTGACTGTCGCGCATCGACCTTGAACTTACTTTGCGCCTATTTATCGGTATTATTACTCTAAATATTACCATATAACATTTTGATTCATTTAGAATTTTAGTGTGTTAGGATCATTTAAGTAAATTTAGTTGTTGGTAAGTTGTTAAGATTTACATTATTATTTTCATAACGTACCTACTATCTTAGAAAAAGCTGCATATGTTTTTATTTAAACGTTTTAATAAAGTCGAGAATAGACGACTTCGCTGTCGTAGGTCACGGATTCTTGCATGATTAGGAAGTCTGAACTTACCATGATCGAGTAGCCTCAGATAAGTCGTTAAAATAGTTCTTGTGCTGGGAACTCGTGGATTCATCATTCATGATACCATTCCTACGCAAAGACTGCAGATGTTCTGGATGTGCATACATCCTTCTTGCATGACCCAAGTTTTCATTGGATCGAACATAGCATGTCATTATTGTCACATACTCACTGTTCGTGTAATCACTCATTTTGACCGCAAGAAACTAACCAATAACCAAAATAATTTCGTACAACGTCACTCGGTACCGAATTTCGCACGACTGAGGAAGTGGCAAGATCCCTGGAAGGTGTCGGCGGCGCGGCGGCACGCTTTGTACTTGCGCTTGCGGCGGCGCGGCGGTGAGGGCGGCGCGATCAAAGGATTTTATTACTTAGATTTAGAAGTTTCTACTCGAATTCATATTGTATAAAGCAGGCTAACAATAATGTGTATTTATGAAGATTTTTTTCATTTATGTCATCTTTCTCTAAACAACGTTGTTTTATGAATAACTTATTCTAAATTAGTAACTAGTAGTGGTAAATTAATTTTACACTAGATAAACAAAAACATAAAAAAATTAAAATAAGTATGCCAAAGTGTTCTAAATCATGTACTTGCCATGCACAATTTTTTTCGTGACGATAAGCGATTCCACCCAGTATTTACCTTTTTCATCTTCAAAACTTTACTTCTTTGATCTCCTATCAATAACTTTTCTGCCTCATCACCCATCAAGCATTTTGTAATACATCATAATTCAAACATCCCTAAAAACCAAAAAACTAACTTATCCAATTTATCTTTGCGTGACGTTAATTTGCAGCGGCACTCGACTCAACTTATGCAGCCATTGTTTAGTGACGAACAGTAAATTGTTTAGCGTTCATTGTGCACAGTTCGAGTGACATTATCGCGAGTCTCGCCACTCGTGCTGCTCCAACTTGCCCTGGACGCCAAGTTTGGAGGTGAAGTCTTTGTGCGCGTCTGGCTGTGACAAATGGGGGACAAGTGTACGCTTGTATTGTGAGCGAATTACGACCTCCTTAGTACACTGACTGAGATAGATTAGACGCCGAACGCCGACGAATTCTTAAATGAAACATGAAAAATGTTTAATACTTTCTTGTTAAGTTTAAAGCATAAATCGTAAAATATTACCAACGGACCTCGAAATTTTTCATAAGGATTAAGAAAAGTATTCTTTACTTTGTTTTTCACCGCCCAAATCCATTGATTTCGATAAAGCATTGAACTTTAAAAATATCAAAATTGTTTTTACAAAGTGCCTGGCGGTAGCTGTAGGCGATTTAGAATAACAAAATGTATTATTAATTTTGTTCTTAAATCAAGGGTCATTTACCCCTCCATAAACTCGTGTAAACAGATTTTATTAAAAGCATTTTTAACGCCAGCGGAAGAATCAATAATAAATTAAATAAGATAGTAAAAAATACTGTGTAAGTTAATAATTTCGACTGTAAAAAAATTAAGGATAGAATAACAATAATTGGGTTAGAATAGAATAACATATGTATGCCAGATACACATATTTCATGACTATCAGTGTAGTTATTTCAGTTAACTACCACCACTTTTTACCAGTCAAAATGTAATGATTGTAAAATGTGTCTTGTTTATTAAACTACAAGTACGTTGTTTCTATGTGAGCTATACCAAATATAATAATTCTAAACAACTTTTCAGGAGATAATGCCAATATCTACTTTTGAACAGTAATTTGATAAAATTTCTTCATGCTATTTATTATAATGCACGGGACAACGCTGTGATTAATCTTATCTTAGATAAAATTATGTTACAAAGGCGACACAAGAACTTTATTCGGTAATAAAAAGGATATGAAATGAGTTACAGTGGATTTGGTTTTTCATCAAGTACAATATGAAAAAAGTGGATGGAGCCCCGTTCCCTCTATCCTAGGGAGATCTTTAGAAACTAAGAAGATCCTTTATATTTGTAAAAATCAGCAACACATCTAGTACTACGAATTGTGTTTACAGTCCGTGGCGATTACTTTCCATCGGCTTAGCTGTGATCCTTACATTATTAGGATCGATATTATGCCACAAATTGACGCGCGAATCCACCCAGCAACCGTTACATTTGGACAAAACATTAGCCGAATGAAGGTTATAACTCACGAATTTATTAATAGGGTATTATCCACCGAAAAATGAAACCGTCCCAAACCACGCTTAGCGCCCATAATGCCGCCAAAAATATTCCACACTTAAAATAAATGCGAGTTTGTAAATAATATACAGTGCGGCCGGAATGGCGGCTTAATGTGGCCGCCATTAGCCGGTTAACCGGCGATGTAGCTCGGGTGCGTTGATAATTCACTATTACGTCATCATTTGTCAATGACGTCGAGATTCCGATGATTGATCACTTTTGATCTGCCTAATTAATTTTTGAATTTCATTCCGCTGACTTTAATCGGGTTGGGTGATATCTAAACTTTAATCTTATAAAGTAAATGAGAGCCATGCCACTGTTTTATTATAGCTTATGATTTTTTAAACAAGTAGTAAATACATCCAAGAAACATTACAGTTTTACATGTACGTTTAAGGTTGTAGATATCAAAAACAAAACATAACCTTATTTCAGTTTTTGTATCAGTATAGAAAAATCAATTTCCTAACTCCAATAACGTTATCTATAAGCAGCAGCGAGATTGTTTACTTTAGATATTGCATTTTAATCCAACCAAACACAGGATTAATCCAGTCATTTGCGTTAATTAATAGGATTAATTGTATTAGACGGTGTTATTGTGTTTGTTCAGTGGCGCAGAACAACAAAATGTAATTGATCCGCCGATTACATGCTGTTCCAACACACCAGTATATGTTACACAAACACGCGCTTATGTTCAAGTCTGATGTTAGGTAGAGATCATTTTATATTGGTTAGCGAAAAGATATACAGAGGTGGTAGCTGTAATAACACAACTATTTTCTATAATACAATACTGTATCAGCCCATATACAGTCCACTGCAGGGCACGGCCCTTCTTAACAACCGAGAGTACGATTGAGAGCGGTAAAGATACATATTCCACCACACTGTCCCAGTGTGGTTGGCGGAATTTACATACCATAGAAATTCTTATAAATTGCTTTTGTATGTAGGTTTCCTCACGATGTTTTCCTTTGCCATTATAATGCGTGGTGATTGAAATCGATCAATCGTCAATACACATAATATGAATCTGAAAAGTCAGTGGTGTGTCTTGGGCTTCGAACCCGCGACCATCATGAACATATTGACACCCACGTCTTTTCCGTTTACCGTCAGACCACCACGCACCATGCAAATAGAAGACAAGCCTTGCTTTTTATCGCATAATTATGTATGTACTGTGCTATTAGAATAATGATACAAAACAGCTAATATAGAAACTCGCCACCTCTAGTTTTAATTTATCATTACGGCAACGGTCAACCTACATCAAAAACAACAACAAAATCTCGCAACTCAGTTCTTCAACATACCATACAAAGTTGTGAGATCCATGTAATACCAAGTCGGTTAATTAATTCAGTCCCTACATAAGGGGCTGTGTCTTGTGAGGTGTCTTAAGTTTCTTAGCTAACCTAAAAATAGCATACATACAGGGTATATCAAGACTGCTACCGAAAACGAAGCCGGGTGGCAGTTTAAGCGACTTCAGACACAATGCAACAGAAAAAGTTGAAAAAAAAGCGTCAATTTTTTTTTGTTATTTTTTTCCTATGGCCATATTTGGGTGGTAAATATATTTTTTTCCTAAAATAATAGTGTATACCCTTTTATTTATTAATACTCTAAGGTATAAAAGAGTTTAAATTATTATTTTAGCAAAAACTATGGATTTACCACCCAAAAATGACGATATTTAAAAAATCATAAAAAATAATTGTCGCGTTTATTTGCGAAAATTTTAATTGCATTGTGTTTGTAGTCACTAAAACTACCACCCGGATTCGTTTTCGGTAGCAGTCTTGAGATAGGTATAGTGACCATAATATCAATATTAAACTGTAAATCTGAAAATTCCAAGTCCTAATTTAATCCACAACGAAGTTATAAGAGGTCGAAAATGGCCTGAACTGCTTCGAGAAAAGGATGTTACTGCTGGGCCGCTTTATTGCTCAACTTGGCGGTGGCACTGCCAAGCCCCCCGATGCACAATAGTCAGTACTCTCTACACAAAGCTATTATACGTAGTAGGCTGTGTCTATGCGATAGGTCCACTTGTGTCGGTATCTCAGTTCAACGCTGTCACTCTCCAATTACCGCTCCAATTAAAGGATCCGATTCGGACGTCTCCGGCCGCCGGCAATGCACGACCTAATCCCATGTTTCGTACTAATTAATGCTATAATTATTATATAGTATTGATTTAACGTGTGTTTCATTATGAGCGGTTTTTGTATTGTTATTAAGGGCTTGCCATTCGCCTGATGGTAAGCGAGACGACCGCTCATGAATAATAACCAAACCAAACAATACCATAAATTACAGAGCAATGGTTGACATTCTACTACGCTGGCCATCCTGAGACGTATGATGTTAAGTCTCAATTTGTCCAGCTACAGCTACTGTAGCTATTGGCTATAGCTTCGGGCGATCGGAACAGTTTTTGTTATCCTAATATTTAGGGACTTTTTATGTGTATTGGTAGTTGCGTAGCGTGAAATATATTATAACTGGTGCTTATTTTGAAGACGATAGCTGATTTTATCAGAAATGTCCACTTTGAACTATTGTGTCGCAGTCTCTACAACGCCATCTGTTAGTTGTATTTCGAAACTGATGGTCGTAAACTTACTCATATGTTTTCAGAACCGAAACACGACGGTGGATACTAACAAAAAATATATTTAAATAAAAAAGAAGTCAACCATAAAATAAATGGAAGAGTGATCCACTAAATTCTGAACAAAATTGATTATTAGGTTAATTCTGCACTTGTATTTGATTAGGATATTAATTATGATGAAACATGAATAATTTCAAAAACTAGCAGATAACAAAGCATGACGTCCGGCGCAGCCAGCGGCTAGTGTTACATAAATTGTTTTTATACATCCGGCCCGGTCCGGCGCGGCGTGGCGGCATGACGCCTTTGTGCCACGTCGCGTAGCTTCCACATGCACTCGGGTGGGACGCGCGACGCTCCGCCGGTTCGCGTCCACTAAACAATGCAATTTTTACTAAATGTATTACTTTATGTTGCTTTGCAAAGAAAATAGCAGACTTGGAATTGTAGTGTATTTTTTTTTGTTTGAGTTTTAGTGAGACTGGCCCGTTCTCACACCCGCCACTGCAACTCTTGTAAGGCAGAATCGACAGTGGTATGCATTTTAAGACATCGCGCATTGACGATCGGTAAGTCTCCGAGAATGTCTCACTTGTCTTTAAACCACACTGAAATTAATCGTGAAGTTAAATAATAAGAGGAGTAGGAATTATTTTTATCAATTTCCCTCCATAGCAAAGCGGGTTTTAGTGTTGTATCATCAAGCAACAACAAACGGCGTTTACGGCCACCTGGCCGAGATTATACTATACTAATTCCTGAACATATTATGCAAAAACCTTAAACCTTACCCCCTAACATAACATCAGTAACAACCAAACATCACTTCCGAAAACCACACATTAATCAAACATAAATTCAGTAAGCAGTTCCATGGAATTCATGAGGATAAAAATATCCGTGTAAGTTGGCACCGGGCCATAACATGGTGGGGCCATCCGTTGCGGCCACTACGAGACCATTCTCAGAGGAATTCGGCACCTACAGGCCATAAAGTTCTAAGCATTTCACACACGCCGCGGAATGCCGCGTCCGGTGCTATCGGCACTCACGACTAATGCGACGTGGGACTCGTGTGAACACGCCTTTATGTTTATTTTGTTTTTAAGATGAATTTATATTATGCATATTTATGCTGAAACTAATTTAATAGCGTAGTGAAAATCAACAAAATAATTGTCAGTAACACTTTGATGCTAGTAGGTGGATGACATTAGTTTCATGGAAAACTTGCGCGTAGCACGTTTAATCGTGTCATAGAATGTTAATGCGCTGTAAAATTAACGTTAAACACATGTGTTATTGTTAAATGGATGTTGTACAAGCTATTAACATTGCGAATATTTATATATTAATGTAATTCCGCTAATTTCATACTTTTAGTTCGGCGTTACAATTCTTTCAGAGTATTTATAGATTATATGAATACTACCCATGTTCTCATTCAATTTAATTTACCACAATTGTTGAAGTATTCATTATGCTAATGTCTACACCCTTACTTTTTACCTTAAAATTGCGTTTTAATTAATATATCTGCTCAAAGTTAATACTAAGTACAAAACTATTTTCCTACTAGAGCAATATTTACCATTAAATTCGCAAGTCCCTACAGTTCCCACAGGATAGAATTCCATTTTATGGTATTCCATACAGTTTACGGGGGCCATAAAAATGATCTCTCCCGATTGGGAACAGCCAAGGGATTATCGGACATTTTATACAGTATTTATGATATAAAGAAATGATATTTGAAACCCAAAGATAAAGAGATTTGGCAAGCGTATATGTTTTATGCAATTAGAGGTAGGTAATGTAAAGAGGTAAAAGAGTCAACTGATGGTTCAGTTGTCACTGCCGCCTTAGAACGCGTAGAACACCACAAAATATATCGTCGATTTTTTGTCTACTTTTAAGCAAATACTAAAAGTTGGCTAGCTGGTATAGGTCTAGAACTACTGCTGAAGCGAGTTTGTATCCAGTATCAATAGGATCTTGTAAGAAAAAGAAAATACCGTATATATATGACAAAAGCCAATCTATTAGCATTCCGAACATTATCTCTAATCCCAGACATTCATATGAGATTTGTCAACACAAAAAAAGCATACAAAGCGGACTTGGAAATTGAACTCAAGAAATCACGGTAAATAACCTAAATATACTGCAATTAAACCTAAAATCATCTGTTCTATCCTGTAAAATGATTTTAATATGATACGATACATATTTTATTTCTCAATTCATCTCGTTATTCTAATGCGTTTTCTTGCGAAACCTACCCAAGTACTGTGAAATGTGTAAAAGAAACATAATCTGTTTTTTTGCCAACACATGTCCCGGGGGGATAGTTGCCAAACTTGACTTTATAAGACAATTTACGACAATTTTATTGCGTCGAGTGAATGAAACGACACTGAAACGCTTTTATATGTCTTATTTATGATTCACGTGTGATATGCTGTAACGAGTGTAAGACGGTTTTAAACAAACAAATGACTAATGACTAAATTATACAGAACTTTGAATTTACTCAAGTTAAAAAAACTTTTTTGGAGATATTTATTTTGTTTGATTTTATAACAAAACAAAAATTCTTTGAGCGCAATTGTTGGTAATTATCGCTTGCTTCAATTATAGAATATTGTAAGAAACCTTGCATACATAAAATACAGAGTCTGACTGATCATCTCAAATTATAATTTGGCGAAATAGATAATATGGGTCCTTCCACCGTGGTGTGAAAAAATAATGTTGTCGAATGGTGTGGGACTTGTTTCAAATATAATTCGATACTCTGCTGAACGGCATTTGCGCTTATCATCAGGCGCAGTGTAGTCATTATGCAGTGCCAGGTTAAGTAAAAACTATTTATTATTGATTTTAACGCGAATTTGGTTTAATTTTTACATTTTTAACTTGCCGACTTTCGATTCCTTTACAGGGTTAGTGGTCCTAAAATACATACATAAATTCACGCCTTTTTCCCAGAAGGGGCAGGCAGAGATGCCAGGGCCTAAAATACGGGATTAGAAAATTAGCAGTTGACTACAGGTAAACGGTAATAGTTTCCCTATTGAGGCACTGTGTGCGTTACTACAATTAATGAGTGTTATTAACTGCTTCATAAATTTCTAACTTCACATGCATTAGAATTGCACATATCACCCAAAAAAAAACAAGCTGGCCCAAATAAAATCCCGTTTAGCAAACAAATCAGAGGGACGATTCCATCAATCGCCGATAAGTAATATCGCTGTAACGTACCCTCCACGGAAGGGTCGAATAATGCCGGCCGGGCGCGGCGAGGTGTATAATCAGAATCCTGCCTCCGTTGTAAACCCAGGGCATGTGAGTCGAAGAAAGGTTGCCGATTTCCACAGCATTGACTTTCACGTTAGGTGTTATGCGATGGATACTATAGTTATGTTTATGTGCCTTTGTAATCGGGAACTTTACGAGATTCTCTGCTGAATAACATTTTTAAAAACTAGACGGAATGTCCCACCTCGCAAAACTATATTGAAATGAAATATTCTTATATGGAAATAAAGGATACAGGTTTACCTAAAAGATTACAGTATGGGGCTCTTCAAAAGAGGAATTAAAAGCTTGTTACTAGGTCGGCAACGCACAAGTGACACCTCGTGTATTGAAGACGTCTATAGGGTATGGTAACTGCTTACCATCAGGCGGGCCATATGCTTGTTTGCGTCCTTAATTGTATGTAAAAATAGCCACAAAACAAGATAAAGTTAGCTCATTACCGTAGAAGAATTTCATAAAATTCATTAAAATTTTAAATTGACTTTTTTTCCATCCGAATAAGTTGTCAGATCACCTGCGATTACCCAATTCTTTGGAATCATCACCGCTGGTGACCACTTCATATCATTTAAGCCAATCATTTTTCGTGTATAACTATTTAAGCAAATAGTATACCTTTTGTATCGTTCCTAAAACATCGACAATCAACAGACAGCATATTCATAACAGATGAAATTAAGAATATGTATAAGTCATTCCGATAAGTACTCAGTAAATATAATCTTTATCATTTCATCGTAAATGTAATTTGTTCCCAAATTCAAAGGCAAAATGTCTAAAAAGACGAGATATTTTCTTACATTTTGTGTACATTAAAGGAGATCAATAAATTGTTTTCCGCGAACTTATTAGTCTCAACTTTCAACAAAGAAAAAACAGCCTTAGATGGCGGTCTTATATAAAAAAATCTTTATCGAAAGTTTCAAGAAAATCATTTCCATGACGTCCCGAAATGTTATTCACAGCTGTATAAACCTTGAAAGCACAGGGCGTTCCCAAACAAAAAATTGAATGAACACAATCTATAGAATTCGGGAAGACACACCCGAACACATCCACTCAGCGTTTTTCATTCAACGCTTGTCGCGCAAGAAACGAGCCGAAATAATTTGTATCATGATTGACGGATCTCTGCGCGTCGGCGTACGTGCCTCGGGTGCCAAACGCGTAGCTCGTCACTGCGTAGTGCTGCTACGGCTCGTCTCTGCGTAGCGTACTGCCGGCGTAGCGGTGTGGCTATGGCGTACTACGCACAAAAACGCTTAAACGAGCTTCATTCATTCTCCAACACACATCGCTCACATGAATAAGCTGTTATCGTGTAAATCAATCTTTTGCAAATGCTGCTTTTTATATTGAGGATACGCTTGTGTTTTCCGATACGGATGTGGAACAGAGTTGTTATGTTCTAATAATATTTAAAACTTTGCTTTAGTGAATCTACTTACATTTAGGTATGACGAGCTAATGTATTGGTATCTTTCGACTTATAAAAACAAGGACTTCACTATTCTATCTATATCAGTTAGAGAGGATCATTTCAAATTTATTACTCCCCTTTTAGTACAAGGCTTAGTAAGCTTTATATAAAAGAGCTTCAAAATGTTATAATACATCTAGTAGATAATATCTAGGTCCGCATCAAAGCCTGGACCGTGACCTAGATCCGCGTGTAGCTGTAATTTGTCAGTGCGATATAATCTTGGCGTAGTCAAAACGAGTGAGGCCGACGCACCGAGCCTGTTACCCAGCCAATCGAGTTAATTCGCTGTAGGGTGACCACGATTTAGTGAAACATGAGAATTTTTAATTATCTCTGGCCCAAGTTTAAATAAAAGTATAATGTTTCGGATTCATGCTACGAATAGCTATTTCCAAACTAGCCTGTATATTTCCAGCTCTTAACTAACTACACAACTCGTCATGCTTAGTGCAATGCCATCCTAAATCCCAATAGATTCCAGACTGACGTTGTCGGACACATTCAATCATACGTATAAGGGGAAAGCCTAAGGACTAATTTTAAAGCTTTTAGAAGGCAAAGAGATCTTGTTAAAAATCTTGACTAAGATGCTATAACAATCCACGGCAGTAATGCTGACACTGACTAACAAATAAATAACCCTAATGTCCCACTGCAAGATACAAGCCTGCATGATTGAGAGCGCTTATTCCATACACTAAGTAACATTTAATTATTAAACACAATGGAACCTACACATATATTACTAAACCCTACAGCATTAGCGGATGCGGCGCGGGCGATGCGAGGGTGAAATCAATTAGGAGCTCGTCGTTTTCGATTGCGGTTATTGGAGCGATGAGTTGCGGAATCTGTAACATTCTCAGTTATATCTAGCGTGAACTAAAACTAATTCCTAATGTACTAATAGATTGTGTAATTATGAATTGTGTTTCTGAATTGAGCTCTTCTGTTCCCAGTTTATATATTTATACCTAGATAAGCACACATAATGTCTCGCCCAACGCTACTCCGCAGTTACCAACCCAGTATCATAGGCGTACGACTTCGTACATGAAAAATATTGAAAACAATTATTTCGATTCTACAGCCACGCTCTGGCGAGAACGGGAAATTATCTTGTAATGAGTTAAAATCTAATTGTTAAATGGCGGAAGTGTACCACTAATAGTCTAGTCGACAAGTTGAATATGGTACAAAATAGAGATACTGCTCTTAAAATTATGTGCGATAGCTCATTGGATCCGGAATGACGTCTAGAAAAATGTGCCAAAAGCGTGTATTAGCACTTAAAAAATTGCAAAAGTTTTAACAATTAAAGATGAAAAAAAAATGGCATTTCGTTTTTTGCCAATATTTAATAAACTATTAATATTTAAGAAATTTCAAAAAAAGATTCTAAAAGAGAAGGAAATTTCCAATAAAAAACTCCGAACTCCCGGAACTCTATCTCCATTATTTATAATTTTAATTTAACGCTGAAAATAGGTCTACGCGTGACATTTTTAGGATGCGCGCGTGGCGTCAAAAGCGAGTACCGGACATTAATTAATTTATTTAAGGTAATGAATTTTTTTTTTAAATTTGAAAAAAATATGGTGTGTTCTGAATACTATAATTAATTTATTCCCGTTGGAAATTTTACTTAAAGTTAATTTTTCAACAAGTTAAACAATTGTTAACTAACGAAATTTTCTCGAACTACCGTCTTAATTGTAAGTGAAAAAAAATGTTTAAATAATGGTTGTAAAAAAATTTCGCTTCGTAGAGCCTTTCTTACATACATACTTAACAAGATCGTGCCATAAAACCTAAAAAAATATTTATACTTTGTTTATAACAATTTTTTTAACTTAAACAAAAACTAAAAAATCCAAGAAATGTTGTTAACAAAATATCATTTTTCTAAATCTTCTTTTTCTAAATTAATATCTTTTATGGCACGATTTTTTTTCATCTTTAATTGTTTATAACTTTTGCAATTTTTTATGTGCTAATACACACTTTTGGCACATTTTTCTAGACGTCATTCCGGATCCAATGAGCTATCGCGCATAATTTTAAGAGCAGTATCTCTATTTTGTACCATTTTCAACTTGTCGACTAGACTATAAACCAAGAAATATGTTTTGTATGTTGATATTATGAACTTTCTTGATATTAAAAACAATTTCAACTTGATATTGGTTGAAATTACAAGATGTTACGAAAGATACACATTTGGAATATTGGAATTACAAATATGAAATTTCGCGCGTTTGCCTAGCGCGCCCTCTGATGGCGAAATCACGTCGGAAAATAAAAAAAGTAGAGTTGCGCATCTATCTCTGTATATAATTCTAATCTATGCCCAGTATCCCGGTAACCGCGTGAAGTGTAACACGTCCTTTATAAATAACATATTTGTAGTGAATAACATTCAATAAGTTTTATCTCAACACGCGTTTCAAGTCAAGTTAAGTTCAAGTCAGCCTGCACCTGACTCCCCTAAAAGTAGTTGATTTGATCGGATACGCTGACCTGCAGAAAACTGACGTCAATAATGGAACAACCAAAACTTTTCACTTCGTATTCCATACATGCATAAAGTCACGCTTTTATCCCAGAAGAGTAGGTGAGTAAGGCAGAGGTACAACCAGGACACCCACGTCACCTTGCATTTCCTTTTCCGTCCCACGATATGATAGGGGGCAAACCTATCGTCATATCGGGCAGAAAGCCCTGATTCCCGGCTGATAATGAATAGAAAAATCCAATATTACTTTACCCGACCCGGAATTCGAACCCGAGACCTCAGCTTTGCAATCATACCCAAGTTGTTGTTGTCCTCCACGACGTGTGTCCGTCGACGGCGACACCTGGCTACACTCTGGAGTGCGCTCGAATGTGACTGGCGAACCCGAATTTGGTGGTAAAAGTGCGGTTACATAATAAGCAATATAGTTGGCCCACTGCATTATATGTATAGTTATAAGTCCGCTTGGGTCTTTCTTAATTGGCGTTTGGTATCGAGACTTTCAAGACGCAGTGCTTCAAAATTGCGCACACCATCAGCGACAGATCTACGCCAGCCTGGACGTTCCCGCGAGATTTGTTCCCAGCTGTTAGTCGGGATGTTGCATGCTACCAAATTTCTCTTGAGGACATCTTTATAGCGGAGATATTGACCGCCAGAATTACGTTTTCCGGTTTGTGATTCTGCATAGAATACAGATTTAGGCATTCTGTTTTCTTCCATGCGCACTAAATGTCCACACCATCGTAGCTGGGCTTTCATCAGCGAAGATTCGATACCCGCCAGGCCTGTCCTTCGAAGAACCTCGGTACAAAAAAAAAAACCTCGGTACCCAAGTACAACCGTATCACCGAGGCAGGTTATGTAAATACATTAATAAATAATATCCATAGAAGACGTCGTAACATTTGCTTATTTTTTTAATATATCCGTAACACCAGACAAGTGACGTCACAGTATTCATCGTAGCTGATTGGCGGTTCGTCAGCGCCAGCCTTAGACGCGACGCGACGCTCCCCGCGCCCTAATTAATATGCTTACCTGGATACTGTGTTCCAGTGCACTACACACTGCGTCGCTTGTTATCTCAATACACGATACATTACAAAGACACATTGTCATATTTGAAACAGCGATTATATATCACACTATAGAATATTTTTATAAGCTAATATATCCAAAAAAATGATTTTGGCCAAAAATGACCTATCGATCCGTTATCAAAAAAGGACCTATTGAGGCATGAAAGGCAGAAAAATATATAAATCGGTCTTCTAGATGTATTTTCCATAAGTAAAAAAATTCTTATGTTTCAAATCTTTAATTAACGTTTCCCAAAAACTAAGATTTTTTTAGTTAGGTCACTCTAAGGTGCAATATGACTCAATGGAGGGTACGTGCCTCCTCAACGAATGAGACTGATTAAATAGTTTGATATATGTGGCCGTGTGAGTAGTACCGAACATTACCTTCGATTTCTTTTGTGAACACCAGGTTTTAGTTTTGTTTGTGAAGACCTGCTTACGATATTTTCCATCAGGCTCACTTGTTGAGTAGTGGTTATCTTCCCCATTATAACCTGGACAGCAAAAATATTGTCTAGGTTATATTGCGAATCACATTTATATACTTACTATAAATATACCACGTAGGTATTTCATGCGCCCACCACCAAACATATAATGGCGCGTTTACACAATCGTCGATGTTCGCCGATGATAGGCGATGACACGTTTGCGCATCATTGCCACAAATTTTGCGCACCTCGCCACGTATTCGAGCGAGTTGTCAATAGATAAGTCGTCAAAAATGGACGTCGATCGACGTCGATGCATTAGCGGTTGCCACGACATTTATTTAAAAAGCGCGTATAGATACGAGTTTTATGAATATATATAAAAACCAAATAATACCGAGTAAACAGATAAGTAGAAGATTGTGGATGTTAAGAATTTACCGCAACATAACTAGGTATTTGTAATCGTAAAAACAGCGTTTTTTCTAGGGATATATTTTACACTACATAAGAAAACAATATGTTCTTATTATCGCCCTTGAGTTGTTGTTGTTTTGAATCATCATTAACATTTCTGATTCCTTCCCGTTACATCCCGTCTTATCAAGTTTCATTCGATGCCATACCTCAATCCTGTCCTATTTTATTCGCCTCATACTTTCTAGCATACCATCCACTTACATGCAAATAGAGCGTCGTAGATAGCCAGAACAACCCTTAAAGTAACTTATTATTTGTATTACGATTAATATCATGGTTATAAACACAAAATAGAAAATAATACATTATTTAAATAATTATTGAAACGATTATATTGAATAACAAGAAGATAGACTTATATAAATTACGACGGATATATTTTTTGAAATTTATTAGGATTAAAAATTTTGCCTTATAAACGTAATAGATAACGTAACTTTACCCGTTTACACAGCTCACACAAGGCAATTGGTTCAGTGGTGTAGGCGTTAAAAGTTTAACAGGCACTAGACTGTCAAACAAACAGAAGTGTTAGAGCCACGCTGTTGTCAGTTATTGCTCAGCATGAATGATCAACGTGAAGTAACAGCTTTTCCATTGCATTCGGTAAGTGAGATTGCTGGATGCCCAATGCTCCTTTCTTCTTCCCATCCTTTCTCCTTTCCACTCCTCTGCCATTTCATGGACACACAATACATCTTTGATCCGAACGTTATGGATGTTCATGGGCGGTAGTGATTACTTACCATCAGGTGATTTGTTTTCTCATTTTCCATTAATAAAAACAGACAGACGACAGACAAAGAGTTTCGTTTGAATTTATAATATTAAGTAGACATAATAAGATGAACAGAATCAGAGCAGCACGAGCAGAGACATAGAATTAATTGGATTGATAGAATTGGCTGGTCGTAAAATTATAAACCAAATAACTCTGGTGGATGAACCCTTATTCATCACATAGCTCTGAATTATAACAAGTACCACTAATACCTGGTTCAAATCAATGGGTGAATTGGCTATGGTAGAATGCTGGTTTTGAGATGAGATGTCATAAATATAATGAAAATAATAAATAACACCCAACAACACTATATTGCATGTAGTGAGAATTGAACAATGGTGTGGAATTTTATAATAAGAAAATGAAACCGAAGAAGTTGCAGCAGGCAACTAGGTGCAGATACAGCTGATACGCACGCGTGCCCTGTCCTATAATTCGACTTATTTATTTTAAAGTATTTTTTGTATATTCTTGTTTGAAATAAACATTTTCTGTACATCTATAATTTTATTTATTTTCTTTTAGTATATATTGTAGAAATATCAACCCGCAATAGCAAGCTAAAGTGGAAGTAGGCGGACCTTATAACAATAAATGAACAAATATTTTGAGAAGACCGGGTTTCTGTAAACGCAATGCACGTCATCGGCATAAGCGGAGTGATATTCATACAGATATAAATCATAATATTCAAATATATAGTTTAAATCATGTACAAACACTTATAAACTATGATACTTATTTCTGAATAGATTTCGTATTGTGATCAAACTGAACCAATTATTATACGGAAGTAACTGATAGCTCCGGAAAATGGTAGCTGTTGTTACTGAAACTTGTATTTCGATATTTTTTTAATGAAAAATTAAATTTCTATAGCAATACACTGTCACAAACCCGCGGGGCATGTGGCTAGAAATCCATAACTAGCGGATCGTCGACGATGACAGGCAAACATGGGTATTCTCACTTTACTCTCACTCTGATTACCGACAGTTGGCGAAAAACCCCGAACACGAATGTTGTAAAATTTTACCAGGGTTATAAGTTTTGGAACAAATCCCTAAATTGTGGGTGTATATCTTAATAATTTAATTGGTTCATTTTATGATAACGAGTTAAATTATCAGAGTCATTACACTGCAATGTGAGTTATTTAGTATTATAATAATATAAGATTAACAATAAAAATGCATTACAAAAAAAAAAACACTACACGAGTCAACATTATAAATAATTTGTTACTTATTTTAACATAAGCATAATTTTATTTACTATACTTCGCGGAACCGCTACATTCTCCAGATTTGGGAATGAAAAATATTTCGTTAGCAACACTGCTTGATGTACACGAATATCGGCAATGAAAGGCAATAAGCCGTACACATTACCGTCATCGCCTATAGTTGCCGATGTTGGGCGATTATGTGAACGGGGCATAACATTTATTATGGCCGCTTATTCTTTCCAATTAATGGGTAATACAAAACTCAGACTAATTAATATCTTTTCGTAGTAGACGTTCAAGTATCGAGGTTTTATTTACAAGAATACGCCCACTACCACCCACGTTTTCATGAAAAAACAACCATGATAGCCAATAAAATAAAACACTGAACATCCATCAGTGAGCCTTTTACTTTATTAGCAATAAAACCATATTGCTAATAAAGTAAAAGGCTCACTGATCACCAAAAATAACACGAAATTACGAAGATATAAATACGTTTATAACAACATCTTCGACCGAGATTCTCATAAAGAAATGTTAAACAAGAAGTTGGAGTGAATTTTACAAAGGGCGCAGAGGTCCCGCAAGTTAGATTAAAATAGTTGAGTCAACCCTTCAGCGCTATTTCATATGACACCCGAGTTTAGTGACGCCGGTTTATTAGGTCGTCTCAAACTTGCGTAATCTTTCACCGAGCACTATTTAGATCTGCTTATATTATATTCAGTTTTGCGTTCCTCTCTCTCACACACACACTCAGGAAGTCCACAGCTGAATATAGGCCTTTCAGAAGGATTTCCATGGCGACCTGTTGGAAGCGGCTTGCATATTCCAGCAACTCCATCCATCATTGTGTTGTACCTCTGTACAACTTGTAGGCGGACGTCTAAGGCTGCGGACACAAAGTTAGCGGGAAACGTGCGGCAAGCGGGGTGACAGAAGCGTCGCGGTCCAGACTCGTCTCCCGCTGACTTCATATCCGCGGCGCATCACTTTGCTTGCGATACTTACGTGGCCTCTACTTGAGAACTTTTCAGTCCCAATGGCCAACAGTAGTCAACGCAACCTTACCTATTGCTACTTTACATTAGTAATCCTTGCTACTTTTATCGTTTTGAATTGAATTTCATAAAGAATTTCTGTTGAACTGAAGCGTCACCAAGATCTGCGTTGAAAAACCGAATGGTCCCGCAACGCACCTTCGTGAAGTCAAAGTCCCATGAGTCAGTCAGAACCTTACCATAGCCCCTAAATATAAATTCCAGCTACATGCTCAGCCGCTTGTATCACCAACAATCTACCATATTCCATTGATTGTGTAGATTTTTGTTGATTGTATCTTCGCCCCCGGGTACGCGCCCTGCGACGCACATCTCCAGATTAAGATATGTAAATAGGGCGGGCGCGGCATTCGGCACACGTCGCCGCTCAGATCCGATCCAACGCTATCAGCTTAATGTCAAATTGAAAACTTTTACCTTCGTGCTGTGTAGAAACTTACACTATGGTTAATTTGTCTGCAATCCATGCAAGAGCTGCGTTTAGGATGCAGCTCTTAATGTCGCTAATGTTAGCCCAAGATGTATTTGCGTTTGACCTCAACTACTTTAGATCGCATTTTGTTTATGGTGTCTTAATTTACCTTATAAAATAGAAATCCGTGGCGATTAGATGAAATCATAGATAATTTAAAAAGCAATTCAAGCTAATGCCGCTTTTGGAACGTTGAAAATCTTTAGCCAAAGATTTCGTTTCGCCATCAGCCGCCTGACTTCTTTATAGGTTAATGATCACATTATCTGAGAGAGATCTTCGATACGGCTGCTTATAAACGGGAAAGCATTGTCGTATCGTTGCTCCAGTTAAAAGATAATGCGCGCGTAGACTCCTAATAACATTTGCATATCTTAATGCGGCGCTCGCGGGCTCGACGTACCTACCACCTACCCCAAAGTACAGCCGAATGTCTGAACACTTCCGATACTAATATTGGATCAATAAACAACGTACGCCGTACACGAGCGCGCAAACAAACCGCCAGTAAGGATACGAGAGAATTGTAATTACAGATTAATTATAATGGATGTAGTGCCGTGTAATTGTTGGAATATGTAAATTAGCGCGGTTAATGCCGCTCTTGGCTGTTTACGAGATACGAGATTATTTCGCCGCGATATATTGTGCGGCCAACCGCAAAAAAATCACATCGGGAAATTCAGGTAGGAACATCAAAGCGCACCATTCATTCGCACACAATGGTGGCAACATGCAGCGGTGTGCCGGCGTGGCTGAATGGCGCGCCGCGCCGCGAGTCGCGACGCCGCCGATGGGGCGCGCACGCTCTATGAAATTCAAAAATGGAACTTTGGAAGAAACGCGCGCATTCTGCCAGTTTTGTACCGGCACAATGGCCGCGATCTCTATAGAAATACGTTCCTGTTTATTACGTACATAAAATACGTGCGCTGTGCACGCTATGAATTATGGAAATATTAATGAATAGAACCGAACTAGACAAAGCATGCATGCACGGAATAAACTATTCTTAACGAAATAGATGTTAGACTAAACAATAACTATATTGTGACTGAACATTTATCACTTTTTAAGAAAATACAAAAGAAACAATAGGTACCTATACAGATTTCTTGATATCTGAAGTTTGTATCTTTAATTTCCCGAAGAAGTTTGAATAGCATTAAAATGTTATATTTGTACGAGTTCAAAAGATGGCGCTTGGCTGTTAAGCAAAACAAGTTATCATTTCAAAAGACGTAACAAACACATTTAACAATTTTAGACAGGTAATTTAGATACTTATCCGAAAAGTCTAGATATTATATTCCACAATAGGAAAATGAACCGAAGTGAGACTGTTCGTTTAAAAGGTGAATTTTAAAAATACTTCACACAGAACTAGTCTTAATCAGTTGGTTTGATAATCGAAACTTAATAGTAATAATCCTACTTTGTAAATATAAAACATCTACCCATGATCGTAGCCAGCCTTGGGATCAGGGTGGGGCAGCAGTCTAAAATGATATGTAATTAGCAATCTGTACCCACGGTCTTCCCCCTGTATTTTTTTTTTCCTTTAAAAAGGTTGCACCCTATAACACCCGGTATCTGTGTTTATAATTTAAAATATCCTAAATACTTTCTTATTGCTCACCTGCCTAGTATTTTACATAGATAATTTATTTTTTTAGAGTTGGTTAGGTACCTTACAGGTCAAAGCCAGGGTGGGGCAAGCACCCCACTTTGCCCCACCGTGGCTACGCCCATGCATCTGCCGTAAGTTGGCGTGTGGCGTTTGGAACTACAAATATAGTTTTAAAAATCTGTTTAGCGCTTTGTTTGAGTTATAGTTTCATAAACAAGCATTTTCAATCGCTATCGGATAATATTTATTTATTATTAACTCAATGTAATAAAAAGCGACGAGGGAAAAACTACACAACAGCGCTTATTTAACAGAAGATCGCAGAGGTAGATGATCTCCAGACTGGAATGCTTTTATCCCGCCATCTAGTATAATATTAATGAACTTCATACAAAGCAACAGTTTTCTAGCTCACAACACTACCTTGCTATCGCTATTATGATTTCGTTGCCTTAAAATGAAGAAATTGTTTAAACATTTCGTGAGGAGACATGTTTATATCTAGGCTGCTTTCCAACCACCAAATGCTTTGTTCAGAATTAAAAGACATAGATGTCATATTGTGCGCCAGGGGCCGGCACCAAAGTGACTGGTTTCTAGACTCACAGTATACGAATGGCAACAATGAACAATCATTCTATCGCATCACAAACCATTTTATAAATTTCCTCGCGTCATTATCCCAGCTTTTTCTTGTTTATTTTGAGATCGACGGTGCATTAACGATGGAAGTGTTGATGTTTATGGGAGGCGGTAATAATATAAAGTTATCGATCACATCCATCGAGTTATCCATCGAGACAAATGGTTGTATGTTACTGTTGAGTGTATTTATTCACCTGACCTATACAAATATTAGTGGTAGGTAAAGCTCTATCTGCGCCCTGTGGTATGGGGGCGCTTCGAGAATTCCGCCACGGTATCCCCTGCCTGTCGTAGGAGGCGACTAATGGGGAAGTGAAGGTCGCGGACGCGCAGTGGGGGGCTGTTGTTGCGCACATTGTACTCACGTACAATGCGACCTCGAGATGTTTGGCAGCAGGAGGAAGAGGAAACAATTGCCAACATAATCATGGTACGGGCTGCAAATTAAGCGGCATTGTGCAGGGATGGTCCCGGTAGAAGCTGGAGCGCTCTTGCTTCGGGTTCCCGGGGCCGTTCCAATTGCGCTGAAGATGGCAACGCGGGGTTTTGGTTGGTATGCTTATCGGTGAACCCAACATAATTGCTCCACCCTCCCCCGAGGTGGGACGTTAGCGGTAACCCGGTTTCCAAGCGTCAACAAAAAAAAAAAGATAAAGCTCTATTTAGCTCCATAGCTTTCTTAAGCATTACGGCTTCACTATCATTCCACTAGAAGACTTTTTTAGGCCGCGAACTAAAGGCCCTGCAATATGGTTCATTGTGATTTCCGAAATCCCTTCAAAGTCCAATGCATTGAAGGAGGCATTTGAAATTTAAATTGGCAAGAAAATGTGATGTTGTGATGATATATGATTTAATTTACTAATTATTCATTGTGAAACGAATATGATTCAAATAAAACTAACGTTTCTACTGTATTTCTTTATTTCTTGATATTAGACATTCATGAATATAACATTATTTAATACGACCAGAAGTAAGACTTAACATATTGGCAAGTTGCACAAATAACTTAAAATTAAACCAATATCACTAACAGACCATCATACAAAAATCATATAATCTCCAAAATATAGGATATTCAAATGTCTTAAATACCAAATCACAGCTCGCCACTTCAAAACCCTATGGTCAAAAATCCTTTTGACCCCCTCTTAAATCCACCCCTGCGCAAGTTTACAAACCATTCGTCTGTTAGCGCAAAAAAATAAATTTGGTACAAGTTCCTCATAGGAAAAATAATTTAATCTTTGGAATGTTCCAGAAAGTCCTAAAAGTTTATAAAGAGATCTTTCATTTAGTTAGATTTCAAGTGCGATTTATATATATATATAGGACGAAAGACACTCTTAAGAGTCAATACAAGTAAGTGCGTGTTATTAATACAACCGCAAAAAATGGTACATTTTTTGCTATAAATTCTGAAGCACATCTGTCAGCATTGAATTTGTTTTTAATTATTGAAAATAGTCATTTTGTACATCAATTTAGTTTCTGCATACATATTCCTACAAAATAACAATTTTCAATAAATTTAATGCAAATCGACGATAATATGATGAAGACTCCAAAAGTATCCTCCGTCCTGAATCACACAGATTAAGATAAACACTTATCCTTAGAGAATAAATTGTGATTATTCGAGTATTATTTATATAATAAATGCAAATGCAAATGGCACTAGGGACGAACAACACAAATGACAACAAAACAACTATGGGTTGGGTAACAACTCGATGTCACTACTTTTCAAGAAGTGGTTCAATTAATTTAAAAAGTGAAATCAATGGACAGATTATAAATAGTTCGGAGTTGGGGAACAGAGTATACCCTTATATCTATAATTCGAACTAACTCTAATACTTATTGTTTTAATACTGACTTGGACTAAAATGTGGAACATTATATGGGAATGTTGGTATATTAGTACATAGAAATGTAATATAAAACTGCAGTAAATTCGAAAACAATATTTAATACCCTTTCTTCAGGATCGTTATTCGTTCACTCAACCGTAGTTTTTAATGTAAGTATCTAATAACATTAACTTACTTTTCAACTTCTTCATTATCAATAGTCACACAGTTTTTACTCAGACCCTGTGGTGTTGGGTCCCATGAAACCTCCACCCAAATCACATATGTTGTCTTGACCAGATAATTACAAGATTGTATAATCCATTACAATTACTTTTTCCAAACTGCGTGATCTCCTTTCCATCCTTTAAAAATTAACAAATAGTCCCACAATTTAGTCCAAGCGTGTGTTGCGCGATGCACGCAATGTTGCGTATTGCACGCTATGTTATATGCTACGTTGCGTATTACACGCTACATTGCGTGTTGCACGCTACGTTGCATGTTACACGCTATGTTACGTGTTACACGCTACGTTGCACGTTGCACGCTACGTCACGCGTCGCACGCTACGTTGCGCGTTACACGTGTTGCACATGGCACGTCTAGGCGGCTCGCGCGGAGTTGTTGGCGCGCTGCTCCTCCTCGAGCAGCTGCGCGAGGTTGCTGATCTCGATCTCCTGCACGTGGCGCCCGGAGAACTGGATGTAGTCGTGCGGCGGCGCGTCCGCAGAGCGCTTGCGGACTGGAAATGTATGGGGGATCGTGTTATTTATTGATATATCCATGTGGGCCTGGTTGGTAGTCATTTATGTGGTATGTTAATTCAGTGGTAAGCGGGGATATTTACATATTATGTCATGGTCTATTTAATGAATTACAATGTTTGATTGATATCGATTTAATGATACTTAATCACAAAAGGGAAGCTGATAGGAATGCAGCTATATGGACGTTTCACCACTGTGGGTTATTTGTTCGCTTCATTTTCATACTCTTATGACCAAAAGTCTTTAATAAACCTGGCGCAGTCTAGATAGAGTCACTGGTTAGTCACTTCAGTGCTCACTCGGTAGATTCTACTATTCCCACTACAACCATGGTAACTACAGCGTGGCTCTACCCCATGAGTATAGTAGTAGACCACCTTGGACGAGGCATATGTACTGGAACGATATTTATTCTCCCAGTGGGTGAAAGGAAAGAAGAAGAGTGAAAAGATAACCAATACAGACTGGCAGGCGTTTCCTCCCGCTGCAGACGGTAGATCGGTTTATCGGCGCACTCGTCCAGCAAGGCTGCTAGTTGTGCGAGCGGCGCGAGTGCTGGCAGCTCGGCGCGCATCTCGGAGCGCACGCGCGACACGTCGAACTGCGAGCCGCGCGCGATGCTCAGCACGAACAGCGCCGGCGGCAGCACCAGCGACGGCTGCAGCTCCATCATGTAGCAGCGCTCCGAGTCGATTATACCTAACGGAATACAGATTTTGTTACGTGACAAAAGAAAGCACTGCCTCGTTCGGTCATGTATGCCTCAAAAATTATAAGGGTAAAGAAAATTATCGTGAGGAACCCTGCATACCACAACAATTATTAACAGTTATTTGTAAAGCTTCTATGTATATTTTTTGTGATGTGTAATATCTGTTTTCTTCTTTCAGACAGAAGTCAAACTGAATTCAAAAATCGCTTGAAAGGGATAAAACATTCAACAATTAAAATAAAGTTTGCTGTCTGTGAATAAGATTGTAGCACTATTTTACTTATCTCAAACTTCTATCACTCATCCTAAGAAGATTACTGATAGAAAATCTTTAAGACACCTACGTTTTTTTTAATACACCCAACAGTCACATACATTGAGAAACTTTTCGGTCTCACAAACACCCAGACTCGACACAGATACTTATGGGCCACACAAATATTTATGTCAGTGCGGGGATCGAACCCGAGGCCTTACGTTTCACAGTCAGCGTCTCACCAACTACGCCACTGGGGCTGTCAGTTAGGTGTGATGATTGCCAAACTTATAAAACATAAAACTCACCAGTAACATTAGCATCGAAGTCATGCACGAAGCTGACCTTCTTGCCGTTCTCGAATACTGAGATCTTCTCGACCGAGTCCCCGATGTCGAGCTCCTCTCGCAGCATGGTCATGAGGTCGTCCGTGGTGTCCTCGTCTAGGAGGCTCACCACCTGCACCTCCGGGTCCGCAGTCCAGCGCAGCGGCATCACGCGGTAGTTGGGCTCGATCAGCGCCGGGTCCTGTAAACCAGGCGGGAAAACTTAGTTACTTTAGATAGTAGCTTTGGTCACGGCTGTAGATAAGATTGGAGCAGGGATTTTTCTACATATCAGAAACTTGATCTAGACCTGGAATCTTTTTGTATCTACCGCAGATGCAACAAGATTCCAATTTCTGGCATTCATACATAAGCTAGCATAATTTTCAGGTACAATGATGCACACACTGTGATAAACTTATGATGTAACTATTACCCTGAAGATATTTTATATATAACCAAAGGAAATATGACGTCAACATAAATCTGACCAAAATTAAATAAAGTGACCTAAGTGCTCCAAAGAATGCTGCACTGGTGATAGGTCTCTTATATCTGAGAGGCCGCCTTGGTAAGCACCACTGTAATTTGAATTTCTCCCGCCAAACAGCAGTATAAATGCACTGGTGTGTTCCGGTTTGAAGGACATTGTAGCCAGAGTAACTAATGGAGATATTGAAACTTAACACCGTGGGTCTCAGGATGGCGAGCGCAGTGGAATATCAAGCATTGCTTTGTCATTCATGGTGTTGTTTGAATTGGCTACCGTCCAAAGGCGGCTATATCGCTTACATTAGGGCGAACGGAACGGTCGTCTTGCCATTCATTACTATAACAATCCGTATATAAATTATGTTGATAACAATGAAACTCCATATCAAACTCTCTTCTATTGCTTTCATAAAACTAATCTTTATGCTTTCATAAAACAGACGATCCTATGTTTATTGCGTCCAAGAATAGGACGACAACGTACTTTAAATAACAACAATTAGGCTCAAGTGCCTATTAATTCGCAGATGAGTAATTCTATTTGTCATTCTGCTCGAAATAAACTACGGACAATCGATACATCTGTTTGGTAAATTAGAGGTCCATTTTATTATATAAATACATTCTTATAAAAATATCTTGAGCATCCCAAATACCTCACATCAATATTATCTAGCACACAAAATTCTGACCGCACGACAAATTACAAGTGTTGTGTGGTGTAAGGTAGAGCAAACTCAAAAAACCTTGTTAACGATGAAGCCTGTATCCTTTGCATTTAACAGACAATTTTTATCCATCTACACCACGCTCTGTATGCCTATTGATTCCATCTACACTGAGGAGAACTCACCGCATGCTAAATAATCAAATCATATGTGCTTTAAATTATAAATGAGATTCAATTGCCTACTTAACTTGCTGAGGAATTGGTGACTCTGTCATTGCACCAGAAATAAATCGATAACAATAGTGTTGAAAGGAGACTACCATGGTAAATTAAAGATCAAAGATTCGATTCCAACGACCAAGACACACTTCTAGTTTCTCAAAGGCATGTGCATCTGCAGTCAATTAATTAATTATCGGTCACAATAGCGGCGAAGGAATCCGTTGTAAGGTAATTTTAGAAATCTACTCGTAAAACTTATAAGTTCATTCGAAAGTATGTGAAGTTCACAAACCCGAATTAGGGCAGTCTTAACGTTATAGTCATTAGTATTAAGGACTAAAGCCTCTTAAATATCGATGCCTACACTAAGCGCATGTTCAACAGAGCAAGAACACATGTGGCTTGTTCAATCTAAAACAACTCTTCAATCCGCAATGTTTTTGTATAACAAAAAATTCCAATAAAAGCACTCCCACAAATATTTACGAATTCCAATACCCCAAATCGTTACTATTCCTCGACTGAATTCATTTACCGTAATATCGAGTAAAAGGGAAAATATGTTTCGTTCGTCTTATGAGCCATGTTTTATCGTATCATTATTTCGTTTTGTGTTCATTAAAAATATGTTACATTATATTAATCTTTATTTATTTGTGTCTAATGATCCCATTATTTCTGAAACAAATACGAAAATTTCTTGAAGATAAGTAGTATTTTTTCCAATATTATATGATGACGCCAGCACCCGTGGCTCAATTAGTAGTGAATGTAACTCTTAAACGTAAACGGTTAGATTCTCGCGTAGAGACAAATGTTTGTGTGATTTCTTCCAGATGGGGGAACTAAATCCTTAGAGCGAAAAGCTTCAGATCTACGAAACAAGATCTGTATCATAATATTATATTGTCTCCACTGCATTCGTAAAAAGATAATCACGGTGTAAATGTTGCATTTCAAAAATAAATCCAAAGGCAGTGTTTCCCTCATTAGTTGTTTCCCACCATCGCGATAACAACAGCGAAGACACACGCTTCCTCCACGAGTTATCGGCGAAACTTTCCGAGCACGTCGTACACAATGCAGGTTAATTAGCTTCCTGCGAGTTAACGCCTAGCTCTAGAACTTCCGCAGGCACCACGCGTCCACCGCGCGAAACCTCATCTCTCGTACTCTTCGTGCTTTTAATATATACCTACAGCTATTTAAATGAATGTAGGAAACACTTTTCAGGCAATTCGAATACGTACATGACATATTCCTTCCCGCTCTCTCTTTCTCTAAGCCTCGATAGTCCACTGGTGAACATAGCCTACCACAAAATATTCTTAGAGCCTGTTAAAAACAACCTACATTCAGCAACTTGCCCAGTTATTTAGTCAATGTTAGAATCAGTTAACGCCTATATCCCAAAGAGTAAGACAAAGGTGACAATTGAAAACTAAATCTCACAGATTCTGTCCTGCTAGTGTCAAAAAGGGCATATAGAAGAATTGATATAAATAGTGATGATATTCTAATGGAAAATTCCTCCGAATGTGCTGACGAATGCGAAGGGGTGTGCGTGTTTATAAGCCATATATTTGGTTGGGTGACAGCGACGTCGCCGCTTCAAACGCAGCCGCGGAGGCGACATGCAAATCTAACACAACATGTTTTGGACGCCAGAAGGAAAGCAGGTCTTGCAATAAACGTTCTATGATAGAGTTATTGATTTTTGTGGACAAAACACCTTGTATGGACCAAACCAGATACAAAATGATGGCTTAGAGCCGTGGTTCCTAACCTAGGGGTAATTACATCAACAACACTTGCGTCTCCAATATTTATGAACCATACAAAACCCTCAGTTCAGTGTACTCTTTATTTCACCCTTTTTAATATACCGTCCATTTGTTTCGTACCCTCGGGACGCCACTCATTCTCGCCATGAAATTAATTTATATTCATAACTAGGGACACTTCATATTTTAACACTGATAGTCAAGTATTCAAGTCTCTAGAGCGTATAATTTAAATACAATCTGGGAACATGAATAATGAAAGAACACGACTACAGAGCACCTGACGGTCAATGAAAGAAAATTCCTTTATTACTCATGTCTGACAAATTAAATTGCGCTAAGGAAAGTCAGTACAAAAAGAATAAATAGTAAGTAGGTACTTAGGTATACCTAATCTATTTATAACAAGTACAATGCAATTTATACAAAAAGTATTCTATAGAGCAGATAGACTTCCTACCTGCAGGAAGATGGATATACAGGGTGATATTGACACATTGTACTTAATTTAACCTACATGTTACTCATTACCCCCAGGGAACATTGTACATAATTTGAAAATATAAAGATAATTTTAGTCAAAAATCGTTATTTTTGGTTTCGCGATTTTTGGACATCCCATATAGATACGAGTATTTTACTGCGTTGCTGAACTTCAGTTTGGTTCGGGAACTTACCTGAGTCGTAAAAAGACTCGGTATCAATAGGGGTTGATCAAAAGTCTTGGAACATAAAATCGCGATTTTTGACAAAACTATCAGGCAGTTTTTGATCAAATTTTTTACAATATTACCTATGGGGGTTAGGAACATGTGGTTTAAATTAAATACAATATGTCAATATCACCCTGTATAGTGGTTGACCCTAAAACGCAAGGCACTTGTATGGGTCATTATAAATACACACAGTACCTACCTAATAATACAGTCTACGCCCCACATAACAGCGTACAATGTCACACCACAAACAAATGTTTTTTAAAGCCATTACTATGATTTTAAGGAAAACTCCGGTGCCTGATATACAGGGTGAGATTTACATATGGTATTTAATTTCAACCACATTT
Source organism: Hyles euphorbiae (assembly GCA_023078785.2). Taxonomy (NCBI): domain Eukaryota; kingdom Metazoa; phylum Arthropoda; class Insecta; order Lepidoptera; family Sphingidae; genus Hyles; species Hyles euphorbiae. The sequence continues at coordinate 19,195,816 of CM041032.1, read as the reverse complement.
TCCCAACCACCACAGAAAAGATTTCACCAAGTTTGATAAAACACACACCGGGTAGTATTGTCAAAAATCGCGACATAAGTTTCCAAGGCTTTAAAAACAATACAATACATTTTAGTATTTTTATGGCTCAGGTAAGTTTCAAAACCGAATTAATTTAAGAGGTAAAATTACTCGTATGTATATGAGATGGACAAAAATTGTGAAAACTAAAATAAAGAATTTTGGCAATCATCTCGGAATTTTTTCAAATTTTGTTTAATATACATCTGAGACATGTGGGTAAAATTAAATACCATACGTGAATATCAGCCCTGTATTCTATTTAATATCAAGTCTATAAAAAACAATATTCCCTGAAAGCGGCTATAGAGAGTGAGTCACGGGTTTTTCCAATGTGTGTAGTAGCGCGGTCATTAGCCGGACAAATGAAAACGGATTAACAAACATTCACGGAAATCTTAGCTGTCAATATTATAAGTCATATAACCCTTAAGCTTTTTTATACTGTTTTTGGAAACGTGCGTTTGGAGGACACTCAAATTCAATTTTGAAGATATTTATGACATTTTATGCGAAAAGTAGGGGTCAAATATTCCAAGCCTCATTACCTTGCTCATTACAGATATATACATATGATTGATGTGATAGTGAAATGGGAAATCGAGACTGAAAACAAGTGTTATCATATGTTATTAATTTTTACACAGATACGAAAGAAATGAATTTATTTTTGTTCAAGGAAACCCGTTAGTCTAACCACAACGAAGAGTAGAACTACCCGTTAGTCTATCACAATGAATAAACCTACGTAAGCTCACGCAAATACCTCCTTCAGATTGGCAGACTCTATACAGCGTCTATAACCCCTCTCAATCGTACTCTCGATTGTAGACGGGCCCGTGTCCTGAGCTGGGTCGTATATGGATTAATAGAGAAACAGAATAATCGCCAACTCACCCCAAAAAACAGCCCTGAGAGTGCCAAGAATAAACCAATAAATATTTCAAACCACGCATCCAGCATCCAAGGCACTCCAATATCGATTCATCTTCAATATGTTTGCAGGTAGTTGTTACATTGTGCAGTATGCGGCGTGATGCAGCCCCTCTCCCCCTGCCCGTCGCCATGGCAACGAGCTGCAACCGCGCAAGTGCAGAGCCCAGATTCGATTGACCCGTCCGTTCGGGTCGCGACCTATTCCGGCCGGTAATTGGCTCTCAGGATGGCCCGCAGCTCCCATACGACTTACAACGTTACAGCCGAGGGGCCGAATCGGGTCACGGACGGTGCATGGAAAATAACTGATGCGTGCGATAAGCGATTATAAACAACTGAGATTTTTTCACTACAACATTCGTGGGATAAGATTATCTCATAACAAACAAGACGATGATGATTCGAACCCGCACTGGTATACTAGATTGGCTGTGATACCATCATTTATTTTATTTCTGATAATCATAAGTAAGGCATTTATCTTATCGTTAAATCTGGATTATGCCCCTACCTGTTATATTTTAATTTGCGTACAATGTGTAGATGCAAATTGTTTGGTATAACTGCGACTATGGATATTAATGTTCGGAATTGGATTCAGGACGTCAAATTAAATAAGACATGATAAATCTGCTCATTGGAGTAAACCAAGTGTTTGTGTGTTATTGTACTTGAATAGCGGTAATTGCCCACAGTGGCGCATTTTGCGGAAAAGTTTACGCACACATGGAATAGACAAGCCACTGGAGATTGGATATGAATCATAGGCAAAGCGAGGCGATGAAATAATTTGACCCCAGACGAACTCGAGTAGAACCCAAAACATGTGGTTCGTAAATATTATCTGAAAGGCATATTAGGGTAACAAACTAGCCAGATTCCATCTCTGTATAGATAAAATAAACTGCTGCAGTATGCAAGGTTTCCTGACGATGTTTTCCTTCTCCGTTAAAGTGCATGGTGATTGACAATCAATACATATGACACCGAAAAGTGAGAGCTGTGCCCTAGGATTTCAACCCGGGACCACCGTGAGCATGTTGGCAGCCGCGTCTGGTCCCTTTACCACCAGGCCACTACACACTTACTACTCTCAATAGATAAAATAATAAACCAGTAATTAAGAATAATCTAAACATATCTTTATTCTCAATAGCAGTATCATTAAGCTGCTGTAAATATTTTTTTCCATACGCTTTAGATCATATTGTCACAAATAGTCTTGAAACAGATATCTGCCATTTACTGAAGCCATCAAAATGAACTGTAAAGTTTTAACAATAATGATTCAAATCATCTAAATTACCACAACTCTAATTATTATCAACTCGAGCCGACCGGATGGACATAAAGTATACTAAAAGATATTTAGTTGGAGGCTGACCTAGTTCCTATAACAATAACCAGTGTATCGGGGCTGCGATGAAAATTTAATCAATATCGATGCAATAGTCTGGCCCGTTCTAAATGTGGACAAACTCGCCGCTTTATTATGCACCGCCAAGGAAACCAAACCGTATGCAATTTACAATGGACAGTTTATTTCTGGTACATTGTACATCGATTTATCTTTGTTGCTGTGGGTTGGAACTTGAATAGTTTACATGACATGTTGAAACAGGTGTGTTTGCACTTTGTACTGATGTACAAATGTAGTCAGATGAAGGTAAAGATCAAAGGAAGATGCTTAATGAATACCATTCTCAAAAGCTCGCTATGGAAATATTTGCGGTATGACGATATCTAGCAGCTAGTTATATGACACAATACCCTTAAATATGTAATAATCATTGTCACTATCTCCTTCCTCTACAAATAAAATTAACTTTAATTCGCATCTTCAGCGCACTGTTACGATGTGGTACATTATTCCAACTCACCTCTTTTACCGTTATTATAATCCTGGGTCGATCAAGAGCCGTAAATAATCAACCTTACAAGTTCATTTAGTAGTAGGTATCCGTCGCATTGCATGAGCAAAATAACTATATAAATCTGAGTATATTAATGAAAGAAAATCTCACCATCTGTTTAGTCCCGATGGGTATGGTGCAGTACCCCTGGTAGCGGTGCAGCGTGGACCCTGAGCGGAGCACCTGCCGGTACAGCACCAGGCCCGCCATGATGCCGGCCACCGTCACGAACATCGCCGTCACCAGCATGCACACCAGCCCCATGAACGGACGCTTGCGGATGTGATCACTGCTCGACGGAGACTGGATCTCAATCACCTCCTATCAAAGAATATTAATGCCGTAGTTTATTACAGTATATTTGGTCAGACGACCTAGTAAGAGTCGCGGAACGTCGCTAGATGGATTGTCTCCAAAGTCACTGTGGAAATCATTGCAGGAGGCCTATGTTCAGCAGTGGACTTCCTTTAGCTGATGGATGGATGTATGGACAATGTATTATGCCTGAATCACATAGGGGTATGGCAATTAAGCCAGAGCCTATTGGTTTTCACATTTGCGATCCCGTCTTTCGCTTCAACATTCATAAATCTCTTAATTATTGTGGTCGATTTAGGGTACTATGACTGTACCATAAAATACATCATGTAATTAATTGTACAGGCTGCATGGCGCAGTTGATTAACAGTTGGTTAATTATCGAGAGGCCGGGAGTACCGCTCATAAACAGTAGCAAAACCGAACGAAGCCTTTAATTACTAAGCAATGCTTGCCATTCCACTGCGCTCGCCATCCTGAGAAATAAGATGTAAATTCTCAATATGTCCAGTAGTTACTCTGGCTACAATGTCTTTCAATCCGAAACACAACAGTGCATTTACACTGCTGTTTGGCGGAAGAAATATACATTGCGGTGGTACCCACCCAGGCAACCTCTCACATATCAAAGACCACCAGTGTACAGTCCAAACTCCAATCATTCAGACAGAAGTTGTTTGTTAGCATACAATTCTACACATTGAGCATAACAAGAGCAATCTACCTGAAAACACTCAGTAATGAAGCTGACCCCTATTATTTTTTATTGCATACTGGGGAAGGTCAAAGGCATCATTTACATATGCCTATTCTGGTCCATTTCTGTGGATACTACCCGTATCTCTATCCTTCATTGTTTGTGTCAGGAATGATAGGACGAAACACTTTATTTCCTCTGCATATAAGGATCACCTTATATGTGTATCAACACAAATAGGAATGGTGTCTTCAATTGGTCCTTTTCTGTTTCAATAAGTTGAATACCTGGAAATATTTTTTTAAGATTTCTGAAACTTGCTTTAATATTTAATGGCATCAATGGTCCAAATGTGATCCTGCCAGAAAAAAAAATGCCAATAAAACTGATTCTGTTGACCAGTCTTAACAGGGTCTGGTTAATTTCAGACAAAGAACAGATAAAATTATAAGTTACAATATTCCAGAAATCACAACCTCCCTAAATAAGTGTTAAATAAGAGTGGGCATCAGTGAAGAGTCTTCTAAATAAACTATATTACTATATCAATGAGGGCTTATTTTGTAATTCCTATTAATGTATCATTATCCAAATGTATGATGTTATTAATATAATATGTACCTAGTGTTATTTTTATCCCAAGGAACTGTTGGAGTGTAGAGGATATGGTCTATTAACCTTGTGAACCATATTTGTTTACCAATTAAATTGAGTATAATGCAATGGCCTATGGCAACAGTAATCAATTGATTAATTAACCTTTAGAAATTTCTTGACAATTGACCAAAAATCATCATCACATGATTCTGCACATAAAATACCTATACTTATTACCTAAGAGTATTTACATATGTGTGTATATGTATGTTCTTAAGCTAAAGACAATAAAACATCATAAATTAATATTTCTAAAAATTTTTAATTTCTCTGCAAGCTTTTTACCATTGCAGTGAATGGTGAGATAAGCATGCAATTAACCTGATTAGAAGCTATACTACCACTCATTGAGAACAGTAAAACCAAACAGCACCTTCAATTAAAATTTGTAATGTAGCACTGTTTTATAATTTACAAAGCAGTGCTTGGCATTCCACAGACATAGTAAAAATATGATGAAAATAAATTTAAATTATTGCCAAAGATAAGTTTTGTACTTATTGTACAATAAAAAAAAAACTTTAATCATAGTATATCTGTATAGTTATTTTAATAAAAAAAATTAGTCAAATTCAGGCATTTACAAAAAAATAAGATAAAAGCACTCTACACAACCATGCAATTAAGTTATATATTAAACATCTTTTAATTTTGAAATAAAAGTAATCTAATTGTGAACTCGGCAAGTACATATCTACGCCGCGAACTGTTTCAATTTAAAAATTCTTATTGCTATAAACTAAAAACAAAAGAAAAGCAAAGAGGTACAACTTTCCAATTTTCCGCCCAAATTAATTTAATATCATGTTTAAACGATATATAAGTTTAAATTGAATATACTTTAATAAAACTGAAATACTTTATAAATGTTTACTAAGCAACAGATTTTCCCGTAAGACGGAAAATAGAAAATGAAAAATAAATAAGGAATTTAACTATATGAACTATACTACGCACTTCATCGCTGTTAGTGCTGGCCAGCAACGCCGCCTTCTTGAAAATAAGACTTGGTCTAGTTAATATGGTCATGATGATTCGGTAAAAGGACGATTATTTTCTTCCAAAAGCAATTTTATGTAGTCGCACTTTTTAAAACACGGAACTCCTTCTGCGTCAAGTAATAGCCGCGGAACCAAAGAGGAAGAACTACGATTCATCAATATCGTAAAAAAGTATTGCCACATTAAATATATATATTTCTTAGAATAGCAACATTGTCCAGTTTAATTTAGTCGAGTCGCAGTCGATTTTTTCTTTACGTGATTTAGTCAGACAACACTACTAAAGGATTTAAATTTTTGTCTATGGTCGATCCAACTGAAAAAAAGAAAGAATAAAAAATATTCGGTGGAGGAAACGGGCGATTAGTTTCGTGTTGTAGAATATTCGGTGAAAAAAGAGGTTAATGAATCAGCAACGCTTACAGTGCCGTTAAAACATGTTTGATTAGTTTTCTTCAACGTTATCTTATGTTAAAACTTTATTTCATTGTGTAATTACCACGTATTGTGACGAACAGCTAGCACAAAAATAAAATGGCGACGGATCAGATGAAAAACCGCATGCATGTATTCAAGAATGCAGGCAAAGATGTCGACGTAAGTATCATAATGCAATAAAATTCACATCAATACCGTATTATGCACACTTCAAAAGTACAATGCGGCTCACTGATGGCCTTCACGTGATATTTGCAGGAAATGCGCAGGCGAAGAAACGAAGTTACAGTAGAACTTAGAAAAAATAAAAGAGACGAAACACTGCAGAAACGGCGCAATGTACCCATCAGCTACTCGACAGACGAAGAGGAGATCGAGAGGACGCTCACGGCGACCGACTTCAAAGAGCTGGTGATGAACGCAGCTAATGCAGAAAACCCCGAAGTACAGCTCGCAGCCGTGCAACAGTGCAGAAAGTTGCTATCGTCAGAGAAGAACCCGCCCATCGACGAGCTCATCGCCGCCGGTATCCTCCCCGTCCTCGTACAGTGTCTGCCGAGAGCAGACAACCCTACACTTCAATTCGAATCCGCTTGGGCCTTAACAAATATAGCTTCTGGCACGTCTGCACAGACCAACAAAGTGGTGCACGCCGGTGCCGTTCCCGTCTTCCTCCAGTTACTAATGTCGCCACACGAGAATGTGTGCGAGCAAGCAGTGTGGGCTCTGGGAAACATCATCGGTGATGGTCCCGTGTTGCGAGACTTTGTCATTGAACTGGGAGTGGTGAAACCCCTCCTCAGCTTCATCAAGCCAGGCATACCTATCTCGTTCTTACGCAATGTGTCTTGGGTTATTGTAAATCTGTGCCGGAATAAAGATCCACCACCACAGGTGAAGACTATTCAGGAGATTCTGCCAGCCATCAATGTGCTCATCACTCACAATGATATTAATGTAAGTGGTTCATCATATTTTTTATCAGAACTTTGGTAACTTAGAAACAGACTAGAAAATGTACCATGCAATGGACATCAAAATATTAAATAAATTCACACATTTATTAAACAATAGTATTGACAACAATACTGCATAATATATTTTAAGACCTTTCTTTCTTATCGCCACTATACTATTTACAAACAAAATGTCAAACATTTTGTCTTTAAAAACTGTAGTATTGTTTCTTTAAAAATTCCTTTCTGCTAACATGACAGTGTTCTGATATTGCATAGAGCTAATTTTCTATTACTTTTGTACTCAAAAAATGTGTAAATCTAGACATTATTGTAAGTGTAAGTTTGCCGGGAAGCTAGTGAGCTATTTTGATTGAGCTATATTTAGATTTCACTCATTGTGACCTCGGCCATCCGAGACGTTCAATACACTAAGATCACTTTACTTACAATAACTAGCATACCGGTAAACTGACACTGTGCATTGCTACTGTCTTCCATTACAACCATAATATAGCAATTTTTTACATGTACTGAAGAATAATATCAGAATTTCATATTACAAGGGGTATTAAATAAGTCACAATAAAACAAAGAAGGTACATCTTATGTACTATGTTTGTTGATATTTAAAAAAAACATGAATAATGTTATAGATTCTTGTTACTTTATCTAATCATAACTAAGATATATCAACAATGAATTTTTACAATAACTATGAATATTTTTGAAATTTATAAAGGCATTTTGGGGACTTTATTATGATTACTGATAACATTAGGAACTTAATTTGAAAGCATGATTGTTTATTTTAATTTGAAATTATCACAAATTCACCATGCAGTGATTAAGAATTGCATTTATAAATAAAGGCATGATTAGTCATAATGATTTGTCCATTATGATATTGTCTTAGTCACTAGTACAAAATTGTTGGCATTAATTGCTATACATTCTTCCTATTCATTAATTTATTTATCTGTCTTGTAATTAGTTTAAATAGTAACTTCATTAAAGTGTTACTTCTAGGTAGAATAGCCTTATTAATTATGGTTATTAAGCTGTTGATGAGAATAGGTACTTTAAGATAAATTAAGATAACAAGAAAAAAATATTTTTTCTTTGATTTTATGAGACCAAAGTGCCTGAAAAATATGTAGAATATGATGATGTAGCTTTTAATGTGAAGGATCAATTTCATTGTTTTTTTTTATTTATTTATATTTAATAGTAACTTGACTGGTAGTTTGTGACTAATAAAGCAATTATTAAAACATCTCAATTGTTTAGTAGAAATGTCAACACCATCACATACTGGAATTTCAAAAATAATTGTTAATTGTAACTTTTCTCAGGTACTGGTGGACACAGTATGGGCAGTGTGTTACCTCACAGATGGTGGCAATGAACAAATTCAAATGGTTATAGAATCTGGTATAGTGCCCAAGTTGGTACCACTGCTGTCTCACAAGGAAGTTAAAGTGCAAACTGCAGCTTTGAGAGCAATTGGTAACATTGTCACGGGAACGGACGAACAGACACAAGTGGTCCTTAACTGCGACGCCCTCTCACACTTCCACGCCTTATTGTCGCATCAGGTAAACTTCTGGAATATTTTACAGTTATGTAATATCTTATGTTTTGGTTACAGAAAACAATGATAGTAAGTATGTAGTTTTGTTTTCATTTTTTGCTCATTCTTTTATGGCCTCTGAGGGACACTCGATTAGACACTGGCTGTGATTCAAGGTCTGAATGTTTGGGAGACCGAAAAGTCTCTTGAAGCTTCTGATACCCACAACACAAGATTTATTAGAACTTAGTATGGGGTCAGGATTGTTGGGGTGCATTTGTCTATTTTTTATGTATCTCCTGATAAGGCCATTTCTGTGTCTATGTTATATTACCTTTTGATGAGTTATTACTATTCATCTTATAAGGATAACATTCACATTTAAAATTATTTTAATATATTAATTTTATTTGATAAACTCTTGATTTATTTGCAAATGCATTGGCAAATATAAACCCGTACTGTACTCTACCAGCAATAAACATTAATAAACAATGTAATTGTGTCGACAGAAAGAAAAAATCTGCAAAGAAGCAGTCTGGTTCCTATCAAACATAACGGCAGGCAACAAGCAGCAAGTGCAAGCAGTCATTGATGCTGGTCTCCTGCCCAAGATTGTGGAGAACCTCAGCAAGGGAGAGTTCCAGACACAGAAAGAGGCGGCCTGGGCAGTCTCTAACCTGAGTATAAGTGGAACGAAAGAACAGATTGAAGCCCTTATCCAGTGTGGAGTCATTCCACCATTCTGCAACCTACTCAGTTGCAAGGATACTCAAGTTATTAATGTGAGTAGTGTCTTTCTCAACTTATGTATAAAAATTGATTCTGTGTTCATACTGACTGAGCATATAAGCTTGACTATTGTATATGTACTCATAGTTTATATTGTTGAATAATTCAATTCAAATGTTGTAAGGAAGAGTAATAATCATTGACAAGAATAGTGGCGTAAAACAATTCACCAGCACAAAGGCAATCCCTAGTTTGTGAGAGTATTTAAATTGTTTGTGTAATAAATATCATTGACATGTCTGCCAGATAAATGGAAACCTCATGAATGTGTTAAAATTCTAATAGTAGATTAGGCGAATGTAGGCGGCTTTCTAAGTCGGTTTTATTAGTGGATTATCTGATGTGGCATTTAATACACTCGCTTTAACTTAATAGCACCTGCAAACATAAAATATTTTGGAAATTGTCAACCAACTGTCTTTATATCAGGTCCAAGAAACAATAAAGTGGCTCACTTGATGGTAAGTGGTCACCATCGACCATGAACACCACGAGGCGGCAGGTGTATTGTCGGCCTCAGAAAATGGATGGGGACAGCAAGGCTGGTACTTCGCGTCAACTGCCCGAGATAATGGTACCATCCCACTTGTGCTGTCCCATTCATAGCTTAGTTTGAACAAGACACAACCTACACAAATTTTCCTCAAACAATTAATTTGCTGTGCATTTATAGGATTATATTAGAAAAAATATAGATCTTAAAATCCCACAGAAATTATGAGGAATTTCAATATTTATCCTGTGTTACATAACAATTCAGATTATCTACGAAATTACTGTTTAACACCAACTTATTATTGCATTTATACAAGCTTTGTGTCTGTAGTATGTGTATTATGTATGTAGCATACATACCATTTAACTAGCACTGTATAGTCAAAATCTAAGTTCATAATACTAAAAATTATACTGGAATGAAATAATGATAATCATTCACTAGATTGATTTAAGTGTCCTTGTGTTTCTCTGTCTGTCTGTTATTTTCTGTATCTAATATGTATGATTTGTTTATCGTCAGGTTGTGCTTGACGGTCTGAGCAATATGCTGAAGATGTCTCGCGAGAACGCGGACCATGTGGCCAACATCATCGAGGAGTGTGGCGGCATCGACAAGATCGAGGCGCTACAAGGACACGAGAAGGTCGAGATATACAAGATGGCCTACGACATCGTAGAGCAGTACTTTGCTGGAGAGGTGCGTTGATTAGATCTTTCTTACAACAATATCTGCAATTTTGAAATCAAATATTACAAATGGTTTAATGACATTTTATACCTGACATTGATTTTACGTTTAGACTTAGTTGAGCAATAGGTCAAATAATGTACGTTGCGTCGTCAGTGGATATGCAAGCTTCTGCCTAGTAAGGTGTTACCAATCTCCCATTTTCTGAGTAATAATAGATAAGTTATAGTTAATGTATGAGTGTAAGTGAGTGAGTGTTTGTGTTTGTCTCGGCAGGAGGAGGACGCGACGCTGGTGCCGGCGGCGGCGGAGTCGGGCTTCCAGTTCGAGCCGGCGGCGGGCGCGCCGCACGAGAACTTCCGCTTCTAGGCGTACAGTGTAGTGTCGCCGCAGTGAGGCCGCCCGGTCCGCTTGCACACGGACGCTTTTTGATAATAACATAGTATTTATGTTTCGTTTTTTAACTCCGAATGTTATAACGCAGAGCCACATAGCTAGGATGACAATGAATTATGTTCTGACAATGAGCCCGTTTGTATCTATGTACCAATAAACTCTGTCCAATATTAAATTATGCTTTTATTTCATACGTTTACAAGTCAGTTGGAATGTATTGATGGTAAAGAATCTTGCGTTGTCGGCGTCAATTCTTTGTGTTCATAGTGTTTCTGAAACGAAAACAAAAAATATTTTATGATTCATACATGTAATTGATGTAAATATTTTCAATCTACATGTGGAAACGTCCTACTTTGAAGCGATATTTTTCTTGTGTGTTATCAATTTACTCGATCAAACAATAGACGGTCAGACGGTCATTGAACCCAACCATAGATAAACAATTTGAAGCTATTTAAAGAGTGTTAAGTTTGGACGATATGCACGTCATATTTCGATAAAACTACGCAAAGTTGTTGGCAAATTGCCATTGCATTGAGACTTCTTTTAACACGGTGATTGCGGCTCTGACTTAGTATGTATTGAAATAACATGCTTGATGCTATACGTGTGATATCTTTAGAAAACTTGTAAAATTTATCAATATCTGAAAATATAAGTTACATAATGATGTTAGTTTTTTTTAACTGGTGTAAGAAATGCTTACCTTTTTTAGTTCGCAAGCATAGCACTTGACATTGTTGTATGACTCGTCGAGAGTATCCCCGAGAAGAGACCGCGCGGAAACCCTATTGTTCAACGAGTCAACATTGTAGAACAACCCAACTTTGTGGTGGAAACTGAAATGAGTGGAATAATGTAAAGAATATTTGAACATGGAATTAATTACAATTTAATTACTTCAATTTTAAATTATGGTATGAATCATAGACAACTTTTCCCCAGGGTGAGTGACCCTTGAGAAAAGTTGTCTTATGTAAATTTTGTTTAATGTTTTTATACTGTTAATTAATTAATTAAACATGATGTACTAACTTTGGAAGTGGCTTCTCCCAGTGATTATCAAGGCGGTTAACTTTCATGATAGCATTGAGTCTCTGCAGTAGGCTGAAGTTGTCGTTTTGTATTTTCTTCGTTCTGTCGAGCTCTCGTTGGCATTTCTTGAGTTTGAGCGCCACGTGAGGCCGGGCGGCTGGCGGGCGGTCGTCTATCGCAGGTAACGCTGACTTTACCTGTAGGAAACAGTATATAGCCCACAGACTAACCCGCTATATAGCCTGTTATAAAAATTGGATAAAAACCAAGTAGGTAGGTACCTATTTAATTACTTAGCTTTTTTGCTCCGAGTATTTTTTATTTGTGTTTTACGACCTTTACACTTTCTTTACTGGGTTTTTCTAACGTTTCTATATATGTAGGTACATTGTTAAAAAAATGTCCATTGACCTTTCTGTAAAATGATTAATTATGAGTTGCAGTAATTAATATTCGGTTTTCGTAAAGGGGTGTTTCTTAATTTATGATAATAATTCAAAGTATAGATGAGGCATAAAATTACATTATATTGAAAACTGTAACACACGATACTAAAGCCGAATGCGGTTTGTGCGGTGTAACATTAGCTCGCGCACAACTGATTTAAGAGAAGCGGAGTAGAAAATTACAAATTCTAATACATTCTTTATGCACTAATGGAATTTATTAGAATTTCATACATATCATTTCAGCGATATTGTTCTCGAATACATGGAGGAAACAGAAATCTTCCAAACTCGTATGCAAGCGATATTTTTGTGTAGAACGCTGTTAAAACGTTCGACATTATTATTTTTTAAGAATATATTGAATATATTTACTTTCGAGCGATGATCCTTAAATCTGCGATGTTCCCAGGGTTGGATCAAAAGCTTGTCTCTGCGCGACAACATGTTATTGATAACTAAGTAAAACACTGTCCCTTGATGTGCAAAGTAGAATAATCGATGTAATGTTGCTATGGAGATCTTTGGAGAGACCTGTGTTTAGTTATTTATTTTCTGTGACTGGAAGTAAGTGTTGCCAAGAAACCAGTAATTTATTCATGTTTATTGCTATCATTACTATTGATTTAACTTCGTTTTGTATTGTCTTGGTTAACTCAACATATTTTCCCCATAGATTCTAGTAATGGTCGCGTCCAATGGTTCGGCAGGTGTTATTCAAAAATCATAAATAGGCGAAGTACAATATTCTACCGACTTTAAAACATTGGTCAAACTTGCCAAAATCTTGTAGATTCCATAATAAAATAATACTATTTTTTATAGATATTATGGTCGTCAGATAAATGTATATTGTATCCAAATATCAAAAGGGAGTAAATACTTACAAAGAAAACTACAAATGGCAAATTAATAAATAAATTATAATGTTATATATTATACACTGCACTTACAATGGTATCATGCTCGTTACATCAGAGAATATACATAGTTACGTACAAACAAACACGTCGGATACGAATACAATTTATGATAAAATCATATGTATACAATTTGAGCAATATAAAAATAAAAAAAAACAAAACCTATATAATTCTAAACCTAACATTAGTTTAGAAATATGTTTTCAAACGCAAGTTTCAATCGTAGATACTCCGCATATAGGCCCGAACTAATCTACTATATAAAATGCATATTCAAGAACATTTTTGTCCCATAATCTCAAGTTCGGGCCACTCATGCCATACAAATTAGTCTTGTAAAAGAAATCAAAAAGCCAGGAATGTAAGCTCGAATTCTCTCGAAGTTTGGCAATGTTCTCATCGATAAAGCTTGTAAAGTGCATTCCATCGACAACGAACCAATCCGGTGTGATCCCGCGCACCAGTGAGTACTGCGTGGTGGCCAGTGCAAGTAACGCACGAACGTTCGGAAGACATATACTACGAGACACTGGAATATGAAGCTGTAAACATGGGGTACTTCTAAACATCCATTGCCATTAAACATCAGACACTAAATACACAGAGACAGGTAACAGAGTGATTCCATTTAATTTTTTTCCACTATTTAATTCACTAACGAATACACTACAATAGTTCATCTCGCATTGAAAATCTAACTACATACATTTATTGAGTATAAAACTTGTTAAATACATCGAAAAGATCTAATGAGTTACCATCGACTGAGTTTTGAGACATGACTTGGGTGTTGCGTCCAAACAATTCAATATTTTTCTTTATATTTGTTGTGCGGTTCGCGCCGCGGTCAGGAACTTTTCAAGCATTAATTTTAACATACGTCAACATTTTGATCCAAAACCAACTTGTCTAATTTAACAGTTAGTAAGTCATATCTCAAACTATCACACTTAGTAAAATATTTTTCCAATTCACATCGAAGATTACCACGTTCAAGGATGCTTTCCTAATTCAATTCGACATTTAAAACTAAATCACAAAAATGCGCTTGTTAGCGAATGCATAAGTTAATGGAAATTGACTAATCATTAATGTTAATATATTAAGGTTACTGTCTTTAAGGGCATTTAGTATAACTAGATTTTATTTTTGATTAAATGGATTAGTATAAGCATATTGTTCATTTTATCTGCCGTTGTATATACCTTAAAAATTATGCATTTTACTTTATAAATCAATTGCACTATAAATGCACATAATACATACAATATTTTAAATCCCAATAATAACAGGAATCGCCTTATATGAAATCTTTAAAAACTTAGTAAATTCACTGGCAATTGTCCTAATGTAAAACTTTTGATAATGAGATCCACACTGATCGCGGAATTTAATACGAATATTCAATTAATTGCATATTCTTCACTGGGAAAACATCCTCAATAAGACATGTACAAATACAACAACGCCGTAGTCTGGGAGAAATTGTGGGCGAAAACAAGCAGGGCGTGGGAAGGACTAGTATATTATGTTAATGTGAGTGAGCGGAACTAAACACTAAGTGGAGGACTCGGGGGGTCCCGGGCCCTCGCGCGCTCTCCCAGCTACGGCCCTGTTCGCTAATCTTAAACGCTAAATGACGCATACTCGCTTCACATGGTGCATAACTCCACGGACATTGTGTGATCGCAAAAAAATCTTACAAAAATAAATCATTCGCATTTTTAAAACCTATTTAATACTTTATGGAGTGTAGTTTCAATCAATACTGGACGTTAAATTGCTAATATAATGAATTTTTTGACTGTTTTAACGTACACCACACGAGTCTCGCACATTTGTTGGCCTTATTGAACTTAATAGTTAATATTATATATCGACGATTGAATGTGTGTACTTTCATTTATTAAGCAAATTATTTGCTATAAATTTACAAAGAATTGACTAATTTCCACGTTTATAAAACAATCAAAAACTTCTTGTTTATGAGATAGTAAATCGTTATAAACAAAACTCTACAATGTTAACAAAGCTCCTCGGTAATAGAATGAAATCATTGTATTTATCTACAAAATATACGTATACATTATAAATTAAAAAATAACAACACAATCAGCTGCCGTTGTTAGATTTTCACAACTTTGTTAAGACATTTTTATAAGCAAGATAAATTTTTCCTTGTTTTAACATCCGTGACGTCCAATATATTAATTTAATTATATAGTCATTACCATGACTGTATTGAATTGAGTAATTTTCGATTTTTATATAAAATTAAGTTAATTCCAACAACTCTTAAATGTACCAAAGATATATGCATAATATAAAACAAAAAATAATCGTGGAAATTACTTACATTATGCTTTAATTATACATTTTGAAACATAAATTAAACAATAAAATTATATATTATTCTCCAAAAAGTAGCTAATTCATTTTAGATACTATAAACGAAAAAGTAACAATCAATGTTAACTTCAAAAATAGCTCAATTCAACAGAAAGGAGTTTCGAATGGAAACTAATTTTGAGATATACGGCGACGCGTAACATTTTGTGCACGATTAAACCATTATAAAGCTGTGTCTCCTGCGCATGATTTTCCCTACACACTAAAAAAAACATTTTAGTATGTAAATGAATATTTTTATATGAGCAAGAACACTCGCACACCTGCCAGAACACTTCTACACATTTAATCCAGAGGAGAAGAGAATGTTTTATGATTGCTAATACAAAGATCCTAGCATTCGTAGGCACAATAACAATTACCAAACACGTCAGTGGAAAACCTTTAGTGAACCACGTAATTAAGTTGCGTTTAAAGTTTTCTTCAAACCGGCTATGTCTTGATACTTGACCGGCTAGCAATAACCATTCTTATATACAGGAATATACTATTTTTATGTAATATGTAGGGAACATCACGCACAGAAAACCTCATAAAAATACAAAATAATGAAACACATCGAGGGTGGTATGTATTCCGAAGCGTAAAGCGTTGTGTGATGCTGGCGTATTGACTAGCGGCAGTCACATCAGAAGATATCGACCGTCTGAGATTCCATCCCCACGGAGGCATTTCAAACTGTTTGTTAGGCCGTTACAGCTAAAAATCAATTGTCGAGACATTAACGGACTTTTAAAAAACATGGGTGCTTTGCTGCTTCCGCTTTACAAATTTGGTCTCGTTAAGAAAAACAGACCGAAAATCACGACAATCGAGACACTATTAAACTGAGGTCAGTATTTCATGACCAAATTGCTTATAACCTTAGGCTTTGCCTAATTCACGGCATTAATTACACCAACAGATATCACTCAAAGAAAATTCTTTAAAAATACCCGTTTGAAGGTGAAATAAACGCTTATAAGTCAATACAACACGATATTATGCATCAAAATTGCCCGGGCCACATATAAAACAGTTTAAACTACCGCCGTGCCCGTCTACCATAACGAATCCTAATTCGTTGTAAAAAAAATGGCTTAAAATTCACATCTGAAAAACTTACATATCACTAAAGTCAGACTTCAAAATGGATTATCCCTACATGGTGTGATATAAGACCTGAAACACATCATCAGCGATTCAAATATCATCCATTAAAATAGTTGGAGTTCTGTATCAGCCCATATACGTCCCACTTGCAGGGCACGGGCCTCGTCTACAATCAAAATTACGATGGAGAAGGGTTAGGCCATAGTGCACCACACTGGCCTAGTGCAGTTTGGCAGACTTTACATATTGTGGAAACTCTTAAAAATAATAAATAAATACACCCAACAGTCACATACATAGTACTGACCATACACTAAGATCGAGTCTTGTGTCGTGGGTATCAGGAACTACGAGAGACTTTTCAGTCTCACAAGCACGCGGACTCGAAAAAAATACCTGTGGTCTACACAAATATTTGATTCGGTGCGAAGATCGAACCCGCGGCTTCTCGTTTGACAACCGGCGTCTAACCAACTGCGCCGCCAAGGCTGTCAAAACTGACTGATATATTCATATTGTTGCGATAGATTTTCGCAAACTATTTTAATGGACAATGTGAATAGGTTTATACTGATGTGATTCAGATGTTAGCCTGACCTTGGAGTTAGGCTGTAGATGCAGGCTAGACTT
This sequence comes from Hyles euphorbiae, assembly GCA_023078785.2. Taxonomy (NCBI): domain Eukaryota; kingdom Metazoa; phylum Arthropoda; class Insecta; order Lepidoptera; family Sphingidae; genus Hyles; species Hyles euphorbiae. The sequence continues at coordinate 19,178,355 of CM041032.1, read as the reverse complement.
CGCGACTTCCATCTCATTATTAACACTGAGCTTTGGCTCCTACCTATGCCACACTAAGGTGCGTTCATGTGTTACGTAATTTCTTGTACAAAATGGCGACTTAAATTTACACACCAGCTACAGATAGTCACTCTAATAGTTGATTCTATCTGGAGACTGTTACACTGATTGTGCGTTAATAAGTCAATAGAAATAAATCCTAAAGAAAATACCGAATTAACATAAAAAATCCCAAAGAAATTGTATATGCCACGAATTTTCAGACACATAGTTCGATCTTCAAACATATCTTTCACCACACAAACAAGTGACAGCAAAAAGATTTAACCTCAAAATAAGTGATTTTTAAATACATTGCCACATGACACTAGAACGCACCCATTGATTTAATTATTTAATTGAAAACAATTATAATTAATCCACACTCGCCGTACCACGATATTCCCTGACAATGACTTACATTAACTTACCTAGCCAAACATCACATCGTTTTAATAGCATACGTGTATCAAACACTCCCTTATTACATACATTTATATAACATACATTTTGGTGTTGTTCAAATTGTCCTACTTATCATATTAAAGGGGAAAGGAAATAGATATAAACATTAAAAATACATGAAAATGAAACATGAACATGACTGGGAAATGGGAGACAAAAAAACAATGCAAATAATTATTTTATGGGCCTAATAAAATCTCTTATAAGTGTCCAAAATAAGAACAGATATGGTCCAAAGAAATACAAGAGAAACTAAAGATCACAAGACGACATCGGAAGAGAATGTTTGAAACTTCAAGATAATACATATAGCCTATAGAAAGCTACTACTGCTAGAAGTACTAGGGAAAGATGTCAAGCAAGATAGCTTTGACGCAATAAAAAAAATAAAAATCAATAGTTATTAGTTGTGAGCAATTTGTCTTGCAATTTAAATTATTTGTTTCGGGATGTCAAACAATTTAAACGACACCAAAAGTTCATTCAAAAATTGATATCGTATTTTAAGTGTTACCAAGCAATGTATAAAAGGAAACCATACCTCCATCGTTCCATACACTCAAACGAAAGGCAGTTTAACTATAAAATGAAAATAAATTTCAACTACACTACAGTACTTATAGGGACACTTAACTAGGTAATATGATATAGAAAATTATCTCATTTAACACTAATAGAGATGTGGTAAAGAAGCCAATATTTGGTTTATTTACTGTTCATTAATTAATATATCGGGCGTTGCATCAACACCGAATTAGACTACACGTAGAGTATATATAGTGGGGAGGCGTGCAGCTCCGCGACCAGTAGAGATGAGCTCGGCGCCGGGCGGTGCGTGGCGGGCGCGGGGGTTCAGCAGGGCTGGTCGGCGCGCGGCAGCGGGCGCACGAGGTAGAGTTTCTCGCCCTGCTTGTTGGTGTAGATGGGCGCGCGCTGGTAGTGCGCCACGAGCTGGTCCAGCGTGGGGAACTTGCGCTGCCCGATGCAGTAGAGGTCGCCGTCCACGTGCACGCGGAAGTGCTTGTTCCGGCCGGGCGCCTTGAGCGACACGGAGTAGTCGCCCACGTTGGTCTCGGAGTCGCGGATGAGGAAGTCTCCGTCGTGTCCGTGCTGGTTGAGCAGCGCGTCGCAGTGCGTGCGCGTGATGGCGCCGTAGTACCAAGCGCGGCCCGCACCGCCGCCGCCCACCGCGCCCGCGCCGCCCGCGCGACCCTCGCCTGACTCTCTGCAGACAAACAGGTTACACTTATTTCAATTGCAATATAAATAATAACTATGGGTCAAACAATCGCTCTATTTTTCAGTAGATAATTTTTATGCCACATTTTAACTACGTATACGATTGGGCCTAATTACTGCAACACACATTAATTACTACTCCGGTACGCGTTTAATATTAATTTATGCTAATGTTGCTCACATCCTGGCACGCACTATGTAACCTACTGAATTACAATTCGATAAAAGAATGACGCGTAAACAGAAACCTAATAATGCTAATCGTATAAAGGCACGAGGCCCAGGCGGCCGCGGAACCACTCGGTATGTGGGTAGTAATGCGTGTAGTTACCCGTAGGGATGCGCGAGGTAGTCGGCGAGCTCCTGCAGGTAGTTGCGCGGCACGAGGCCGAGGCGGCCGCGGAACCACTCGGTATGTGGGTAGTAATGCGTGTAGTTACCCGTAGGGATGCGCGAGGTAGTCGGCGAGCTCCTGCAGGTAGTTGCGCGGCACGAGGCCGAGGCGGCCGCGGAACCACTCGGTATGTGGGTAGTAATGCGTGTAGTTACCCGTAGGGATGCGCGAGGTAGTCGGCGAGCTCCTGCAGGTAGTTGCGCGGCACGAGGCCGAGGCGGCCGCGGAACCACTCGGTATGTGGGTAGTAATGCGTGTAGTTACCCGTAGGGATGCGCGAGGTAGTCGGCGAGCTCCTGCAGGTAGTTGCGCGGCACGAGGCCGAGGCGGCCGCGGAACCACTCGGTATGTGGGTAGTAATGCGTGTAGTTACCCGTAGGGATGCGCGAGGTAGTCGGCGAGCTCCTGCAGGTAGTTGCGCGGCACGAGGCCGAGGCGGCCGCGGAACCACTCGGTATGTGGGTAGTAATGCGTGTAGTTACCCGTAGGGATGCGCGAGGTAGTCGGCGAGCTCCTGCAGGTAGTTGCGCGGCACGAGGCCGAGGCGGCCGCGGAACCACTCGGTATGTGGGTAGTAATGCGTGTAGTTACCCGTAGGGATGCGCGAGGTAGTCGGCGAGCTCCTGCAGGTAGTTGCGCGGCACGAGGCCGAGGCGGCCGCGGAACCACTCGGTATGTGGGTAGTAATGCGTGTAGTTACCCGTAGGGATGCGCGAGGTAGTCGGCGAGCTCCTGCAGGTAGTTGCGCGGCACGAGGCCGAGGCGGCCGCGGAACCACTCGGTATGTGGGTAGTAATGCGTGTAGTTACCCGTAGGGATGCGCGAGGTAGTCGGCGAGCTCCTGCAGGTAGTTGCGCGGCACGAGGCCGAGGCGGCCGCGGAACCACTCGGTATGTGGGTAGTAATGCGTGTAGTTACCCGTAGGGATGCGCGAGGTAGTCGGCGAGCTCCTGCAGGTAGTTGCGCGGCACGAGGCCGAGGCGGCCGCGGAACCACTCGGTATGTGGGTAGTAATGCGTGTAGTTACCCGTAGGGATGCGCGAGGTAGTCGGCGAGCTCCTGCAGGTAGTTGCGCGGCACGAGGCCGAGGCGGCCGCGGAACCACTCGGTATGTGGGTAGTAATGCGTGTAGTTACCCGTAGGGATGCGCGAGGTAGTCGGCGAGCTCCTGCAGGTAGTTGCGCGGCACGAGGCCGAGGCGGCCGCGGAACCACTCGGTATGTGGGTAGTAATGCGTGTAGTTACCCGTAGGGATGCGCGAGGTAGTCGGCGAGCTCCTGCAGGTAGTTGCGCGGCACGAGGCCGAGGCGGCCGCGGAACCACTCGGTATGTGGGTAGTAATGCGTGTAGTTACCCGTAGGGATGCGCGAGGTAGTCGGCGAGCTCCTGCAGGTAGTTGCGCGGCACGAGGCCGAGGCGGCCGCGGAACCACTCGGTATGTGGGTAGTAATGCGTGTAGTTACCCGTAGGGATGCGCGAGGTAGTCGGCGAGCTCCTGCAGGTAGTTGCGCGGCACGAGGCCGAGGCGGCCGCGGAACCACTCGGTATGTGGGTAGTAATGCGTGTAGTTACCCGTAGGGATGCGCGAGGTAGTCGGCGAGCTCCTGCAGGTAGTTGCGCGGCACGAGGCCGAGGCGGCCGCGGAACCACTCGGTATGTGGGTAGTAATGCGTGTAGTTACCCGTAGGGATGCGCGAGGTAGTCGGCGAGCTCCTGCAGGTAGTTGCGCGGCACGAGGCCGAGGCGGCCGCGGAACCACTCGGTATGTGGGTAGTAATGCGTGTAGTTACCCGTAGGGATGCGCGAGGTAGTCGGCGAGCTCCTGCAGGTAGTTGCGCGGCACGAGGCCGAGGCGGCCGCGGAACCACTCGGTATGTGGGTAGTAATGCGTGTAGTTACCCGTAGGGATGCGCGAGGTAGTCGGCGAGCTCCTGCAGGTAGTTGCGCGGCACGAGGCCGAGGCGGCCGCGGAACCACTCGGTATGTGGGTAGTAATGCGTGTAGTTACCCGTAGGGATGCGCGAGGTAGTCGGCGAGCTCCTGCAGGTAGTTGCGCGGCACGAGGCCGAGGCGGCCGCGGAACCACTCGGTATGTGGGTAGTAATGCGTGTAGTTACCCGTAGGGATGCGCGAGGTAGTCGGCGAGCTCCTGCAGGTAGTTGCGCGGCACGAGGCCGAGGCGGCCGCGGAACCACTCGGTATGTGGGTAGTAATGCGTGTAGTTACCCGTAGGGATGCGCGAGGTAGTCGGCGAGCTCCTGCAGGTAGTTGCGCGGCACGAGGCCGAGGCGGCCGCGGAACCACTCGGTATGTGGGTAGTAATGCGTGTAGTTACCCGTAGGGATGCGCGAGGTAGTCGGCGAGCTCCTGCAGGTAGTTGCGCGGCACGAGGCCGAGGCGGCCGCGGAACCACTCGGTATGTGGGTAGTAATGCGTGTAGTTACCCGTAGGGATGCGCGAGGTAGTCGGCGAGCTCCTGCAGGTAGTTGCGCGGCACGAGGCCGAGGCGGCCGCGGAACCACTCGGTATGTGGGTAGTAATGCGTGTAGTTACCCGTAGGGATGCGCGAGGTAGTCGGCGAGTTCCTGCAGGTAGTTGCGCGGCACGAGGCCGAGGCGGCCGCGGGCGTCGCGCGCTCGGAACCACTCGGGGTCGGAGGGCGGCCGCTCCACGATCTCCAGCCGGTCGCCCTTCTCGAACGACAGCTCCTGCTCGTTGTTCGACGTGAACGAGTACAGCGCCACCTACGCACACACATCATACAATTATAATAATGCAATATTTCACAATCCCATGATACAATTGTACCAATGCAATATTTCACAATCCTTGTTAATACACCCTCCTTCCCCTCTTTTGTGTTAAAAAAGATAAATGACTATTATAGCAATAGAATAGAAAACTAGTGAAAGTGACGCTCTTGCACCTTAAACCCAACAATATTTTGTAGATTACCATAGCAAAACACTTTACTTCTAAGTACCAATCTGTATTTAGATTAATTTTAACCAACAGACTATAAATAAACTTCTTTGACAAGAATATTTTCTCTCGTCTTTTCTTCGTGAATTTTTGATTCTTCGAGCCAGATTATTTTTAATCGTCATTATAAGAATATAAATAATGTTTGAGTAAGAGTGTGCCTCCTAGGAAGACATAAAAACGTAAGCAAGAACATTCTATTTTTGTTTCGTAATATACAAATTCCACTTAAAACGTTGTAGGTCATTTTAATTGTCAAAATACAAATCTAGAGCGAACGATATCAACTGACTTGACCTCTGCCGACACCGCCATAATAAATATAAATATCATTTGTTTAATGAATGATACAGTTATAACGTACACCTTGCATTATCATATTAAAACACAACTGCATTTTCAAAATAAAATGGCAATTTAAAACTGAAAAATCTTAATGGGCCAGCTTGACTTGATTGGTATTATTTTACGACAGAAAAGTGCCGTTGAGTCATTCACATTTTTATTGAGTGAAATACGTAAAGCTCTTGCAGTGGAAAGGATTCGGCATCAACATCAACGGCGAGTATATTACTCACCTTCGATTTGCCGACGATATTATAGTCTTGGCGGAATCGCTGGAAGACCTTAGCACTATGCTCGAAGACCTTAATCGAGTTTCCCAACAGGTGGGTCTTAAAATGAACATGGATAAAACGAAGATCATGTCGAATATCCATGTTGTGCCCACCCCCATTGGAGTTGGGGGCTCGACTCTCGAAGTTGTAGACGAATATGTCTACTTAGGACAAGTGGTCCGGTTAGGCAGGTCCAACTTCGAGAGAGAGGTCAATCGGCGAATCCAACTCGGTTGGGCAGCGTTCGGGAAACTACGCGACGTCTTCTCGTCCAAAATACCTCAGTGCCTAAAATCGAAAGTCTTCGATAGTTGTGTGTTACCAGTGATGACATGCGGCACCGAGACGTGGCCTCTCACTGTGGGCCTCATTAAAAGGCTCAAAGTCACTCAACGAGCCATGGAGCGGGCTATGCTCGGTGTTTCCCTACGAGATCGAATCAGAAATGAGGAGATCCGTAGGAGAACCAAGGTTACCGACATAGCCCATAGGATTGGCAAGTTGAAGTGGCAGTGGGCCGGGCACATAGCTCGTAGAACCGATGGCCGTTGGGGCCGAAAGGTTCTCGAGTGGAGGCCACGTACAGGCAAGCGAAGTGTCGGACGCCCGCCTACAAGGTGGACGGACGATCTGACTAAGGTCGCAGGAAGTCGCTGGATGCAGGCCGCTTCCAACAGGTCATTGTGGAGATCATTGGGGGAGGCCTATGTTCAGCAGTGGACTTCCTGTGGCTGATATGATGATGATGATGATGATGAAATACGTAAAGGTTGCGCTATTTTTCATCTCCCTCATCCCTGCTATTGTGGTCTCGTAACCTTGAATACATTACCAACAACCACCCCGAATTAAGCCAGCGTGGTAGACTATATAGAATAACCACTCTCAATCGTACTTTCGATTGTAGAAGAGGCCCGTGCCCTGCAGTGGGACGTATGTACATATATAGGCTGATACAGGAACCTTGAATCCTGAAGTATTGTAGTCTAGTAAAAAGGTGCTTGCTCGTTTAAACGAATTATGCAATAGCAGTTTTGATGCATTATTGACTCTAGATTCTTTATATCTTCATGGACAGACGAGTAAGTAGACCGCCTGAATGTAAACTTACTATGCAGTTAAGTAGCTGCACCAAAGTAAACTAAAAGTGGTTTTTATTGGATAAATTAACACAATACGGACACGTCGATTAATCTAATTATTTTGAGTTAGCATGTCAACGTTTCAGCATAGAAGCAGAATTTTACGGACTTACTCTAAAAGGGCACTTTTGTATTTATATTAATATCTTCTATGTCCTCTCGCACAGTTATCTTAGATTCAATCCATTGGGCAGTTTTGATCATAACTTTTATTTTATCTAAGTGACCCACCAACTTTTGAGATGCTACGTTTTTTATTGCTATGAATGGCGAGACGAGTATGCCATTCGCCTGATTACGATCGTTCATGAAACAGTAGCAAAGCTAAATACCATGAATCACAAATCTATGCTTGGCATTCCACTGTGCTCGCCATCCTGATATATAAGATGTTAAATCTCAGTATGTCCAATAGTTACTCTGGCTACAGTGTCCTTGGAACCAGAATACAATGGTGCATCTATACTGGTGTTTGACGGGAGAAATAGACATTGCAGTAGTACCTATCCAGGCGGTCTCTAACATTTGAGAAACCGACCACTAGTAACTGTATGGGGTTGATTTAGTCAATGCTACTGGATACAACTGGCTGTGAATGTTGGTAACTCACCACAATGTCGAGCACGTTCTCGGCCATGGCGTAAGTGTGCACCGGGTCCTCATTGTCGCCCTCCTCGCTGGTGTAGTTGGAGGGGAACCTGAAAAAGATAACACACTATTTAATTCTCATTTATTTTGAAGTTATTATAAAATATGTTGTTTGTAAGTTATTATTAATAACAAAGTTTAAGACACTTTTCAGCTGGGTGGAGCGACACTCTTCGTGAAGCCGCTGACTGGAGTTTGATAATTATGTCAGAAACCTAGAATCTTTCCAGAATTTGATAGTCTCCGTGGCGCAATCGGTTAGACGCCGCCTGTGAAACGAGAAGCCGCGGGTTCGCTCCCCGCACCGAGAGAAATATTTGTACGGTCCGCAAATATATTTTTGGGGCCTGCGTGTTTGTGACACCGAAAAGTTTCTCGTAGTTCCTGATACCCACGACACAAGACTCGATCTTAGTGTGGGATCAAGACTATGTAAGTGACTGTTGGGTGTTATTTATTTATTTTATTTAATCATTTTAACTTATGTCCAGTGTAGTCATAACATAAGAAAACTTTCCTACTTCTGTTTGTAAGAACTTCTATGGACGTGGTGGACTATATGGCCTGAGCACTCTCAATCGCACTTTCGATTGCAGAGAAGGTTCATTCCCTGCAGTGGGACGTATATGGACTGATACAGTATAGAATACAGTACAGCAATATATGCTGATAATTATGGAGTCAAGGGTAAGCGTTACTTTAATTACATTTAGATCTTTACTCGTAAGTATACTACTTCTTACTACTTACTACTTGTTGTTTATTTTCAAAAACAGCGACTTCATGTGATATATGTCGTGTTTTCTAGACTTATTCCAAAACGTTCAACCTTGAATAGCATATTTAAGTCATGTACTCTATTCATACAGGCCCACCGCTGGGAATCAATCCGCATCGAACCGTCCAAATATTTATGGGACCAAAGTGAAAGAATTTTTGTATATTAGCAAAATTTGACTACACTTAAAACATTACAATGTCACCGGACGATGTGGGCGCAACATTAGTATTAGTAACAACATGTTGTAATATATAATCAAGGGCACTCGTAGGAAGTGAACATTTCGGCTACTACCGTTAATAAAAAACATATTTTTTTTTTTATTCTAACACCGCAAAGTTATTGTTCCTCATGGCAAACGTTAAAGCTATGAGATAAAGTCAAAAATAGTATTAAATGGTTATCCCCGGCCATTGGTTATAATAATGCGAATTTCTAAACTTCCGAGAACCTTACAAAGGAACCTGGGCTTGTCGAAAATAGGAAACATATAGGACAAATTTTAATGATGTGCCAGAAATACATATGTTACTTCAATTATTTTAGCACGTGTTAATATTTCATGGTTTAGACTTTATACATAAAAGTTAGTATTAACTTTATAATCTAATTTTCTAAACTATAAAACATGGCAAAGTGAACGTTGGAATAAATAGAAATGTAGATTTAAATTAGAATTTTAAGGAAAAAAACATTACCTACATTATAGAATAGATTAAAATCTTATTCATAGTCTGGTAATGTGAGAATATTATATGTTTTTTTAATGAGTTATGATAGCGTCCAAAGTACACATTGCTTCACGTATAAGAATGTATACCTACTTCGGCGGGATTAACGCCCGAATACTGGAACGCCATTCAAATAACAAGTTGCTCTTAACAGCGCACGGCCCACTTAGCCGGTACATTTAAGCGGGATTAACGTAGTTAAGCGCAACTTATATTTAAGGTGCGTTCCAGTATTCGGGCGTAAGAGTGTCGCATTCTGTCCTTAGTTATCTCCAATTAACGACTAATTAGTGACATTTCCAGTGAATATTCTATCAAGACAGCACTGCACTTTTTATCAGTTGCAATGTATTGAAATATATGGTTTCATTTTTAATTTTTTTACTTCCCAACGCGACGTTTTGATTAAATAATAATGTTATAGTATTTCATTTTTAAATTCGAATAATAGTTTGATTTCGCATTCGCGTAAATCAAAGAAACCATTTGCAATTATTCAGCAATTCCGCTATTAAAACAATGCTGTGTGCAATGTATCCTATCTGAGCGTAAGTATCACGCTTGGTTAAAAAAGTCGGCTGTGAAGCAAAAGACTTCGAGTTCGATCCCACACCGGCATTTTAATGTTTTTATTCATAAAAATTTGTATTTGGTTATTGTGAGATCGAAATGTTTTTCGTAGTTAGTCTAAAATAAGATTATTAAGAGAAAAGGTTTGATAGTTTGTTGAATAGAAAGGGCTCTGAAGTTACTGGATTGATTTGAAAAATTCTTTCACCCTATAAATCTTATATTATCCCAGATGAACAAGGGCGAAATTATATTTACAAAAAAAGTGTTTCTACACTCGGGCGAAGTCGGACCGCTAGTGTTACATAAATGGACTAGATAGACTAGAATAGAATTGTGTCGTCACTATTAGTCACTCTTGGGTTTATTCACTATAACATCCAAATCAATTCAATAATATAAACATATTATTCTGAAATTAAACAAAAGCAAATAATTTAATAATTTAACTAGTTTAATTAATGAAAAACACGAAGTTTATGACCACATTCATATAACATTGTGAATTAATAACAATAACTTTAAATTATCGAAAGTAATTGAAAACAATAGGCTAGAGGAAAACCGCATAGTCACGTAATGTTCCCGTTAATACAAGTAGTTACATATTTATATATGTACATGTATATACTTATGTTCACGCTCGTATAACCAGTAGGCAGACATAATTCATAAATGTCGTATTGCCATGTACTGAAATGTTTCAGCCCGTATATGTGTATGTCCCACTAAAGGGCATTGGCCTCCTCTACAATCGAGAGTATGATTGAGAGTGGTTAGGTCATATTGTTCACTACGTTGGCCTAGTGTGGGTTGGTAGACTTTACATACGATAGAAATTCTTATAAATCGCTATGGTATGTAGGTTTCCTCACGATGTTTTCCTTCACCGTTATTGTGCGTGATGATCGACTATCAATACTCACATGATTCTGAAAAGTCAGAGGTGTGCCCTCTGGATGTGGGATTAGAACCTGCAACCACCGTTAACATCTTTGCAGTCGCGTCTAGTCCGTTTACGTTTGTTGATGAAAGTGGATGAAACGAACGTATTATGCTAGGATCGAGCAGTAGCTATAATGATCTACGTCCCTGCTTACCCTTATGGGATACAGGCGTGATTTTAAGTAAGTATGTATGTATACAATATATGACTGCTTCTTTAGCGCAGTTGTACTCCATTGTGATTACAATTAACAACGCTGAGGTCTGGGATCGAATCCAGTGTCAGCCGAGTGATATTGATTCTTTTTATTCACTATTAGCCCGGAAGCAGGATATCATCAGGCCCCCTATCACATATGTCTGTCCTGTTAACACCTCTGCCTACCCCTTGTGAGAAAAGGCGTGATGTTATGTAAGAATATAATGCAGGCGGGTAGGTGCAGTCGGCACAGTAGTACAAAGGCACTCGGGTGGCAAGTCGCTCGATGGGACGCCGATGCCTTTTGTTCTAACGAGCGCTCGTCCCTACGTGTCTGCGCTGTTGTTCTATTACTACTATCACTGGCTGTTTCAAGTGGAGAATTCTAATGGAACGTGGTTTTATTGTAGAATTCTGTTGAGCTGTAGATGTGGCAAGAGGTAACATACATACATTCAATAGCATTGATACAAAAACTAAAGATAGGCCCTTCAGTACATTTCGAGTTGCAAAACGATGACCGTGAAAATCGCTCTAAAATAAATATTAGATTACTTAACGTAACCAAAGATAAGAAAAGACGGCGCAGCATAGTCGCATCAAATATTACTCCATTTTCAAGGGATATTTTTTTTAATTTCATGTGTATTGTGTGTTTATTTTACTGGCTGTTGCCTGCGACTTTGTTCAAAATGTATCCCATACAAAACGTGTACTTTCAAATGCTGACTATTCATTCTCCGATCTAAAAACTAGCCGAATGCAAAAATCTGTATTTCCGGTGCTGTATGGAAAATAGACATTCCGCATGAATTTCTGCTTCATATTGTTGTGACTAAACCCAAAAAATACACCAAGGGAAAACTAAAAATAACACACCGTGACGTATTATGTCGCACCGACATAAATAACGAGTCAATATTTGGATAAAGAAGGCTACCGGCTGTTTACGATAATTCTGTCTCCGACAACCTCAAAGACAGGATACAATTTTATTACTTCCTTTGGTTTTCTGGGAGATAAATGTATTAGTCCAAGTTCATGATATTGCCAATAATGCAATACGGATTAGTAAATAATATTACATGTGTTGTAATCTGCGTAAGTATGCCAACACTTATTGCGTCTTAAAATAGCGGTTTAGAATTTATGTATTTTTATAAAAAAATAAAATAACAATAATGGTTTCTTAGATTTAGGCAAATATTACACATTGAAATAAGTGCGCGATAAAATCCAAAAGAAATAGTTTTCATTCATATGTGTTATATCAAATATCCCGTGACTAAATAAGAGGGCTGAAATAAGGACCTGCGTATGCGATCCCCGCATAAAGACAAATATTTGCAACGAGTTTGCATATTGCCACTGAAATTAATAAGCCATACTACCACTTTTGTCTTACTATGGGATATGGGTGTATGATTGTGGAAGTCATGAATAATGAATAGTACAACTCACCACCCGGTGTGTCCCTGGTACTGTCCGCGCCACCATCCATCGTTGCTCTTCTCCAAGATGAGGATGCGCGTGCCCTTGGTTAGCGACAGTTCGTCGGGCTGCTGCGCCTGGTAGTTGTACTTGACCACGGCCGTGCCCAGCGCGTCCGCCGGCTCCACGCGCCGCGCGCCCGGGGACTCCGCCCCGCCGCGCACCGGAGAACTGTTCGACGGCAGCGTCTTCGAACCGCCGCCCTTCTTCACCTTCTTCTTGATGCTGCACAACCGACACGCGTTATAGCACGCGCCACTCGCACACCGGCTCACAAATAAAAAACACCCAAGCGAAACTAATGAATAAACAAAATCACATTCAAACGGAGGCGAGACGGGAGGCGGTCGCGGCGCGGCAACAGTACGCGAGCAATCCACAACGCACTAGGTTCGCATCCGGACGTGTACCGATGAGGTCATTTTTCGACAAAAACCACGTTATGGGAATCCAGCATTATGCAAGTCATGTCGCTAATTACGGGGACCGCGGGTTACGAGGGAGGTGGACTACTCCGATGCCATCAAATTGGCCTGCGACGGGGACATTTGGCAGGAAGCGGTCAATGACACACTTTGGCCAATAGATACGAGTTAGAATTGATAGCCTCGGCCTATTTAAGATCTGCGACTGATAATAACTATTGTCTATTACTTGTAGATACTTGGAGAGACAGAGGTCCAGCGTTGAATATCGTGAAGATATTGCATAGTGACATTAAAAAATATTATAACAGACAGGTTTGGTCATAGCTTCAGGATAAAATTGAAGACTGAAACCAAAGAAGCTAGGCCCTAAACTTTCTAGTATATAAAAGCAAAAGAAAATGCTTTCAAAATTTTCTTAACATATTTATAAATGACCACATGAAGCTAAAGTGCGTCAGGAAACGACGGCATACAGTATATTCAAGGCATTGTCAAATTCGGATTATATTCCGCGGAAAGAATCTTAAGTCAGTCAGTCTCCATATATTCCACATACACCTCTGTCCACCTCCATTCGGTAAAATAATACACATTCTCATGCGACCGTAAATTGTTTCCACAATGCACACACAATCTAAATAAAGTCCGTGCTACGTAACGTTAGCGGAATCATGCTGTCATTAAAGCACACACAAAGCCTTATGTTAACACCAAACAACCCATTCAACACCGCATCTTAACATTCACGTTATAAACAAAGTAACGTACAGATTGCATGACAACTAAGATGAAGTGCAAGGAATGGCGAGACAGTTGGACAACAAGGCATGCACGCGCGCGGCTGCTCTTCACGAGCCCTGACTCCCGACGCTGATGGCGAGGATGGCGAGCGCGAGTCGCGGACGCACTACTGGCCTGCTCGACACTACGCACCGACGCGACGTGGCTCAACCGACTCACTCGACTATGTGGAACTCTAATAGGTAAGCCAGTGCAGTGTCAAATCCCGTTATTGTAATAATCACTTGCAGTCAACTTACACGTTTAGGCACTTGTTGAGGAGACCTGCGCTTCGTCAGAACTCCACCGGCTAGTGTTCGAGCAAGTGTGCCAGTGCCGCAGCTAGCGCTTACAACGTCACGCACGCGACATACACCCCTGTCGATCTCCTCGTGGCGAAACCAAAGAATTTACCCACAGAGCGCATGCCGTCGAGCCATCAGAGTTCGAATCAAACGTCTCGATACATGGCTTACAGTTAGGAAAGGATAGCACATAGAAACATGAAATTGCATAAGGAAGTTGTTGACAACAGCTAAACATCTTAACTCGTACAACAGATCTGGAGTGATTGGTGAAACAACTAATGAATCCGTTTAACTGAACCACAGAAGAGAGTCCCTGTCTGCGGCGTCAACGGCAGTATACGAATATGAATGTTATCTAGCGCCGCGGCCAGCGGCCGAGGCCGGGGACCGTGGAGCGGTGGCGGCGGCGGCGACGACGACGCTAAAACGCTATAATTTTGCAGCTCACTCTCAGTGGATACTGGATACTGTACCAATGGTGTCGCGAATGTCGCGTATCGCGTGTCGCGTGTCGGCCCGCACACGGGACCAGACAGGAACTCCACTTCGCGGCTTGTTTACGGGAACAAGAATGATTAACTTCTACGTTTTGGAATTCTAAAAGGATCTATGTAAAACTAACCGAGAGAGAATGCGTAAGTTTTCGTCGCCCACGCAACATAGTAGGAATCTGTACCTGAAAAAAATTCTCTACAAATATCTGTTTATTTATCAACTCGTTCACCTAAATAATCACATCACACACAAAATACATAAAAGTTATGAAGCGTTTCAGATGTGCAAGTGGCGGCACTCGGCGGCCTCCGACTAGACATTGGTGAATCTTCATGTCATTTCGCCCGCAAGGGGTAGACAGGGACGCGTCTCGCGTGCGTGCCGTTACAAGCGTCACCTACGGGGCCCGCACGAGTTGCACAGTGGCAGTTCTGACGCCGTGCAGGCCGACTCGCGCACGCACGGACATCGTCTCGACTCAACGTGCGCTCTAGCCTTGACTCATGTGTACACGCCAGGATCCCATCTCACAACCTAACCACTCGTCAACTACCGCGCATTCAGCTGTCAGTCCAGTCGTTGCCATGTACACCGGTGATCGACTGACCTGTCGAAGAGCGAGGGCTTCTCCTTCTTGACGTAGTTGCTGGGCACGTAGCCGGACTGGCTGCGCGCGTTCTGCACGCGCCACCAGTGCTTGGAGTCGTCCAGCAGCAGGTAGCGCTCGTTCTTGCGCAAGTCCAGCTCCTGCGCGCCCTGCGCCGCGTAGTCGTACTTGGCCACCACGTAGCACACGTCGTCCTGCAACAACAACCCACCCGGTCAACCGTCACGCCTCACACGCACTCCACTCGCCGCTGCATACGTCGCCACTCGAATGAGCGACGTTTACCTATTATGTAACAACAGTGTGTTTAGAAATTTTGTTAGTCTGTCTCGCCAAACCGGCTGCGGAGATTAATTCGAAAGGACATGGCCAGTTTTTGTATGGCGCTGTGCCTAGTACTTCGAATCTCGTCTACATCAATTAGTTTTGCATTGTTGGGATAAGGTTTATTCCAAGATTAAAACAGAAAAGTTACAAAGCCTATAAAGTTCAGGGTTTTTAGATATTTACAAAAACATATCTTATTTTCAGGTTATGTTTTGTAGGTTATCCGTCAATTTATTGAATCTAATAAGAATACGTTTACATAAATGCTTTATCATCGAATTTGGAATTTAAAGGAACTAATATTTTATAAGTTACACAAAATATACACCGAGATGTTTTTAATTATGTCACAATGTAAACAAATAAACAAAGCATGGTTCCGGTCAAGCAACTGTCAAGTGTCAAGTATTTTACTGCAGCGTTTAGTTGTTGCAATGAAAGTGTGTAAAAATGGGAAGAATATATGTGCAAGTATAAAACAATGTTTGTAGTATATACTACAAACATTGTTTTATATATATTTAGTATTGTTAGTTATTATGACCTATTACCTACTTATAGATTATTTTTAGGAATATTTTAGACAAAGTTACTATTTTTTTCCTACACTTGCTTTACTGCGAACGAAACGTTTATGCGGGGTCAACAATGGCGGAAATGGGTCATCCATCAATGCAAAATCTTATTAAACTTTATATTACTCCCTAAACTTCTACAGAAATATGACATATTCTTAAATTAATCGTTGATTTTTTATATTCATTCAATTATTGCTTTGTTTTTGTACATGATAAAAAGTAACTAGGCAGAAACTGTCCAGGTCCTTTTGCATAAATAACAGAACAATCCGGAATATCGCGCATCTCTTTGTGGTAAAACGGTTCGATGTGTTGATTATAATAATTCGTGATTAAAACAGACATCCACAAGGAAGAAAATATTACTAAGGACAAACTTAATGTCTGCATTTCTGATCGAAGTTATCTTAAGTCCTAAGTTATGATATCATGAGGATTACAGTGTCCGCCGCGTGTGTAATCCGCCAATATGACGGATCGTCTCGCCACATCTCCCTTTAGAGCCTCTAGAATCTAGATATATTAGCATGTGTTTATATCTCCCCTCATATTAAAAACTGGTTACTTTGTTGATCCAAAAGATCCCACAATAAGTAATGTGTACATAATGAAGGTTACTGAGTAGGTCGACCACAATGCTGTACTTGTGGTCTTATATGATATACATTTTTCTTAATGTAAAAACAACATTGTGGGGGTCAACAGTCAATGTAGAGATCCTTGAGAGAGGCCTATGTCCACTAGTGGACTTCCTGCAGCTGAATAGAGAGAGTGAATACAAGAGAAGTCCAAAAGAACATAGAATACTTAATGAATATTAATCAAGTACTATTAATATTAATAATTATTGATATGTGACTGAATATAAAGTAGAGAAATTTTATTTAAAATATCACAAGACTTTAGAGATATTATCAACATAAGAACGAAATGATGTAATTACTTATAATTATATGACAGTAACAGATATAAAACAGTTAATATCTGTATAGTGTTGTCTGTTACTATGACCAGGAAAGGGATATTAATTCAAGCAAACATTGTATTGTATTGTCAGCACATTGTATGTTTTTGTTATAAACAGGTAATTGAATAATAAACATTACATTTAAGGATTCAATAACTAATATGGGTCCTTTTTGGGACAGAGAGAACATAAAATAATTTTAATATTTGGTATTAAACATAACTTAAACAATTTTAAATTCACCTTATCTTTGTGTGGCAAATAATGAAAACAGCAAAGCTCTAAAACGAACTAATTGAAGGAAAAACATGAATTTATAATTAAATAAAACAGGAAAAACAGAAATGAGGAATTGTTAATTCAGAAGAAGGTATTTTTTTCTACCATAGTATTTCAATTCTTACCTGCGCCATAATCCCATTCCTAGCTAGGTCCTTCATGGCTACAAAACAAATGATCTATTGCATATACAAGTGAATCCAACACCCCACTGCTATAATCTATCTCTTTGATATCAAGTAATAAGACAACACCCTATGAGGCATCAGATCACCGAGGGCTCAACAAGTAAACTTATCCCCTCAGCGAAAGGGATTTTTTTAAGAATAGCTTATTTCATATGTATAACTTCAAATCATATGCTTCACAATATTCAAAACCTGTTCAGATTGTATTCACTGTACGCTCCACTTTTTCTTATCAAAGATGACTAAATGTATAACTGGGGTTTAATATTTTTACCCTATCTCTTTCACAAAGCCTTTGACACATGCAAAACACAAATTGGGGTAGGCAAACACACTGATAACTAAGTATTTGCAAACTGTTGCGCGATTTTCTACTGAAATGTAGGACTGCAGTTAAGTCCAGGGTGGCAGACCGTTATTGATTGCAGTTGCATATAATACAGGTTGTGTAACCACTGTGGGAGTATTGAACCAATCTAGGTGTATTTTTCTATAGGCGAAGGCTGCTGAGCGCCCTCTGTGTCCACGCACCTTGTTTACATACAAACAGTTACCTAACTCAACAGATCACTGCTTATCAGTACTTTGTATTGATTTTAATAACACATAATTGTGGCTATAAAACAGTTCTAGTGTATTGTAGAGCGGGAGTCTTCGTCAAAACACGCTAGAGAGCGCGGACACCCAATCGTGAATGTTCGTATTCGATATCTGTCGGTCGCTCTGCGCAGATGCACGGATATGACAATTAAAATACGCAATACCTGTGCATTCTTCCCGTGCCTGGTGTTAGCCATGGCGTGAGGCGCAGGCAGCGGCTTGCTCGCCCACACCGAGTCAGCGGCGCGCACCGACCGCGTCTCCAGCATGACACCCCCAGCTAGTGCTCTCGGCCTTCTCTGCCCTTTACTGATACATCGTGACGCCCACTGCTACACTGCACTCACTGCACTGCACAAAGCACTCGCGATCGATCTTGCGCCTTCTTGCACTATCACTATTTATTGTTTTGATTGATCGGGACGTGCGAAAAGTCGATCGAATTTTACCCAGCGATCGAAGCTTCTGTGGGCAAGTTTTAACACAATTCACTAAAATATTCGAGGATCCAACACGGCTCCCACCCAGACATGAATATATTATAATATCTAGTTAAAGCAACATTTGTAACTCAACTTATTGATAAAAAAATTAAGAATTTAGCAAAAAATTTCTCTTGTCGGTGGGGCAAAACGACGAATCAATAGACAATTTTTTTTATTATTTTTTTTAGAACATTGATTTCATAGATAAAATTAGAACCGAAACGCAGCACGTCTATGGTGGGATGCCTAGTAGTCGATTATTCCGAATAGATCGATTATTAATGTGACATTCAAGCTTTTACTAGTCTGTGCTTCCTACTGCTTCCTACACATGGATGTAATATAAAAACAGGATTGCGCACGAAGAAAATGGTGTCATCCTGAAATAAGACATGTGCATGTAGCATAAGGTTTAATTTACTATGGTAAATGACATGGAGGAAGGCCGAAACCACAGACTATTAAACAAGACAGACAGCCGAGTCCATACAAATTTTTTAACACGTTAAGGGAACTCACACAGTGAAAGCCCAAACATGTACTTTATGTCTATATTATGTTTTACAATTCATTCATAATTAATCGTCCCTCTCTTTCTATCCAGTACATATTTTGACAGAGTGTTCTTCTTTACTTTTCGTTCGGTGGTTATATACATGTGTAGCAGTGCTGTGACAATCGGTACTTTATCGAGATACCAATCTTTAATTTAATTAGGGATGACTTTATTTTCCGGTTGACATCTGTGCCTCAAACTTACCGGTTTTTTTTACCGATTTAGGTAGTTGTATATTCATATATTGGTTTTAAAGAAATAAATAAAATGAACTTCAAAAATTTTCAAACTTTATTTATAAACAATGAAAATTAAATTATTCTGAAAATACCATAAACAATCCTTATTTAGATTGTCACTTTTTTTTCTCTACCACCCGGTTCACATGGCTGTCTTCGCTAGAGAAGAACGGGCAAGAAACTCTAGCGATGCTCTTTTATAATATATTTACAATACAGGGATTATGCATTAGTTAAATTCAGAAAAGTTCACAATTCATGTATAAAAACCAATTGATCACAATATTACAGGTCATTTTATACAGCTGAGATACGTGAAGTCAACCAGAACGCACAATTGGTCTACACTGTTCCGGTAAAGGTGCGGTAAAGCAATGATTGGCAATGGCAATAGTAGTTACAAAGTAATTAAAAGTTATGATATTATAAATACATTAGGTTTCGTTCATTTTACCTTCTGATTGACCCTAACATACATATTTTAAAATTCGTTATGAGGTTTTTGTTTGTTAAATCGGGATAATCTTAGGAAACTACTACTAAGATAAGAAAAAATCTGCGTTTGATAGCGATTCATGACAATTTAGGATATTTCTCTCCTCAATCAAGAGATGTAAGGTTGTATGGAAGTAAATAATGTGAAAGTAAGAAGCACAACAAATTATTCATCACATTTACCTGTTTCTGGAAAGAAAAAATGTTACATATGTTACTTATAAATCTTATTATCACATATTTTACTTCTAAGACCCCTCGTAACTAGAAATTTTACAATTAACGCCCAACGCTCTTTATGATATAAGCATAATATTAATATGGTTTATTTTAATATCTTAAGCCTTATGAATGTTAAGTTATGTTAGCAACTACAGTTACAGTTTCTTTATGTTAGTAACTACAGGGTTGGCATTCATAGAAAATGCAATGAAACTACCGTATAAACATTAAGGTGTTGGATCATTGTAGTCGGCGATATAAATTTACCCAAATTAGTTCAGTGGTGACAGCCCATATACGTCCCACTGCAGGGCACGGGCCTACTCTACAATCGAGAATACGATTGAGAGTGGTTAGGCCATATAGTCCACCACGCTGGCCTAGTGCGGGTTGGCGGACTTACATACCATAGAAATTCTTATGAATCGCTATGGTATGCAGGTTTCCTCACGATGTTTTCCTTCACCGTTTTAGTGCGTGGTGATTGATTATCAATACACACATGACTCCGAAAAGTCAGAGGTGTGCCCTGGGATTCGAACCCGCGACCACCCTGAACATATGGGCAGCCGCGTCTAGTCCGTTTACCAACAGGCCACCACGCACTTCAAATTAGTTCAGGCTTCTAGTAAATTAATGAAATGTTTTCATTATGGTTAACTTTAGATACATTAAAGGAATAGCGTGCTAAAAACTTAATAGTGTAAATTTACAAATTATTACATCATGGAAGCCATTCCATATGTAACATTACACATGTATTATTAAATCGAATACAAAATAAGTTAAATACAAGTCTGAATACAATATAATGTTAGTATCTTGAAACCATATATGTATATAGATTAAACATAATATTTTTTTAATCACGACGATACAGTTTCTTAAAAATTCTGCAAAAAAACGAAAATGTTGGATTCAATAATTTGAGGAAATTCAATAATTTATATTTATCCATACACTCCTATACGTGGGCCTCCTCAATAAACGATTGAGATTGAGATAGGTCATGGTCCACCAGATCATCATTTAAAGATATGATCGAAATTGATCTTCCATTACATTGCAAATCAATAAAAATATATGAAAGGGGCATGATTCATATAAACAGTTTAAAACAACATATTATGCTTTTCAATTAGCAAAATGATAATCATATTGAAGATTACTTTGTTTTTAAACCATATAAGGAGAGTAGAGATACAATAATCAAACTATTATATGATTTTACTATGCAATATTTCAAAGCATAAAATTAAATTAATTACATTTTCCGGCAAAGTATTGCTATGGACATGATTACAATGAAGAGTATTACGAAAAATGTCTGCTTACAAATATACTATTTGTATTAATTAAAAACAAGTCATTATGAAATTTAATACATCATTGCAGACTTTCATTCTAATGTACCAAAATAATACATTTCAAATTGGTTAATATAAAATACAATTAAACAATACAACCTTTGTATACAATATAAATAAAACTGCAAAATAAGTTTAAAAATATTGCAACATGTGAGACATTCCATGCATAATAATATAATTGGTAATATCATATAAAGGCACATTTACAAGCAAAATGAATATAAAAATTCCTATGAAGGTGTAAGAGAATGTTTGACAACATAGGTCTATTTTCCAGAAAACCTTGTATTGAAACTAAAATGATTTTACACCCTGAAAGGAGACTTGAGCATCAACAATCAAAATTTATCAAATAATTTTAAATTTAATACAATATTCAAATCAATTAACAAAAGTTATTACAAATATTGCAACATGTGAAGCATTCCATGCATAATAATATAATTGGTAATACCATATAAAGGCACATTTACATAAAATGATTATGAAAATACTAGATGCAATATGATTAAGAAACAAACAAATTTCTATTTCAGGATTCTACATTTCAATAATATAAAATAATTGACATTCAGTTTAATATATATAAATATTTTGACAATGATCAGGCAGGTTCATATTAAGGCGTAAGAAAATGTTTGGCAACATAGGTCTATTTTAAAGAAAACCTTGAATTGAAACTAAAATGATTTTACACCCTGAAAGGAGACTTGAGCATCAACAATCAAATTTTATCAAATAATTTTAAATTTAATACAATATTTGAATCAATTAACAAAAGTTATTACAAATATTGCAACATGTGAAGCATTCCATGCATAATAATATAATTGGTAATACCATATAAAGGCACATTTACATATATAATGATTATGAAAATACTGGATGCAATATGATTAAGAAACAAACAAAGTTCTATTTCAGGATTCTACATTTCAATCATATAAAATAATTGACATTCAGTTTAATATATATAAATATTTTGACAATGATCAGGCAGGTTCATATTAAGGTGTAAGAAAATGTTTGGCAACATAGGTCTATTTTAAAGAAAACCTTGAATTGAAACTAAAATGATTTTACACCCTGAAAGTAGACTTGAGCGACAACACTCAAACTTAATCTAAGAATTTTAAATTTAAGAAAATATTTAAATCAATTAACAAATTTATTCTATATAACAAAAAGCTAAGGATTGAGTTTGACAGAATACAGTTGGGACTGCTGTGAGCTGAGGATGATCATGACTATAATTAGGTATTATTATGTACTACGCTTCCTTACTGATCTATAACTCAATCCTTTTGTAACTTTTTCATGGATTAGAGTTTCCATTTCTACATCTTTAGGCCTGTGATCGACATTAATTCTCTTATTATTAAAATTACAACACCATTGTTTAACCTGCATTCTAATTGCGTACAACCAAAAAGACTTCATGAAAGACTCTTTATGATTATTACAATTATACCATGTAGTATCAATATTTTTCTTTAATGAACTTACTATTTCGGAATAAACGTAAAAACTGCAAATGAATGGTAAAATCTTATCATAATATACCGGGTATCTCAAGACTGCTACTGAAAAGGAAGCCAGGTGGTAGTTTTAGTGACTACAAACACAATGCAACTAAAAATTTTGCTAAGAAAAGCGACAATTTTTTTATCATTTTTTAAATATCGTCATTTTTGAAGGGTAAATCCAAAGTTTATGCTAAAATAATAATTTAGACTCTTTTAGACCTTAGAGTCTTTATAAATAAAAGGGTATAGACAATTATTTTACGAAAAAATGTATTTACCACCCAAATACGACCATATAAAAAAAATAACAAAAAAAAATTCGCTTTTTTTCCAACATTTTCTGTTGCATTGTGTTTGAAGTCGCTTAAACTACCACCCGGCTTCGTTTTCGGTAGCAGTCTTGATATACCCTGTATATACTCTGCCATGCAATTTTACACCAGTTCTTGGAAGGATAATACAACCTGTCTAAATCAGTACTATACTCTCTTAAACGAATTAATTGGTGAGATGACTCACTTTTACTTAATAGGGAGTTTATACAGTTACTACAATCATTAAATTTTAAATTTGACATTAAAGAGCGACAAATTGCGCCAGCAATATATGGTATAGATTTGTGTTGATATATATTTTCATTAGGGATGGAGTTTTCTATAAGATTACTTTCCTCAGAATTAAGATGTTCAAAGTAGGAACTAAATTTTTGTTCATTAATTAAGTTATTTAATGTACCTAACACTATCGTCATTTACATCCGAACAATTAGTATATAATGATTTTCCAGTTGTAATATTGTATGTATGTGACTGTTGGGTGTTATTTATTTATTTAATATTATTAAGCAATACTGTTTTGCAGGCTGAGACAAAATTAGTACAGTCAGGATTGGTATTAGAAGTACCATGTTCCCTTATCTGTCCAAAAAAGTTTTCTATCAGAATTTGATTACGACGTCAGAGCCTTAGAAACTTTACACCTTTAACAGAGCGCAAATCTGACCACAAATGTTTGAGTTGAGATTATGCACAAAATGCTTCAGTAATTTTGCTTCCCTTGGATTGGGAGAGTCAAAACGCATAGACACTAATTTTTTTACATCTTCATTCCAGAAATCTATATGTTCAGAGTTACAAGACAATGCATGTGTCAATTTGTTACCATAGCGGCTAAACCCATTTAAACTTTCAAACAAATCATTTATGAAGGTTATTATTTCTGCTGTGAAAAAAATATTATCAAAATTAAGATTAAAAGTAGAATAATCATGTTCTTGGAGATGTTGGATACTCTTCATATAAACTAGTAGTGATGTAGCCACTTGCCGACTAAAAACTTGGGCTGCAAGTTTGACCTGTAATGTATGAGCATTTAATTAATGTTTAGCAATAAACAATATAAAATCTATACTAATATATAGCTTTTGGCATATTGATCACTTTTTGTGATTAGTGACCACTTCAAAACAGAATCTTGATAGAAATTGTATACTTTAATTTACCTTCATTTTGTCATATGAAGTTGGATTTATGTGTTTCTTTGTAAGTTTGATGCTTCTTGCTCGGCCACCAAAGCCATCCCATTTGTATAGACTTTCTATACATTCCCTCTTTGCTCTTCGATAACCAATAAGGAGATACTTTTTCTGAAAATTATTACGAAAACATTTTAACAAATGAGGTACATCATAGATATAATATAATTGGTTGGGGCCAATTTTGTCGCAGATGTCATTCGTGCAATTATTACTTCGTAAAAGTTCAGCATTGGAATCTGATATTAACAACCAACACAAAGCAAATACTTTTTCATCATTAGTATAGCTCCGACATGTAAATGAAGTACCAGTCAAACGTAACTGTGAATCTACTAATAACTTCCCAAATTTACTTAATATGTTATATTTCTTTAAAAATAACTTCGTTTTAGGAGCATTAAGGGTTACTTTCGTCTTTGGCCTTGTTTTTTGTAATTGTACAAGACGTAACTTATTTCTTAATCTGTTAATCGATGCACGTAAAATCTGCTTACGAGGGGTAGATTTATTTGGATCTAGTCTAATACGCTTAATTAACTGACATTTTACTTGACTACTACAGTTTCGTTTTTTAACATTAGACACAGCAAGGGTAGTTGATGTGGATGGTGTAACACATATTTCTAGCTGTTTTCTATTAGGTGGTATGTAAGGGTCAACATGAGATATAGCACTACTACTAGGTTCGGTACATTTAGATTGAAATGAATTTGAAACAACAGGTAACTCACCTGTACACTATAAAAGCATTCATAGTTTATAGTCGGTTGATTTACTATATCAGAAG
Organism: Hyles euphorbiae; assembly: GCA_023078785.2. Classification (NCBI taxonomy): domain Eukaryota; kingdom Metazoa; phylum Arthropoda; class Insecta; order Lepidoptera; family Sphingidae; genus Hyles; species Hyles euphorbiae. The sequence goes on along the minus strand of CM041032.1, from coordinate 19,153,338 downwards.
GGACAACTACTTCAAAAATAAAAGGTTCTACATGATTATTAGTGGGTGTTATTTCTAAATGTTTCTCTAAATTTATATTCATGGTTTAAACACGAATTGCACAAGGTTTTAATTTTAATTTTTCATTAATATGTTCGGCATGAAAATGTTTATGACAAAAACGAATACGGCTACGTTTAATAAAAGGTATGTTTTGTAAATATGGACAAAGTACAAACCTCTAACCACTTACCTAACCTCTTACCCACCTTGCTTGGTTTGTGAAGGGAACACAAAAAAAATATTATTTAGTTCCCGAGTTTTACACCCGGGAACAATGCACTTATTTACCATAGTTCTTACAAAAATAACAAGTATTTTAACACAAATTCAATAATAAACTATTACTCGTTTGAGCCGGTAAACACTAAGGTCACTTAAGGCTATTTTATCTTTTACGAAAACATAAGCACACAAAATCAATAAAAAGGAAAAAAACCGCCTTTGATTGCAAACTGTAGCACCAGAATCCGTGATTAGAAAGTTATTAAATTCCAATTATAAGATTCGTTATACTATGACTTGATCAAGGCACAAGAGAAAATGGCGGCAAACGAGACGAGATACGTTTGACATATCTTTCAATACTAGTGACATAAAATACTACGTCACACACACACTAATATAAATATGAGTAAGATGAACGCCATCCATATTAAAATAGTGAGATAGCTAGCATAGCTTAACGTGCAACTTTTTTTATTCTGAGTTGGACGGGCCTGGCCGAAACCAAATGAGACAGTATGAGAGGTTTCTATCCCTTTTTATTTGCTAGCGTGACCATAATAAAACCCGCCTTAGAACTTTTTTGATCGACAATTCAAAGTTCAGATGAATTATTGAATAACTTTTAATCTGCTTGAATATTAAAAGCAGTTCTTTTTTCGTTAAAATTTTATTATTAAAGTAATGTTTAATTTATACACATTAATTTGCATCTACTACATACTATGTTTTAAGTGAAAATAAACACGTTAAAAGTTTTTCTAATACAATTGATCATGAATTAAGTATAATTAAAAAATATTTATTTTTTGCGATAGTTTTTATTTACTGAGTGATGTAAAATTTCGGCACGGACGTATTATACTAACTGCTATATTTTCACGCCTAAGCCACTGAATCAATTTTGATAGAATTTGATACAGAGATAAATTAGACCTTGGGTAAGGGCAAAAGGTTCCCGCTTGTTATGTAGACAACGCTTGAAGGGGTTGAACAAGGGGATACGCAGTACGCATGGAAAAATTTAAACTGTTGAAGTTACAGATGTCAAACTTTTTTACTTATTTTGTAACAAAAATAACTGCACATTTCGTTTTCTTAAAGTTAAACCATAAAGGGGTTATAATAAGGGTTGAAAGGTAGTGAAAATAATGGTGTGAATAATATTAGAAAAATAGCATTATGGGATTTCATTTCATTTCTTTATTAATCCGGTGGTCTAAAAATTGATATCTGAACGGGTGGTTCACACATTTGGTCAAATATTTTTTAAACGGTTAGACAATATCACGTTTGTTACCTCAAAAACTAAATGCTTCATTCGACGTATTACAACTGAAATATTTACCATATTAGCCAATTTGATTAAAATTCCTGTATTTCCCAAAACATATGGTCACCCTATAGGAACGGGACACAACCTTACCGTCCTACACCTCTCGCTCGGCTCGTTTTTCCGATGACAGTGCGCAGTCCTGTTTATATACTACGTCCATGTTCCTACAGCGTTGTTTGGTTGCTGATGGTTTTTAATCTGTATTTTGTTCTTGTCGTGACGTTTACTGCTAGCGGTGTGTTTTTGGGTGAAAATATAAAAATAAATGGGTCAAGTTATTTGATTGTTAGATAATGTCGGACTCAGAAGGCAGTAATTATTCAGGCAGTGGGTCGGAGGCAGGTAGCGTTGCATCCAGACGGTCGCGAAGGAGTGCCGCGTCAAACCATTCGGGACGGTCGCGTTCTGTGTCCCGATCACGGTCCCGTTCAGGGAGTGGGTCCAGAAGCCCTTCCAGGTCGCGCTCTAGGTCTCGTTCAAAGTCCCGATCCAGGTAAATTACTTATTTAATAAGCGAGAGCGTGTTGTTCCACCATCAACATTGTTAATGGATGTTACCATATTGATTAATCTTCTACAGGAGCCGATCGGCAGGTTCGGACGCTAGTCGAAACAGAGATGACGAAGCTAAAGAAGCCTCAGGCGATGAAGAAGTTGAGGTTTGTGTTTATGGTCATCAAACATTAACATTTGCTTAGATGTATGATTACAAACCACTAAAACTAAGGCTAAAGGACTTAGGTTAAGTGCTATGTGTGTACATTGATTACACATAACAGGGGGAGACAATCCTATCCAAATATATTAATAAGCTTTTATTTACCAAAATAATACAATAAAACAGTTGGTATCACAACACATTTATAAGGTAGTAATTTGTACTAGACATTTCACTGTGGTACTGCAATAGGCTCTTGGCCTGTATCGCACATATCAAAAATAATTATCGTAATATATCTTATTATTGTTATGGTAACTAGTAAGGTTTACATAGATATGCAGAATATCAAATGTTATCAATTAAAAAGATAATTATGAACATAAATCTTATTTTAAGATATTAAGATCAAAATTGTAGTATGTAAACTATAGTAACTAAGGCAGGGGGATCCAAATTGAATAAAAATATTGAGAGAGCTTGTGTTTCTGTGTGTGTATATAATTGTACATATGTTACGATATTTTAAATTATTATTAATTATATGTTATAGCCATCTAGATTTTGCTCTGTTTTGTAGTAGCTTACGGTTTTCAGCCATTTGTCTATAACTGATTTAGCTTTGTAAGGTTGTAATAGCTTTATGATTAATATATTTAGCATACATGTAATAAAGTTAAAGTGGAAAATGATATCATGTAAATTACCTTTGTGCATTCACTTTGCATGTCACTTCACAAAAAATATACAAGTTCAAACCACCCACATGCAACTTGTAGCTTGTATGCAGGTTTGTCCAAGTTTTTGGCAATTTGCAACTTGCCTAATGGAATAGCACCCTTAAGGTAGGACAATCAAATAAAGCATGTTCAATAACATCTGAATATTTGTATCTGCTATTAAGAACACTATTTAATTAGTTTTCATTTATCTATAATCTATTAATATACACCTATTATTTCACTCACAAGTCACAATGTACCGGTAAGGTCCATACACAGAAAAATTTATAAACATACAATGATATATGAATGACACAATAAATGTGGTATAACCCTGTGGGATTTCTCACACTTCTGCACTCACATCCTTGTTTCAATCTGTAAGATGTTTAAAACTTGAAGGTTGTGTGCACAAGTAAAATTTATACATTATACAATTCCTGTATTGTTGACAATTAACCTAAAGTAAATATGTAAAAGAATTGCTTGTAAGTTGTTCTACCAACTATGATTAACATTCAACATTTTATTTAGTTGGCTCTGATGTGTTAGTTATCTATACATCTATACATATAAATAAAATTGAAGTGTCTGTTTGTAAAGTGGAAATTAAAAAAATGTCCAACTACATATCGTTATATACACGATACCTGTGCCGAAAATGATCTTTAATTTTTTTTGTCTGTTTGTTTGTTCCGGCTAATCTCTGAAATGGCTGGACCGATTTTGACGGGACTTTTTTTGTCAGGTAGCTGATATAACAAGGAGTAACTTAGGCTACATTTATTTTAGAAAAATAAAGTAATGTTGCAATGCCCGCGTGCAGCTCACGCACATGCCACCACTGGGCCGTCACGTCGGGCGCCTCCCACCACTTCTCCCACCAACGAATCAATATCACATTTACAAAATATTGTATATAAAGAAATTTTTCAATAAAGCTAATACAAAAAACTGAAAATAAATGTGTAACGGGAGTTTACCGCCGCTCGCTAAGAGATGGCGCCATCGTAGAATTAGATCGCGGTATGGTTTCGTTACAAAGGTTGATAATTAAAATACAAAAAACCACTGAAAAAGACTGCCTCGGTGGCGTAGTTGTACTACGGTACGGTTACAAAGCTGAGGTCTCGGGTTCGAATCCCGGGTTGGGCAAAGTGATATTGGATTTTTCTATTCAGTATCAGCCCAGAGTCAGGAATTTGTGCCCGATATGGCGATAGGCTCGCCACCTATCACATTGTGGGACGGAACATACAAGGTTCGCCTTGTGGGTGCCCTGGCACCTCTGCCTACCCCTTCTGGGAACAAGGCGTGAGTTTATGTATGTATGTATGTATGTACAAAAAACCAAAAAAAAACGAAATAAACTAATTAAGTTTTTTGTTAAATTCCACGCAGACGAAGTCGCGGGCTCAGCTAGTAATAACATAAAACAAATTCCTTTTGGTACATTACAGAAAAGCTTAAACATAGCCAGAGTTAAATTGATACCTCCGCGCCGAATCGTGTTTGGTCCTTTAGGAACAAAGTGGTTCTCCACTTACATCTCGACTTGGAGGCTCATATAAGGTGTTATGGGCGTCCACGACAGATGCGAAGGCACGCGCTCTGCCATTTATCTTGAACAAATCTTGTATATTAATGTAAGATCACTATGTTTGTGTCTCTTCGCTATACATATAATTTTATTGTTAGTAATTAGTATTTTATATAATACAATATATCATGCTATAACAGCTAAAATGCTATTTGTGTTGGCCAAGGAGAATGTTTATCGAGACACACCCTGCTTTCTGTGGTGATTATATCTTACACATTAGATCAAAAACATTTCTGAATATCCGTTTCATCATTAGACAAGCTATATTTTGTTCTAGAAATACAAATGATGATGTCCTGATCCGTGTTGTGTTAAACTAAAACAGCACACTGTAATATAGTACTGTACTGTAGTATAATGCCTACTGTTGTTAATTTATCTTAGGCATAAGGATTTGCTAGCAGAAGTCCCAAACACATAGCCATATTCTGTATCAGTGTTCTGTATCACCCATATACGTCCCACTGCAGGGCACGGGCCTCCTCTACAATCGACAGTACGATTGAGAGTGGTTAGGCCATATAGTCCATCATAGGTTGGCAGACTTACATACCATAGAATTTTTTTATAAATCGCTATGGTATGCAGGTTTCCTCACGATGTTTTCCTTCACCGTTTTAGTGCGTGGTGATTGACTATCAATACACACATGACTCCGAAAAGTCAGAGGTGTGCCCTGGGGTTCGAACCCGCTACCACCGTGAACATGTTGGCAGTCGCGTCTAGTCCGTTTACCAACAGGCCACCACGCACTTAGCCATATTAACCCATTAAAACTCACAATACAAGAAAAAATATGTTTAATTCCAGGACGAACAGGAACCAGAAGGCGAGGACTTGGTGGACTCTGAGGAATATGAAGAGGATGATGAGGAAGAGGAAAGACTGAGGAAGAAACGCAAGAAAGACAGCCGCTATGGAGGATTCATTATTGACGAAGCTGAGGTGAGTAGTTCGATTAATATTAACATGTTGACATCTCATTTCTTATGCCTCCTAGACGTGCTACATGGATAGCTACCTGGGTAGGCGGGCGGGTTGCACGAGGAGTTTGTCGGCATGTTATGTGATACTTGAATGCACTCAAAAATAAATAGAATCTTTGTTATATTCAAGGTGGACGATGAAGTCGATGAAGATGACGAATGGGAGGAGGGCGCCCAAGAAATGGGCATCGTTGGTAATGAAGTGGATGAGATTGGACCCACAGCTCGGGAAATTGAAGGGCGCAGACGAGGTACGAACCTCTGGGACTCGCAGAAGGAAGAAGAAATTGAAGAATATCTTAGAAACAAATATGCTGACGAATCAGCAGCACACAGACATTTCGGCGAGGGTGGCGAGGAAATGTCTGATGAGATCACGCAACAAACACTGTTGCCGGGAATCAAGGATCCTAATCTATGGATGGTGAAATGTAGGATTGGTGAAGAAAAAGCTACAGTACTACTCCTCATGAGAAAGTTCATCGCATATCAGTTTTCAGATGAACCTTTCCAGATAAAATCAGTTGTGGCACCAGAGGGAGTCAAAGGGTACATTTACATTGAGGCTTTCAAACAGACTCATGTCAAAGCAATCATCAACAATGTCGGGACACTCAGAATGGGAGTGTGGAAACAGGAGATGGTACCGATCAAAGAAATGACAGATGTACTCCGAGTGGTGAAAGAACAGTCAGGCCTCAAACCCAAACAGTGGGTCAGGTTAAAGAGAGGATTGTACAAAGATGACATTGCTCAAGTTGATTATGTAGACTTGGCACAGAATCAAGTGCACCTAAAACTTCTCCCTAGAATAGATTATACAAGACTGAGAGGAGCGCTGAGGACTGTGCAAAGTGAAAGCGAAGCTGCCAAGAGGAAAAAGAAGAGGAGGCCGGCAGCAAAGCCCTTCGATCCGGAGGCCATCAGGGCCATCGGCGGTGAAGTGACATCCGACGGTGACTTCCTTATATTCGAGGGCAACAGATATTCGCGAAAGGGTTTTCTGTATAAAAACTTTACCATGTCCGCCATACTCGCCGAGGGCGTAAAGCCGACACTCACTGAACTCGAAAGGTTCGAGGAACAGCCCGAAGGCATCGACATCGAACTGGCCGCACCCGCCAAAGACGACCCCACCAGTCTGCACTCATTCTCAATGGGTGACAACGTGGAAGTGTGCTCCGGAGATCTGGCTAACTTGCAGGCGCGGATCATCGCCATCGACGGCTCGATGATCACAGTGATGCCCAAGCACGACGCGCTGAAGGACCCGCTCGTGTTCAAGCCCAACGAGCTGCGCAAGTACTTCAAGCAGGGCGACCACGTGAAGGTGCTGGCGGGACGCTACGAGGGCGACACGGGGCTCATCGTGCGTGTGGAGGCGCACCGCGTGGTGCTCGTGTCCGACCTCACCATGCACGAGCTGGAAGTACTGCCGCGCGACCTGCAGCTGTGCTCCGACATGGCCACGGGCGTCGACTCGCTGGGCCAGTTCCAGTGGGGCGACATGGTGCAGCTGGACCCGCAGACCGTCGGCGTCATCGTGCGCCTCGAGAAGGAGAACTTCCACGTGCTCGGCATGCAGGGCAAGGTCATCGAGTGCAAGCCGCAGGCGCTGCAGAAGCGTCGCGAGAACAGGTTCACCAGGGCGCTCGACTCCGAGGAGAACACCATACAGAAACGAGACATCGTCAAGGTGATCGACGGCCCGCACGCCGGCCGCAACGGCGAGATCAAACATCTGTACCGCAACTTTGCGTTCTTGCAGTCGCGCATGTACCTCGACAATGGCGGCATATTCGTGTGCAAGACGCGCCATCTGCAGCTGGCGGGCGGCGCGCGCAACAACAACGCCAGCGCGGGACTCTCGCTCGGCTTCATGTCGCCACGCATACAGTCGCCCATGCACCCCTCCGGCCGCGGCGGCGCAACCCCGCGCGGCAGAGGCGGCCGCGGGGGAGGCAGGGGTGCCACTAGGGACCGAGAACTCATCGGACAGACGATCAAGATCACCGGTGGACCTTACAAGGGCAACGTCGGCATCGTCAAGGACGCCACCGGAAGCACGGCTCGTGTCGAACTGCATTCCTCGTGCCAAACCATATCCGTGGACCGCGGGCACATCGCCGGCGCGGCGGGCGCGGCCGCGGGTGGCGCCGCCTCGTTCTACTCGCGCACCCCGGCTCGCACGCCCACGCTGGGCGCGCAGACCCCCACGTACCGCGACACCGGCATCAAGACGCCCATGCACGGGTCCGCGACGCCCATCTACGACGTGGGCAGTCGCACGCCGCACTACGGCTCGGCCACGCCGTCGCACGAGGGCGGTCGCACGCCGGCGCACGGCGCCTGGGACCCCACCGCGTCCGCCACGCCGGCGCGCGCGCCGGACTTCGAGTACGGCTCGCTGGACGACGGCGACGCGGGCGGCGGCTACGACGCGGCCGCGTACGGCGGCGGCTCGTTCGCGCCGCAGACGCCGGGCGCCATGTACGGCTCGGACCACACGTACAGCCCGTACCGGCCGAGCCCGAGCCCCGGGTACGCGGCCGGGTACCCGGGCACGCCCAGCCCGGCCGGCTACTCGCCGCGCTCGCCGTACGAGCCGGGCGCGGCGGGCGCGGCGGGCGCGGCGGCGGAGGCGGGCGGCGCGGACTGGCACACCACGGAGCTGGAGGTGCGCGTGCGCGCGGGCGCGGAGGCGGGGCTGGCGGGGCAGGTGGGCGTGCTGCGCAGCGTGTCGGCGGGCTCGTGCGCTGTGTTCGTGGCGGCGGAGGACCGCGTGGTGACGGTGGCGCCCGACCTGCTGGACCCCGTGCTGCCGCAGGCCGGCGACCGCGTCAAGGTCATCGCGGGCGAGGACCGCGAGGCCGTGGGACAGCTCATCTCCATCGAGAACCAGGAGGGCGTCGTCAAGTTCGGCACCGACGACATCAAGATCATGCAGTTGCGACACCTCTGCAAGATGAGCACCGCGTAACTCGTGCCCGAGTCTAGTTGTTACGTGCTTGTACCAGCATCATGATGGACGCCATATGGTGGAACATCGCGCAACATTTAATCAATTCCTCTTAGTTTATCTCGGATAGCACCGACGAAAGCTTGTCACCTCTTATATATATTTTGGACTGATTAACAACTATGTTCGCTGTATGAAAACCAAAAACGTCTCAGTAGATTTTCTTTTACTATGAAAATGTTCATATAGTATATACACATATAATATACTTCCAATACGAATTTATTTTAAGTATATTAATACCATTGACATTAATGCCTGCAACTTGTCGGACATTGTTCTAAATTACCTAAATAAATTCTGTTTATAGTTAACGAATACTGAAGTATAAAATTGATTTAGTTCTCCCCCCTCAATTTTCCACCACAAACTACGAATAAAAAAGTTATATAGTATTTAAGATCGAAAATATATAATAAAATACGCTAAAATTGTTTCATTAACCAATAATCGAACAACCGGCTCAGTGCAAGTTGGATTCGTGGACCTAGCGTCTAAACTTGTATCGTAAAATCGTAAAGTTAATAATCTCAAAAAAAGATTCATTCATAGCATTCGTTAGACGCCCGTTGTGATACAAGAGGTCGCGGGTTCGATCCCCGCATCAAAACAAATATTTGTGTGAATCTCAAATATTTGTTTCGGGTCTGGGTGTTTGTGACACCGAAGTCTCTTAGTTCCCGATACCCACGACACAAGACTCGACGTTAGTATGGGGTCAGGACTATGTATGCGACGACTGTTGCGTGTATTTATCTACTTATTATGAACATCATAAATTGTTGATTTATTGCTATGCCTTTATTTTGAGACCTTACTCTTCCGACAATTTCTTTATTAACGTTCAATTTGATACTACGTAATTATGAGAAATACCTTTGTTATTATAGGTGCACCAGAATCTCATGGCATTTTGGGAAATTTGAATTTACGCATCGCAACACTGGGGTAATAGGATGAACATATTTTGATACTTTCAATAATTGTAATTTATTATTATTTCAAATTAACATGTTTCTTTTTAAGTATAATTTTGTAAATAAAGTGCTTAAAGTTTAAGTATAAATATATAGGTTATTTAAACATTAAAATGACTTCAAAATTGTACTTTTAGATTAATAGCCAATGAAAATAGGTAAATAAGATTTTCTTCAGTTCTAAATTATAAAATACATACTAGCCTTACGAGTATTTATAATATAGAGGGAGCGCTGGTACTTCCAAAACGTAGATAAAAATGTTCGTACCGAGCCACCAGTTTTGTTTTAATTCTCTCTTCTTATTAGTTCTTACTTAATCTAACAACTTTAAATTTCTAGATTGTACGTAGTTTGATTGTGAGTAATTTTTATTTAAATAATTATTAGATTCCAAAAATGTTATGAGAGATGCAAGATTGTAAAATAAAAAATCGTATGATTTTATTTTCAGTCTTCTTTATTTCATTAACACTTTACTCAAAGCTCATTTCAAAATTTTTTAAAAACGATGATTTTGTATAATTGTGACCATATTATTCACAGATCTGGCGATAAACCTTGTAAACAATGTGTCGCACTTGTGATCGTCGAACTAATTTGTATATTTTCGCTAAGGAAGTATAGAAATCTTAAAATATTCACATGAATGACATACCCATAGATGTAGTATAAAACATAGATCGGCAATGTGTCATTTTGAGCGCGACCAAAACTGATTTACGATTGTGTGCGTGAAGTTTACATGTGTGCTTGACATATAGTGGTGTACCATGCACTTTCGATACTATCATATCGATATCGATATAGCTGTCGGCCTGTAGTTGTGAAATAAAATGTTATGGATATATGCGACATCTTATTATATATTAACAGAAACTTATTGATGTGTTTATTTCAATACAGATTGATAAACACACAAATAAATAAAGACAAATTGTCATATTATTTGAAAACATTTTGTTTGAGATGTTTTGTATGGGTATTTATGTTTACCTGAACAAAATTATTTTTTTCATTGTGATGTAACATATGTGTACATAGTACATACACCTAATAAAACTGAAAACAAAAAACCCTTTTATAAAATAAAACTATAATTTACAAAGTTTTAGGTTTATTTTTTTAATTTTTAATTTCCCGTCGCGAAGTTTCGATTACTTTACAACTTTCGTAGTCACAGGGTGGACTCAGTCTGCAACAAAATCCATGATTATTAGTTTTTTTCAATGAGTAACATTCGCGTAAGTATATTTATACCAGAGTTAAAAAAATATGCTTATTTAAGTCAATTAATTGACTTGTAACACATTGGGAAGTGTTGGACGCCTGCTCGGTCGGAGCTTGTAGGAAGTCGTTGGATGCAGGCAGCTTGCAACAAACTGATGTAGACATTCTTGTGGAAGGCCTATGTTCATTAGTCGCATTCCTGTGGCTGAAGAAAGAGACAGTTTAATAAACCGTAAAGGTTTTCTCGATCTCGTCACCTAAACTAATGTTTTTCCTATGAGAATTATAAATTTTAAACCTATACCTAATGTTATGATAAATGAATAATGTTGCTTCAAGGTTTGGACGATGATACTGTGCATAAGTATCGCATATTTTATAAAAATATCTAATATGTTCTTGTTTTACTATTATAAATTGACAGCCTCTTGGCAGCGATTGAAACAGGTTCTTAATTCATAAATCACACACATGAAGTGTTATAATAATTTTTCCACAAATATAAAAAAATGAGAAAAAGTAAAGTAATAAGTAATATTGCAGAATGAATACTATAATAATGGCCGGGGAAATATGGCCGGGATAACGCCAGGTAGAAGAAGAAGAAGAATGCACACTATCACAACATACTATAGCTCCATAAAAATGTAGGGAAACATGTGTTGTCATCGACTATTTCATCGACAACGTTTTATTGATCGAACCTGTCAGTCAATCCCTAGCAACTTTTGGTTGAAATTATTGTAAATTCACGTATTTGATATAATTTTTTATACGCAATGGATGCTTCCAGCGTATTTATTTAATGAAATACTATATTCTTTTCTACCGATATGTATACACGGATTTCCATTTAATTCTATAATATTGTCGAAAAAAAGTATTGTACAAAAGTGGCCGGTACCTGTGAAAACTTTAATTATTTCGGATTTTTACGCCTGTATGAACCACACTTTGGCACTGCACAATGCACTATAATAAACTACGTTTAATAAATATAACCAAGTACTGTAAAATTAAATAAATTATGAAAATAAGCGAATTTTGTTGCTCGCTTATTTTGACATATTTTGACTCTAGGTCACTGCAGGCTACTTCTGTGTAAACGTATGGTCGCATCATGCATCTCGCTTTAACATATGAGTTAAATTATTCTATCTCTTTCACATTGCCGATCTATGTTTTATACTAAATCTATGGTCCATAGATTTAGTATAAAACATAGTACCGGCCACTTTTGTACAATACTTTTTTGCGACGATATTATAGAATTAAATGGAAATCCGTGTATACATATCGGTAGAAAAGAATATAGTATTTCATTAAATAAATACGCTGAAAGCATCCATTGCGTATAAAAAATAATATCAAATACGTGAATTTACAATAATTTCAACCAAAAGTTGCTAGGGATTGACTGACAGGTTCGATCAATAAAACGTTGTCGATGAAATAGTCGATGACAACACATGTTTCCCTACATTTTTATGGAGCTATAGTATGTTGTGATAGTGTGCATTCTTCTTTTTCTTCTACCTGGCGTTATCCCGGCCATGATTATAGTATTCATTCTGCAATATTACTTATTACTTTACTTTTTCTCATTTTTTTATATTTGTGGAATAATTATTATAAAACTTCATGTGTGTGATTTATGAATTAAGAACCTGTTTCAATCGCTGCCAAGAGGCTGTCAATTTATAATAGTAAAACAAAAACATATTAGATATTTTTATAAAATATGCGATACTTCTATGCACAGTATCATCGTCCAAACCTTGAAGCAACATTATTCATTTATCATAACATTAGGTATTATAGGTTTAAAATTTATAATTCTCATAGGAAAAACATTAGTTTAGGTGACGAGATCGAGAAAACCTTTACGGTTTATTAAACTGTCTCTTTCTTCAGCCACAGGAATGCGACTAATGAACATAGGCCTTCCACAAGAATGTCTACATCAGTTTGTTGTAAGCTGCCTGCATTCAACGACTTCCTACAAGCTCCGGCCGAGCAGGCGTCCAACACTTCCCAATGTATTACAAGTCAATTAATTGATTTAAATAAGCATAATATTTTTTGACGTGACAACGTCTTAAATTAGGTTGCGGCTGGGAGTCACTTATGAAAAAGTGTAACGCCCGGTAACGTTACGATGAGTCACCGAACGAGAGAGAGGCCCGCCGAATGCCTTGCGTCTCTCTCCCACTCAACTATGATCGGTCTGCCGCGCGCGCAGCACTAGAGAATTAGGCGCATTGAATCGGCGCATGCTTGTGTCTCTGTCTTTGTCTTTCTCGAACGTTCTTGGCGTTGGAAAAACAAGAAAGCGTCACAATACAAGTTCACACGTGTGGTTAAAGTATCGTCAGCTGTGTCTGTAGTGAAAATATGGAGTGCTTAGATTCGTCATTTATCATTTACAACAACTACAACAATAAAGGTAAATAATTGTACACTGATATTTCATTATCGTAAACTATGATTGATTGATTAATTGTTAGATTGACACAAAAGTTGAGAAACTGAGTTTATAGGTTATGTCATACTATTGATAAATGTTGATAGTGTTTTAGTAAACAAAATATATTTCTATAGTTAAAATTTGTGCAATTCTTATTTTCATTCAATTCCTTGTTCCTATTGTGCAATTTAATTATATTCATATCAATAAATATTCTACCGAGAAAAAGACGTTGTCACGTAAAATCTTCGCCCGTAAAACCGACTTTACAGGCAACCATTTTTTAACTCTGGTATAAATATACTTACGCGAATGTTACTCATTGAAAAAAACTAATAATCATGGATTTTGTTGCAGACTGAGTCCACCCTGTGACTACGAAAGCTGTAAAGTAATCGAAACTTCGCGACGGGAAATTAAAAATTAAAAAAATAAACCTAAAACTTTGTAAATTATAGTTTTATTTTATAAAAGAGTTTTTTGTTCTCAGTTTAATTAGGTGTATGTACTATGTACACACATGTTACATCACAATGAAAAAAATAATTTTGTTCAGGTAAACATAAAGACCCATACAAAACATCTCAAACAAAATGTTTTCAAATAATATGAAAATTTGTCTTTATTTATTTGTGTCTTTATCAATCTGTATTGAAATAAACATATCAATAAGTTTCTGTTAATATATAAGATGTCGCATATATCCATAACATTTTATTTCACAACTACAGGCCGACGGCTATATCGATATCGATATGATAGTATCGAAAGTGCATGGTACACCACTATATGTCAAGCACACTTGTAAACTTCACGCACACAATCGTAAATCAGTTTTGGTCGCGCTCAAAATGACACATTGCCGATCTATGTTTTATACTACATCTATGCTATGGACATACCTAACTCAAGTTTTGAAACAGCGGTTGACCGATGGTATTGCCACATAAAAATCATTGTTAGTTTTTAATTTTATGCCATGAGATTCTGGTAGACCTATAGTTGCATTCAAAAACATTTGACCAACGCAGTGATCCTGAGGATCTGCTTTTTCCTTTTTTGGTACAGAATAATAAAAACCAATTACCAATTATTGTTCACCAAAGTCTTGTTCATCATATAAGTATAGATTGGCAATTACTGGTAATGACTGTATGCAGCTGCGGCTACTTCGTTTTCATCGGCTCCCCGCCCACTGCGTCACGGAATCCGTATCGGACCAAATCGTTTATTCACTGTAGACGGATATATTATGTATGTAATAGTGCGTGGTGGCCTGTTGGTAAACGGACTAAACGCGACTGCCAACACTTCTGACTTTTCGGAGTCATGTGTGTATTGACAGTCAATCACCACGCACTAAAACGGTGAAGTAAAACATCGTGAGGAAACCTGCATACCATAGTGATTTATAAGAATTTCTATGGTATGTAAGTTCGCCAACCCGCACTAGGCCAGCGTGGTGGACTATATGGCCTAACCACTCTCAATCATACTTTCGATTGTAGAGTAGGCCCGTGCCCTGCAGTGGGACGTATATGAGCTGATACAATACAAGGAAAAATAAAATGATCCAGCTGATTTTATTAACATTTATTGAATAAATAATACAAAATTGGTTTCAGTTGCAATATTTTCAGAATTTCAAACAAAATACAGTCACATAAACTGAGCAAGTAACTCCTAACGAGACTGATTTCACGCTAAAATTTTTGATATAATACGATTACATCTCGAAAAATATGTCGCTACCCGTTACAAGTAACATTCAAGTTTTCACATTAAATACATCGATGGAATTTAACATTATTAATCAGGTAACATTTATTGATTACATTACATATTCAAGTAAATATAATATTTTTCACTAATATGAAAATACGGGTAAATGCTCAGCGAAATGCGGCCAGAGACATGGTGAAATGCATAACGAAGTGAACATTCGAAGTAACACTGACTAGCCTCAGCTCTCGGATGTACCCGCTAACAACACCGCCATCAAAATAATGCGCAGAAACAAATTAAACCTCCACGTACATCGAATGGAATCGCAATATTCAAAGCAAAATAAAAGCCTACACATGTATTACACCTTGTCTATGTAACATAAATACATAAGCGTTGTATTTGAATATTCCTCCACATTATTTCACTTGGCAGTACAATAGCCATGATTTATTACACAAATAAAACTAATCAACAATTTTTATCGCGATCGAACGGCGTTGACACTTGCGGATCATTCACTACCCATACAGGACAGATTTCTCGTATGCCGTTTTGAACAACACTTATCGAGATTACTAAACATCGAAAAGTCAAACTTGTTCGATCATAAATATCGAAATAGCTACCTTCAGTGTCAACGCGTTCTTGCTCACACTAAATCCATTAGATTTAATAAATCGATTAGAATAATCAAACGACTAACTATTATGCAACGCACAGTCACGACTCGCGACTAGTGCGACGTCACGCGACTAACGTATGAAATGATATTATTGCAAAATTATTATTACATTGGCAAACTACCCCCGATACCCCTAAGTACTAAATGATCAACTTATGTTAATGAGTTACATTACACTGTCCGCGCCAGACAACTTCGGATCGCGTGGGGCGTGCAATGAGAACCAGCTCACAATATCGACTCACTAAGAGAACTTTTCAAATATACAAATCCAAATAACCGTATTCGCTGGGTGCGCGACGACAGCGCCAACTAGCGGTTGCAACTACGGTGGCCTCCGAAATGTCAAATGCCCGGCTGTCATTACGACGAGTTATTTACAAACGAACAATTTTAATTAAATATTGTAATTTACATTTATTCCAATAAATATTCTAAACTTCACTTCACTGGATTTAGTTTTATTCTCCTGTATTATTCATATTTGTTACTTTCTGTCTGTTTCCCAAAGATTTAATAAAATAAAATAAAAAATAAAAAAAATCTATATAAGATAAGTCTTTTTTATTACACGCTTTATATTAGCTTCACTTGTATGTTTGTATGTTTGTATGTTTGTTTGTAACCGACTTCTTTGGGCGCGATTTTGACCCACTTTAAACGGCCAGATTTCGTTCAAATTTTGCACACCTGTCAAAGACCGATGACAATACAATAATTCGATTAAAATATATAATTATCCTGATTAGATTCGCCAGGATTAATTATTCTTATAATTGATGACCATTGCTACATTCATCGCTAGATGGCGTTAACATTGTATTCTTCAAGTGTCAAATGTTACTACTGACCAACAGATGGCGTTATTGATTGGAAATACAGCCGTAGATGGATGTTTTTAGTCAAAACAATTATATAATAGTTAAAAAAAACTAAAATACACGCTTTAATAAGATATACAACTAAAAAAGTAAAAATAATTGATACTGAATTTAAGATAAGAAAATGGAGTAAAATACATATATTTTATTGTTACAAAGCGTGGGGTGCAGGAGGATAAGTAATTGTTGTAAACACCCCACGCTTTGTAACAATAAAATATATGTATTTGACTCCATTTTCTTATCTTAAATTCAGTATCAATTATTTTTACTTTTTTAGTTGTATATCTTATTTTTCGTCTAAAATGGCACAATCAATAGATTTCGCTTAGTACATTACGGATTTTTCATGGCTGTCGTCATGAGAAGTAAGTAAAGAAATAAGCAAATTTCATCGAATAATGCATTTCATATAAATAGCAGACGATTATTTATGAGTGCTTGTGCTCTCAATAATCCATCCTTTTATGTATTTTCAGTTAAACATGGCCAAATTAATCATAAAAACTGGATTCCGACCAATCACACACGACATCATTTTCCAACCACAAACAACATTGAAAGGAAAACAATTAGTTTTAGCTCAACACGTGCAAGATGTGAAAGAAATTAAATATGAAGATGCTATGATCCACACCATTGAAGCACATGTTATTCGACAAACTTCAGTGACATCAACGCCATACAAAACATCCTTGAATGTTAGCAGTTGTTTACTGTTTTTGCAATTTTTGATGTAGTACGTAATATATTACACCATTAGTAGGTGTTAACGAAATAATTATTTTTTTACAGATTGATTCTAGCCGTCATATTACGAGTGCCAAATGTGATTGTGTGTACAATCAGAGCTGCAGGTGTAAACACATTGCGGCTCGTTCGTTGTTCGTTGTTCTCGTTTCCAACTTGCCTGTGGAAATTTGTAGAATTTTTTATCACTATTTCTGCCATTGTTTTTGCAATTAACTACGCTGCAAGCTTCGTGACTCATCTTTATTTACTAAAAACGTAAATCTTGCTAGTAAAAAGTGACAGCGTCCGCCACCGATAGTTCCTTTTTTGGCCATGACGCGCGCTGCGATCGTTTCGTGGTTCCCCCACCTTATACTTCGCACCCAGCGAATACAACATATAAAACGCAAACGAAGCGAAAACGCCTGTACAAACCAAGCTTGCATATTATTTAAAATTTACTTCCTACAGCAAAATAATTACAATTCTCCAGTAGGAACGGCCGAGGTTCCCGGCGCGGACGCAAGCTATACACTTTGAGACACTAGGCCAATATCTAACTCCAAGAAATAAATGTTCATCGACAATACGAGCATTCACACATCGCACTCGCACAATTTATCATACCAATGTTCAGATCTCTGCGACCCCACATAATCTCAATTACAACAATTTCTAAACGGTGTACTTTTTACATGAAAAAAGTTACGCACATTCATCATCATGCATCATAACATCGTATTACAATACAAACTACATTAGAGACGAGAAATAAATATGTACAAGACTTATCAAAATAAACGTAGAAACTTAGTACCGAATGTTGGTATTGTAGCGTGCGAGTGTGTGAGTGCTCACGACGCGTACATGCGCTTGATGTCCTCCTTGTAGCGCTCCTGGATGTCTTTCCGCTTGATCTTGAAGGCGGCCGTGACCAGCCCCATGTCGGGCGACCACACCTCCGTGCACAGCTTCACCGCCGCTGGCACCTCGAACTTCTCCAGCCCGCCTGATCAAACAACACACGTTACTATCAAAACTTAAACATTACCATATCATATTATACAGAACTTTCATTCTCTAACATAGTTGTTGCCTCATTGAATTCAGGAGTAACCCTTCTAGGATAAAAAATGTTCTAAATTTTAGACAGATGTAAAAGAAATTTCGCCACAGATGATATTCAATATTGTCTGTGTACCCCAGTGTAGTAATGATGTATTTATATACTACTACTCGAGTTACTAGGAAATCATTGTGTAGTGACTTTCGTCCACTGGTCGTCAGACATTCAGTAGATGTGGTCAGCCCAATTCCACTTCTGTTCTTCTGTTTGTCCTACATTCGCGATTTTGACAATTGCCAATAAATATTAAACAAAATAAATAAATTCCCCGCTTACATTTCCTGGCATGATCAGCGAGCTCCTTAACAACCGCCTTCTCTACGGCGGTGCTCTGACACAGCTGCTCGAAGTCCATCTCGGGCGAGCCGATCCTGGCGGCGAGGTCGGCCAGGTGCTGTGGGTTAGGCACCAGCAGCGCCACCGTGTAAGTCTTCGAACTGTCGCCGTACACGCAGATGTTCTCCACTATGGGACACGTCTTCAGCTCAGCTTCCACTTTGCCCAGGGAAACGTATTCGCCAGCTTGCAGTTTCACCAAGTCCTTCTTGCGGTCTGTGAATTGGAGATTTTGTGATATTTTTTTAAACTATAAATGTAATAAAAATTGACGATTTGTAAGAATTTCTATGGTATGTAAGGTCTGCCACTACTACGCACTAGACCAGCATGATGTTATATGGGCTATCCACTCTCAATTGTACTCTCTATTGTAGAGCAGGCCCATGTCCAACAGTGGGACGTATATGGACTGATACAGATACAGAATTGATTCCACAGTTTTTTAATGCCCTTTTACATGTCATGGTACAGTAACTACATTAAGTATTTTGGTAATTCTTATGTTTTTAGATGAAGTATTGATACATGAAATTTACGAAAATCATACTAACATCACATGTACAATGTGTCAGCTCAACACAATTTAGAGAAGATTGTGATAGCTAGTATGGTAATAAAATGCTACTTTAAGTACTCACCAATGATCTTAATGCATCCATCATGGTGCAGTTCTCCAATGTCTCCGGATTTGAACCAGCGTCGGCCGTCAATGTCTAAGAACTCTTCCTTGGTCTTCTGTGGGTTCTTATAGTAGCCTTCAGCGACGCAGTCACCGCCAATCACTATCTCACCCTGAAAATTAACGTGCGATTGTTTTATTTAGGTCACAGCAGTATACTTTTGATAGTGATATTTGTATTTGTAATCTAATACACGAGTTGTAGAGTGGCTGTGATAGATTTGACGTTAAGTGGAATGCTCTTGAAATACATAGATTTTATTTATTGGGTGGTGATATAAAATTATTTTTTTAGTATGATATATTTCAGAATTCAATTTTGTAGAATGTAAAAGTAGCAATATCATAAAGCTTTTAAAATTTTACATTTTTTTTAAATAATAATTAGTTAATATTTAATAAATATTCAAACTAGTATGTATGATGCCCAGGTCTGGGTGTTTATGTGACTGAAAAGTATCTCGTAGTTTCTGACTTATATGATACGAGACTTGTATATCAGTGTGTGGCCATTTGACAGCCTTCGTGGCGCAGTCGGTTAGCCGCCGGCTGGGAAACGAAAAGCCGCGGATTCGATTCTCGCACTGACACAAAATTTTAAGTGACAGATATTAATTTCGGTTCTGGATGTAGGTGAGACCGAAAAGTATGTTAGTGTTGGGTTGTAAGGTATGTATGATGTAAGTATGATTGTTACTGTGACCTACAAATATTTGTTTCGGTTTTGAATGTTCGCGAGACCGAAAAGTATAATATGACTATTGGGTTGTATGCTATGTAGGATGTAAGTAGGATAGTAACCTGCGGGAAGGGCTTGTTGGAGACGCGGTAGTTGCCCTCCTCCCAGTTGAGCAGCGTGAGGTCGGTGCCGGTGGTGTTTGTATGATGTATGTATGTAAGTATGGTATTCACCAGGGTTGATGCGAATATTCGCATCCGCATTCGCAAATGCGGAACTTCCGCATAGATTTTGACATCTGCATCCGCATCCGCATCCGCAATAATCGATGCGGATATTTATGCGGATGCGGATGTGATACAAGATGAGACAAGATAGAAATTTGGTGGTGCCGGCGAATGGCGTGTGCCGTTTGCACATGACATTGACCAGTGGAAGCGAAAGATGTGGATGAAAATCCTCTTAAGTGGTGTTCATCGAGAGGAATTTAAGATAAACTCATTTGCAAAAAAAACGGGCACTAAGCAATGAACCATTTCAAATGTTACTATTGGTTTGTTTGATAATTATAGGTAGTTTTACTTTCACAATTTTGTAAATTAATAAGCAAATAATCGTTTTCGTCAGTATTATCATAACATTTTGATAAAATTTATGGGTTTTAATGCTAAAGTTCACTAGTAGTGAATGCTCGCTAGTAGTGCATATACTCGTGAAGTAAAAGTTAACAAAGATTTTTGATTGTTTTTTTCTTTAATAAAGTAAAAGCAAATAAATGTTTAGTATCGAGTGTGACCCCCTCTATCTGAAATCACAGCTTGAATTCGTCTGGGTATGCTAGCGAGGATATCCCGGATACTTGCTTGCGGAATACGTTCCCACTCCGCGGTAATCACATTCTTCAGCACTCTGATGGTCTGCGGAGCCGGTTGTACTGATCTCACGCGTCGTTTTAGAACGTCCCAGACATGCTCTATAGTATTGAGGTCGGGACTTCGAGCTGGCCAATCCAAACGACGAATGCCGACTTCTTGCACATACGCTTCCACATCACCAGACCGGTGGGCGCGAGCGTTGTCGTCCATAAAAATTGAGTCGTCGCCTCAAGCGGCCAATGCGGGTTGTGCATAAGAAATTAGAACTTCCATTATGTATCGATGTCCAGTCAGTGAGCCGTTTTCAATGAAGACTAACTCTGTACGATCCATTGAATTTATTCCTGCCCAAAACATAACAGAGCCCCCACCATAAGGTGTGATTTCTTCAAAACAAGCCTCTGCAAAGCGTTCTCCTCGTCTTCGTAGCACTCGCCGACGTCGATCTTCACCGAACAGAGATATCCTGGCTTCATTGGAGAACAATACCCTATTCCAGTCTTCTTGAGTCCATGACTCACAATTTCGAGCAAACCTAAGCCTGGCAACTCTGTGCTCACAGAGTAACTTAGGGCCACGGGCCGGGCGATGACTGCGTATATTGGCCGCGAGAAGCCTCCTCCTGACCGTCCATAGACTAATATGCACATTTCTTACTTCTTCGAGGTTGTTCTTAAGGTCCACATACGAAGACTTGCGATTTCTCAATGCGCGACTCACAAGAAAACGATCATCCCGTGGTTGGGTACATGGTTTTTTTCGAGGACCAAGCCTTCTCTCGACGGAACCGGTGTCTTGATACCGCTGCCAGGTCCTTTGAACCGTCGAGCGACCCACACTTAGCCCAGAGGCTAAGTGGCTCAGAAGCCACGAAGAATTGGCTGCAACCCTCTTCGAGCAGCGCAATAATTTTGGTAGCTTTTACCACTTTCTCTAACATTATTGAGACAGCTAAACAGCAATAAATGAAGCTTTGACAATTAAGAATATGAAATAAATTCATAAAAATTGACTAAAAGTTATGAAAACCGATATTATCTTTTGGGACTTCGCACCAAAAATGTAGGATAAAAAGTGGTTTTTTGTAAAAACGAGCATCAAACGAAAATTTGAATTTAGAACGTACTGTTTTAAACACCATGGCATTTTTAAAACCAGCCTGTAACATGTACAAATGATTGAAATCATTTTGGTACCGTATTTTTTTAAAGAAGAATTAAAATCAAAACCGACCGTTTTTTTTGCAAATGAGTGTATTATTGTCGATAACTCGAAGATTTTTATCCACTCCACTAATTAGTGATCCTAGCGAACAATTATTTGCAGGTTTAATTTACGAACCTCTTCCTTACCGCCTTGTATTAGAAAAGGCGACGTTATACTTAATAAATAAAATGGTGTTCTTTTGCGAGCACTTGGGGCTACTCAAAACGAAGGTGATGAATTTAGTTATCAATAGAAAAGATGGCTAGAACCTTGCACAAGGATGGGATCGAATTCTACACATAAATAAATCGGAACCCAAAAAACCAACTGCCAGATATCAAGACAGTGAGCTTCTTCTGCGTAGATTGAAACGCAAAAACAGACTAACGTTTTAAATTATCTTTTTTATTTAATAATTGTAAATTATGGGTAGTTAAATTATAATAGTCACTAAGCGGATGAGCTTATACTCAGTCCGCCCCTTGACCATGAATCGTGGAAAGTAATAGAAATGCCGGGAAGTTAAAATATATAAAAATTAATATAGATAAATCGATAAATAATAGTAAGCGATAAAATCCGTAAATAATAGTTTAATTTTAATATTCATTCATATACTATATTTATAGAGAATCTTAAACATCCGCATCCGCATCCGCATCCGCGGATGTGGGCCTTTAAAAATCCGCATCCGCATCCGCATCCGCGGATGTGAAAAAATCGACATCCGCAACATCCCTAGTATTCACCTGCGGGAAGGGCTTGTTGGAGACGCGGTAGTTGCCCTCCTCCCAGTTGAGCAGCGTGAGGTCGGTGCCGGTGGTGTTTGTATGATGTATGTATGTAAGTATGGTATTCACCTGCGGGAAGGGCTTGTTGGAGACGCGGTAGTTGCCCTCCTCCCAGTTGAGCAGCGTGAGGTCGGTGCCGGTGGTGTTTGTATGATGTATGTATGTAAGTATGGTATTCACCTGCGGGAAGGGCTTGTTGGAGACGCGGTAGTTGCCCTCCTCCCAGTTGAGCAGCGTGAGGTCGGTGCCGGTGGTGTTTGTATGATGTATGTATGTAAGTATGGTATTCACCTGCGGGAAGGGCTTGTTGGAGACGCGGTAGTTGTCCTCCTCCCAGTTGAGCAGCGTGAGGTCGGTGCCGGTGGTGTTTGTATGATGTATGTATGTAAGTATGGTATTCACCTGCGGGAAGGGCTTGTTGGAGACGCGGTAGTTGCCCTCCTCCCAGTTGAGCAGCGTGAGGTCGGTGCCGGTGGTGTTTGTATGATGTATGTATGTAAGTATGGTATTCACCTGCGGGAAGGGCTTGTTGGAGACGCGGTAGTTGCCCTCCTCCCAGTTGAGCAGCGTGAGGTCGGTGCCGGTGGTGTTTGTATGATGTATGTATGTAAGTATGGTATTCACCTGCGGGAAGGGCTTGTTGGAGACGCGGTAGTTGCCCTCCTCCCAGTTGAGCAGCGTGAGGTCGGTGCCGGTGGTGTTTGTATGATGTATGTATGTAAGTATGGTATTCACCTGCGGGAAGGGCTTGTTGGAGACGCGGTAGTTGCCCTCCTCCCAGTTGAGCAGCGTGAGGTCGGTGCCGGTGGTGTTTGTATGATGTATGTATGTAAGTATGGTATTCACCTGCGAGAAGGGCTTGTTGGAGACGCGGTAGTTGCCCTCCTCCCAGTTGAGCAGCGTGAGGTCGGTGCCGGTGGTGTTTGTATGATGTATGTATGTAAGTATGGTATTCACCTGCGGGAAGGGCTTGTTGGAGACGCGGTAGTTGCCCTCCTCCCAGTTGAGCAGCGTGAGGTCGGTGCCGGTGGTGTTTGTATGATGTATGTATGTAAGTATGGTATTCACCTGCGGGAAGGGCTTGTTGGAGACGCGGTAGTTGCCCTCCTCCCAGTTGAGCAGCGTGAGGTCGGTGCCGGTGGTGTTTGTATGATGTATGTATGTAAGTATGGTATTCACCTGCGGGAAGGGCTTGTTGGAGACGCGGTAGTTGCCCTCCTCCCAGTTGAGCAGCGTGAGGTCGGTGCCGGTGGTGTTTGTATGATGTATGTATGTGAGTATGGTATTCACCTGCGGGAAGGGCTTGTTGGAGACGCGGTAGTTGCCCTCCTCCCAGTTGAGCAGCGTGAGGTCGGTGCCGGTGGTGTTTGTATGATGTATGTATGTGAGTATGGTATTCACCTGCGGGAAGGGCTTGTTGGAGACGCGGTAGTTGCCCTCCTCCCAGTTGAGCAGCGTGAGGTCGGTGCCGGTGGTGTTTGTATGATGTATGTATGTGAGTATGGTATTCACCTGCGGGAAGGGCTTGTTGGAGACGCGGTAGTTGCCCTCCTCCCAGTTGAGCAGCGTGAGGTCGGTGCCGGTGGTGTTTGTATGATGTATGTATGTGAGTATGGTATTCACCTGCGGGAAGGGCTTGTTGGAGACGCGGTAGTTGCCCTCCTCCCAGTTGAGCAGCGTGAGGTCGGTGCCGGTGGTGTTTGTATGATGTATGTATGTGAGTATGGTATTCACCTGCGGGAAGGGCTTGTTGGAGACGCGGTAGTTGCCCTCCTCCCAGTTGAGCAGCGTGAGGTCGGTGCCGGTGGTGTTTGTATGATGTATGTATGTGAGTATGGTATTCACCTGCGGGAAGGGCTTGTTGGAGACGCGGTAGTTGCCCTCCTCCCAGTTGAGCAGCGTGAGGTCGGTGCCGGTGGTGTTTGTATGATGTATGTATGTGAGTATGGTATTCACCTGCGGGAAGGGCTTGTTGGAGACGCGGTAGTTGCCCTCCTCCCAGTTGAGCAGCGTGAGGTCGGTGCCGGTGGTGTTTGTATGATGTATGTATGTGAGTATGGTATTCACCTGCGGGAAGGGCTTGTTGGAGACGCGGTAGTTGCCCTCCTCCCAGTTGAGCAGCGTGAGGTCGGTGCCGGTGGTGTTTGTATGATGTATGTATGTGAGTATGGTATTCACCTGCGGGAAGGGCTTGTTGGAGACGCGGTAGTTGCCCTCCTCCCAGTTGAGCAGCGTGAGGTCGGTGCCGGTGGTGTTTGTATGATGTATGTATGTGAGTATGGTATTCACCTGCGGGAAGGGCTTGTTGGAGACGCGGTAGTTGCCCTCCTCCCAGTTGAGCAGCGTGAGGTCGGTGCCGGTGGTGTTTGTATGATGTATGTATGTGAGTATGGTATTCACCTGCGGGAAGGGCTTGTTGGAGACGCGGTAGTTGCCCTCCTCCCAGTTGAGCAGCGTGAGGTCGGTGCCGGTGGTGTTTGTATGATGTATGTATGTGAGTATGGTATTCACCTGCGGGAAGGGCTTGTTGGAGACGCGGTAGTTGCCCTCCTCCCAGTTGAGCAGCGTGAGGTCGGTGCCGGTGGTGTTTGTATGATGTATGTATGTGAGTATGGTATTCACCTGCGGGAAGGGCTTGTTGGAGACGCGGTAGTTGCCCTCCTCCCAGTTGAGCAGCGTGAGGTCGGTGCCGGTGGTGTTTGTATGATGTATGTATGTGAGTATGGTATTCACCTGCGGGAAGGGCTTGTTGGAGACGCGGTAGTTGCCCTCCTCCCAGTTGAGCAGCGTGAGGTCGGTGCCGGTGGTGTTTGTATGATGTATGTATGTGAGTATGGTATTCACCTGCGGGAAGGGCTTGTTGGAGACGCGGTAGTTGCCCTCCTCCCAGTTGAGCAGCGTGAGGTCGGTGCCGGTGGTGTTTGTATGATGTATGTATGTGAGTATGGTATTCACCTGCGGGAAGGGCTTGTTGGAGACGCGGTAGTTGCCCTCCTCCCAGTTGAGCAGCGTGAGGTCGGTGCCGGTGGTGGGCGCGCCCACGCGGCCCGTGGAGCGGTCGTGCGCGTCCATCACCGTGGCGCACGACGTCGTCTCCGTCAACCCGTAGCCCGCCACCACGTCGCAGCACAGGCAGATGCGCACCTGACGTCATATACAACACATTATTTATTGCATTACAACCGATACTTATATCCTGTTCAAGGAACCAGCTATGCAACATAGGACCTTGTGGCTGAATCAGACAGCAGGACTGGTGTTGGGATAGGGCGTATGGGTGTCAATTCAGACAATAGTGATGATAGGACCTCATATGCCGGATATTTTAGTATTTGCTTGGGCTTAAATAGTAAATAGAGAAGCATTGCAGAAATGTTGTCCAAAATGTTATAAATACTAAAGTGGCTATAACTTTCTATGTAACTTTTTCTTATTCTTTCTTAACCTTGCAATGTAGAAAGTTAGAAATATATTTTGTATTTATATCAGCCCATATACGTGTGGGATGTATTGGGTAGGGGCCTCTCCCACTATCATCATCATCATTATCATCAGCTTATTTGTGTCCACTGCTGGACATAAGCCTCTCCTATGGCACGTCACTGGGCTCGATCTAAATAATAATACCACAAGCCTCGTTAGTGTGTTATTATGCGTGTGAGTAGTGTACCTGCGTGTGCGTGTCTGGCGCGAGCGGCGCGCCGCCCCCGATCATGAGCCGCACGCGGCCGCCGAGCAGCGCGCGCACGCGGCGGAACACGGCGCGGTCCAGCAGCGGCGTGCCGTACCCGCGCCGC